>CM042159.1:25828093-25879477 GCA_023376005.1 Doryteuthis pealeii | reverse complement strand
AGAAGAGAGATAGCCCACTAAACACCTAATGAATCGAAACTCTATGAAAATAAAACAATTAACGACTAAGTAAATACATATTTACTGGCTCATTAGAATATCACAGGTTCCTTGTGGCAAAAAATTATGAGATTTGATTTATATTTGATGATATTTCAAAATTAAACATATACCATAGAAATAAGCATTAATAATCTACTTGAAAATTCTAAAGCATTTGTAGAGTCCATAGGCATACTACGTGGCCCCATGTTTAAAGCGGTTGAGGCGGGCGTGTTTATTACCGCGGCGCCCATAAGTCGCGAACATACGAATGGAATTCACTCATGGCCACTTCTGATGGGTGATTCTACATGTTAAATGTACTTGGTTAATCCAGGGCTGCTGGTATAGGGTTGGGGCAGGACAATACTTGGTATATATATATATAATATAGTTATATTATATAGTTAATATATATATAATGATATATAGAGAGAGCAGAGAGAGCAGAGAGGAGAGGACGAATAGTGTGCTTAAATGTGAAGGCGTACATAATTTTGAAAAATGAATGAATTAAATAATAATGAATAGGCTAAACAAACGAGAAAAATCATCACTGTATGTACATTTCAGCCTATTAGGCCTCTCAGGCAAGAGCTATAGCAGGAAGCGTCTCCTGCTAATTCATTAATTATTAATTTAATTAATGCCAAAAATTAGGTACGGCTTCAATTAAGCACATATTCCTCGCCAATTGTCGGCTAGAGAAAAGCCATATCATAACACATCGTCTGTTTGTCTTTCCTATATATTTAGTTAAATATATATTTATATATATATTAGTATATATTATTAGGTGAGATGATTCTAATCTTTTTAAAGACCCGCTTTAATGTTTCAACTACTTTTAAAATAGCTTGTTCTGAGGTACTTCTCTTCCTGGTTTTGAGCCGATAACGCTTTAAAAAAAATAAAGCATCGGTATGATTATAGCAAAGTCTAGACGAAACAGAAAAATATCTTGATATAGATTCCATAAATTTTGTTTTAAAAGTTTGGAAACACACGACAGTATGAACACTGTTGATATTGATTGTATTCGTCCTCCTGCTCATGTTTAACCTAAAGAAGTTTCATAACGTGATTCCTCGGGGGAGAGGCAGACGCATAAAGAATGTAGAAAGTAAGGTGTTTTGAAGCACGGATATAAAATGATGTTATACTTTAGTACTGGAACACCGTTCAGGTCAGTGTGGCTATAAAATACGCTGAAGTGTAGTTTATTCTAGATGGATTTTATGGCATTTCAAACCTTGTTTGGTTTATTTCAAGCCGATGTTAAATATATAAAGCAGTCATAAAATTAATGAACGTAACTGTAGTAAGAATTTGAATTACGGGCCGTTAGATTAAAAAATAATGGGGCCAATATGAAAATTAAATTTGGTGGCGGTTATTAAGCCTTTTGACCACTGAAAATGTGCCATTACAGATGCGTGAGAATAAGATAGTTTAGTTAATCAGATGCGACCCGATTTTCAAGGAACGTAGACGTGTTGTCAGTTCCGGGGTACATCTCTCCCCGGGGCGGAATCATGGGCTAGGAAATAAAACTTTATCAAGAAACACCAAGTCTTGTTATTAATTAAATGTTAAGACAATGACCAGCCCAGCCCTGTAAGAAGAAAATCGACCCCCCAGCAGATAGCAGTCAACCAGATAAGATGGCCAACGAGTTCGATGACCTAGACGAAAGGCAGCTAGCAAGAATCAACAGGTATAAGCGAAGTTATAAAGTAAGAACTATCATCTCTATCATCTCTAATATAACTATCTGTTTGTGTGTGTGTGTGTCTCTCTCTCTCTCTCTCTCTCTCTCTCTCTCTCTCTCTATATATATAGTATATTATATATATATATATATATATATATATAATGTTAATGTTATTTTGCAAAAAATAACACGTGCAATAAGCTGCAATTAATTCAATATCTTTATTAATTCCAGTGGATTGAACCGCTGAAACTTGGTGAAACTCGAGTAGGTTATTACTTGTGTAACATTATCATGAATAAATTTACTCTACCAACGTATTGAGCACTTTATATTTATTATACTTCGCTGCCTATCATTGTGAATCTCGCATCAACTACCATTGTGACCCTTTCACCGGTAAGTCACCTTTCCACAAATACGCATATATATATAATATATATATATATATATGTATATATATTAAATATATATATAGATTTTTGGATTTTGTTTTTTAGAAGCATTGTTGATAAAGTATATATTATTATTTATCGTACAGTCTGTTTCAACTTTATTAAGTTTTAACTTTATTCATCGATATATACTAACGATTTCCCTCCGACAGAAATCGAAACCGGTTGTCCCAGCAGGCAAAGTCTGTGACTTTACCGCTCTCGGTCAACAGTCCGCATCGTACAATCCCTGCGAAACTAACCTGTCAACTGTTGACCGAGCGGTAAAGTCACAGCCTTTGCCTGTTGGACTACCTGTTTCAATTTCTGTCGGAGGGAAATCGTTAGTATACATCGCTGATGAGAAGTTGAAACAGACTGTACAATGTTCTAGCAACGCATGATCATTTGCGAGATTCACTTGTCATGGTTATTTTCTATAATTATCGAATTTTATGCGATATACACATTGTAATTGCCTTCAAGCAAAAATATAAATAATAATATAATATATATATATATATATATGTATATATTTACCAATCCCTCCGCAATAGCAGGATGCAACACAAGATCAAATTCTTAAGCAGAGTTTAAAAAATTTGAATTCAGAGTTTTCCTTCTCCTAGCTATGGTTAAAGAACTCAGACTCCCCTGCTATTTATCCATACACGGATGGATAATATGCATACCTTTCCCAGGGGTATTAGCGCCATGTTACATGCAAACAGCCTCGTCGACGAATCCATTTTATACGACTCTAACCATTAGACCACGCGACTCTAACCATTAGACCACGCGAACACAATTCAATATATATATATCTATATATATATATAATAATATATATAGTAGATAGATAGATAGTGATAGATAGATATAGTATATAGATATATATATAATATATATATAGAGAGAGAATGAGGGAGACAGGGGGATAAGAGTGACAATGAGTCAAAGGGGAAGATAGATAGATAGATAGATAGATAGAGAGAGAGAGAGGGAGAGAGAGAGAGAGAGGGAGAGAGGGGGTGGGGAGTCTGTGTTTGTGTAATATAATGATAGCTAGATCTAATTACAACTTATTTGGAATCTTCCAAAGGGAAGTATACACTCAAAGCTTATTTCTTTCTTTTGCAATCATTGTTGCCTAATTTATCTAGGTAAATTGACGAGTCTACCGTGGTATAATAACGTGTAAGGCCAATTAGACGAGCCTCACACAATGATAGGCTCCACGAGTATCTGCCTTTATTTGGCAATACAGAGTCAATAAATATTAATTTTCTCAACTAATCTAGGAAGGTCGTTTTGCATGTCAATTTTTATTGTTTTTAAATGAAATTTAAATTAGGCTCTCGCGTCAGAGTATGTTAAGTACACTACAAATGGAGATCCTAATTTGTTTTATGTAACAGGTAGAGTAGAATTAAAATTGAATTTTTGAGAGAGAGAGATGGATATATATATATATATATATATATATATATATAGATTTTATAGTATATATGTATATATATAGATATATAATAAAAATACCTTCATTTTCAAAAAAAAATTCATTTCTGTTAACTAGAAATGCCATAACATGACGATTTCAGTTCCAGTGATCTTCTGAAAAAGAGATTTTATCTCAAAAATTCAAGAATAAAGTACAGGTTAATACACAACACCATTGTTACCTTATTCTTTACACTTGCATTGTGATAGCCTTCAAAATCAACCTCCAAACCAATATATATACAATGCTTCAAGAAAATTATAAAAACTCTTTCTTATATATATATATATATCTATAATATAATATATATATATATATATATATAGAGAGAGAGAGAGAGAGAGAGAGAGAGTGAAGGATTGAGTGAGAGTGTGTGCGCTTTAAAGATATATAATATAATATATATATATAGTGTGTGTGTGTTATGCAAGCGTGTGTGTGTGATAAAGAGAGAGGAGAGAGAGTGGTGGGAGTGAGTTAAAAGAGCGGGAGAGTGCATTATATTGAGAGGTAATGTGTTTGTGTGTGCCTTTAGAGAGAAAAAGAGAAAAAGATAGATTTATATATATATTATATATATATATATATATATATATATATATATTATATATAGAGAGAGAGAGAAGAGAGAGAGAGATAGAGAGAGGGGGATTGTGATATATATATATATATATATATATATATATATATATATATATATATATTGTACTATGAAAAAAAATAAAGCTTAACCATCAACAATAATTCCTCCCCCTGTTACAAAAAAATCAATGTGATACATCAATTTAAAAACCCATTGGGAGAATATATCTCCAAAAACAATATATACATCAGTGTAACGACAACAACCATTTCCAGGCGGCTTACGATGCAATTTTCGACACCAGCTCGATAGACCAACATTTAAAAACACATTCCTGTCCTAATACCAACTTCCGTAAAATAGTCACTGACAACACTACCATACTAGAAAAACAAAACTGTAAACAAAGACTAAAGATTTTAGAAGAACTACATATTAGTTATAAAAATCCTAAACTAAATAAAATAAACTTCGATAATATCACTAATGTTCTAAAATGCCTGTAACTACATTGATACTTACTACAATAGTAATATTAACAATAATAATAATAATAGTGGAAATAATGATAATAATAACAATGATAATAACACTGTTAATAATAACAACAATAATAAAAATAAACAAATAACAAAATACAACACCTAAATAAATAGAATACAAGCTTAATGGAACAACCTATTGTTGTATTGTTCTTGCACTTAACACTGAAGATGACCCGTGACGGGACAGAAAGTACTTTGCAAATAAAAAAATTAAAAAAAGATAATACATCAGCCAATTTTCGCCTGATATAGTTACATCAATCCAGCAACTTCAAAGGACCATGAACAACATTTTCAAACAAAAAATGGCTGCACAGTTCAAACGAAATTATATATATATATATATATATATATATATATATATATATATATATATAATATATATAATATAATATTAATATTAATTTATTATTATTTATCAAAAAGTGTTTCGATCAAAATTCGTTTACACATATCATTCTATTTTAAATTATTTTGAATATGAAATAAAATAAAATATTAGAAACTAAATATTAGATATGCAAACAACAGATCAACTTCAGCACAAAGGGTTTTGATACTATTTTTCTGAAATTTTGACAATAAAATAGAATAATTCACACGACTTAACACTTGCACACAGGACGTGTTTAACGGGATGAGAACAGTCAACCCCGTGGCTAGAATAATGGGTTAGGTTCGAAATTCCATGCAGACTCGCGATTACAACATGAAGTTTCCCAAGTTCGACAAGAAGGTTTCCGAATTCGGGGAGTGGGTTCCAGAGTTCGACAAGAAACACGTAAAGAAACCGGACGGCACATCGGCCGAAACGTTGTGTAGCTAACAATAAAGATGCGGACAATAATCCGAATAATCCAAGTAATACAGCGCGTTTTGATGGGAAATCTCCCATCTACAAACAGAGTGGATACATAGATATACAGATGCAAAAGGAGACATTGTGTCTCTTAGAAACACATACAGGAAAACCTCCCTAAACCATGCCTTTAACCATTCATGAGATTATGGGAATAAAAGTAAAGTCGTCGGGGTGGCATAAAGTCGGTATCAACCAGACAGCGAGGGAGCCTCTCCCTTTGTCACTAGCGCTAGACCAAGGAGATTGTTTTTTTGCCTCTGAGGTGGAGCGCCACACCTACCATCAACTCCTCACTTTATCGCACAGATCCCTGTGCTAATCATACGCTGAGTTGGCGAGGGCCGCTATCGAACTAGGAACCTTGTGATTCCTAGCCAAACGATCTACCGACTGAGATAAACTGGCCCTTGAATGGGAATAACTGACTTCAATTGACGAATCTTATCCTGTCGTAAAGTAACGTCGTCGGGGAGACCTAAAGTTGTCATCAGCCAATCAGCGAGGGAGTCTATCCCCTTTTCACTAGCGCTAAACCAAGCAGATTGTTTTTTGCGTCTGAGGTGGAGCGCCACACCTACCATCAGTTCCATACTTTACCGCAGAGATCCCTGTGCTACTCATACGCTGAGTTGGTGAGGGCCGGTATCGAACTAGGAACCTTGTGGTTTCTAGCCGAACGCTCTACCGACTGAGCTTGTAAATAAATGGTTCCTTTTCTTTCTAAACGAGAATGATAGAAACAATTACCGTTGGTACATTGAATCGATTTGATGAAATATGAGAAACATTTAGATCCAATTATGGAAATAATAAAATCGTTCTTCGATTTGTCTTCATAAAATGAAAACTATTGCTTTATATTCCGAAAAAGCCAGCGTAAGTCATTTATCTAGGCATTCATCTCTTTTAATATATTGCAGAAGAAATAGTGTAGTTTTATTTTCATTCATACAGTGCACATGTACTGAAAGTAAAAATCATGAAAAGTGATAATGTATTTATTCAGTAATAATGAAGGCCGCGTAAAAGACTCAGGACTTGATGAGAATAATTTGTGAGTTAATAGGATCTAAAGCCTTTTCACTGGCAATTTTTGGTAATATATATATCACATCTTCCAAATGTGCGAGAGAAAGGTCTTCCGCATATAGCATATTCTCTTTACCATCCACCACCATGAACTCTCTCTCTCTCTCTCTCTCTCTCTATATATATATATATATATATATATGTGTGTGTGTGTGTGTGTGTGTGTCTGTGAAGTAAACAAACAGACGATGTTTGTGATATGGCTATTTTCAGCCGACAATATTTGGGAGAATAAGTGCTTAATTGAAGTCGAACCTAATTTTTGAAAGTTAATTCATTAATAATTAATTAGGCGGGATTTACCTATTTAAATGTAAGGCTAAACAAATCGAGAAGAATCAATCTCTGGTAAATCCCGCCTAAATTAATTATTAATGAATTAACTTTCAAAAATTAGGTTCGACTTCAATTAAGCACATATTCTCCTATATATATATATATATATATATATATATATATATATATATATATAATTTAATATACCAAACTTATTGGTAAATCCTCGCGGTGAGAAAAAAAACAGCAAATAGTTTGATTGTAAAAATATACTACCAAACATCACCCGGGGAGAACAAATATTTTTGAAAAAAAAAAGGCCATGATAATCGTACCAAACAAAAATTATCTATTGCTACAATATTTCATTGTATATATTCATACAAAACCGCCAGGAGACTAAAGCTAATAAGTAAAAAGTTCTCAATACCTAAGTAGAGCAAATAATAAAGATAAATCTAATGAGTCAAATAAACCTACTAAAGGTTTCGGTTAATGCTCTTCATGGCAAAGATCTGACTCAGATCTTAGCCCTCTTGATATATATATATATATATATATATATATATATATATATATATATATATAACAATCCCTCTATCTATCTATCTCTATATATAAATCTCCCCTTCGCTTTCTTTCTTCCCCCTATCTATTCCTCTCTCCCTCTCTCTCTCTCTCTATAAATATATATATATATATATATATATATATATATATATATATATATATATTTGGTATATAAAACATAAAAATTGGTTATTCTACTGTTATAAATCTATTTCTACCCACATGTATCCGTATATACCTATGAGTATCATGAGCCTGAATCTCCACACTGGATGGTAAACCCCTAAAATCAGGGAACGAGATTACATAGGTAGTAATATCTCATCTACTGTAATTGCGGTCAGGGCACGCATTGCAAAGGCATAGAGTGCTATGGGCATATTATTAATCATACAGAAATCTGGTCACACTGATATGATAAAGCGAGAAGTCTTCCAAGCCGTAGCCGTATAAGTGCTACTATAAGACAGTACTACATTATGTATCATCGAAAATACATTGCATTCGGAGAACGAGGAGAAAAGTGAAAAGACAAGTTAAATGAAAAAAGTTAATGAAAAAAAAATTAGAAAGTTATCTTTTCACCTATACTTATTCTTTTAACTGTCATTCTTTTTTCTTTTAATAATATAATGTATAAAAGGAAACATCTCCACACTCAACGTCACGCCTCTCAAGCCAGTAGAACAATTCACGTACCTAGGTAGTAATATCTCATCCACAGAGAGCGATGTTAATACACGAATAGCAAAGCCATGGTCGGCCACAAACAAATTATCAGTCATATGGAGGTCCGATCTCCCTGACAACTACAGCGACGGTTCTTCCAGGCTGTGGTTGTATCAGTGCTGCTATATGGCTGCATCACTTGGACCCTAACAAAGCGTCTTGAGAATAAGCTAGACGGAAGCTGCACAAGAATTCTGCGTGCAGTCTTGAACAAGTCGTGGAAGCAGCACTCCATGAGGAGACAGCTGTACGGTCCCTTGCTCCCCATCTCACAAACTATCCGGGTGAGACGGACAAGGCATGCAGGACACTGCTGGATAAACAAGGACGAGCTCATAAGCGACGTTCTCCTGTGGAAGCCAACACATGGACATGGAGATGTGGGGCGCCCAGCAAGGACCTACATTGACCAAATATGCGAGGATACTGGTTGCTCCGCAGAGGACCTCCCAGGTGCAATGAATGAAAGGGAGGGTTGGCAAGAGATTGTCATGGATATCCGTGCTAATTGCGCGACATGATGATGATGAGGATGATGATGATAAGTTATGTATTGATTTTACCGCTAAAAGTATCTTTAAAAATTGAATAACTTTCTAGAATTTTTGGTTGTATTATGTAATGATTTTACCTCTAAAAATATGTAGGCATTAACACAACTTTCAGACCGCACTGTACATCGTTATTTCTGTCATATTAAATCTTTTTCATTAAAAATTGACCATAATTGATACACTTACTACATCTATCTTATTATATAAAGCCTTTATCATTCAAAATAAACAATAGTTGATTTGCATCCTACTTCTGTGTTTGTATATTAAGACTTTAACCACTTTAAATTGACTGAATAGTTGATTTAAATTCTAATTCTGTCGTCATATGTCGAACATTGTTCATTGAAAATTGATCCTGGTTGATATAGATCCAAGTTTTGTGTTGTTGAAATTAAATATTTTTCTATTTGGTTAAACAAAGCTGAGGCAAATGTCAGTAGTGCAAATTCATCCAAAATTTCAAATAAAATAAATACAATCTTTAAATTTCACAACTCATCAATTTTTTGTTTATCTTTTACTGATTTCCAACAGATTTTTTTTAATTTTTATCTTTTAAATAGAGCAAATATATTTTTAAATAGAGTGTGATATGTATTTTTAAAATGAAGATGGAATATTTTTTTCTCAACTAAATGAGATAATTCAACAAATCTGGAGAAATTTACTAAGTATCAATCATGAAAGTTAATAATAGATACTCATATATTATTTATCCATCTTCAACAAGATGTGTTAATTTTTATTGTTCAGTGAGTGTATTTAAATTTTCAAAATTGAAAATTATTTAAAGAAAATATGTATTTACCCCCCTTCCAAAAAATAGTACGGGGTGGGGTGGAGGTGTTCGAAAGTCTCGTTAAGAGGTAAAATGATTGGAAAAATACAACTAGAAATTATAGAAAATAATTCAATTCTTAAGGATTTTGTTTTTTAGAGGTAAAATAATTTAGAGTGGAGTAAATTCAAAGCTTTCATACTCTTAGACCAGCAGTTCTCAACCGGGTGCCATGTGCCCTCTACACAAGCCAAAAATAATTATAAAAACTAGCAAATATGAGCTCCCTCTGGGTGCAAGTATTTAAGTTTTAATGAAATAAAATATATTAAATTAGAAAGGCGAATGAAATCAAATTTAAGGTTCCCTCATTATATAGAAATGGGTGTGGAACATTCTAGACTCGTGGAACTTTTCGAATGTTCTAATTGCACGTGTCTCTAATAGGTCAACGGGTCAACCATCCTTTCTTCTGACAAACCGATTAAAATAAATTTTAATAGCAAAATCCTAGACTTCCTGGCTATCGCCGAGTCACACGTAATAATGAGAATTTAATTATCTCCCGTAAGGTCTGAGAATCATGCTACATCCTATTAAGGTTTCTCTGTGTCTGGCACAACGCACAAATATGGTGTTCCCGGGTAGGGCGCACCAATTATGCTACACGGTCTATCCGCATCAGCTTGGTTAAACCACACATGAAAAGATCCAACTACCGGAAAAAACAATATATATATTATATATATATATATATATATATATATATATATGTGTGTGTGTGTGTGTGTAGTTGGTGTGTGTTGATTGATTTATTGTTTGATTTTTAGGGCATGTCAAATCTTCTGTGATTATTTTATGCCAAACTTTAGGGAATCGCATTCATTGTACGCTCATATCTATTTTTGTGGAAGTTTTTACTTAAAAATTATTCGGCAAAATCTTACCATGCATTTCTAAACAGATCTATTTAACCCGTATATGCACCCTAACGGGTACTACCAATTGGGATCAATATAATGTCAATTAAGGGCTAATCCACAATTTTCATATTTCCAAGACTTAAGTCTCACCATATGATCCAAAACCCAGTTTGAGAGAGTGGTAGTACCTTTCCGTAGGGGACACAGCCAGCGAATGTTAACGCCCGTCAATAAGGCATATATTAGTTGGACCATATGGCCTTTAGGTACCCCTTTCGCGACCTCGACTCACAAGGACACTTATTTCATTTACACCGTCAAAATCCGGTTGTTTGTAAGAGGTTAGGGTTAGGGTTAGGGGGTGTTTTATAATTTTTTTTAAATCTAAAAATCGTCTGTTTACAATTAACCGGATTTTGACGGTGTAAATAGAAAAAATGTCCCCACGAATCGAAATTGCAAAAGGGGTGCCTACAGGTCATATGGTCTTATTTGCTGTATGTTTCTGGTCGTTGTATAAATCTTCCTCATTAAAAGGGTTGGTTGTAAGTAACGGATTTTATCGCAAGGAATTTACATTCCTATTTTGAGATAGACCCATAAACTATTGCAAAAAAATATTACCAATGTACTGGCTGCCGGCCAGTATCCATTTTCTGTAACCCAACTAAATACTAAAACGTTCACCGATTTATTTAACCTTATCTTATAAGTAAGCCAATTTCTTTAGAAATCCATCGCTACATAACCGATTCTGCAGCATAACAAATAGATGGACAATGAGACGGTTCTCACCTTTTCATTTGCATTTTCAATCTGAGCCGTAATACGGATAACTTCTTGCGGGCTATTTGGAAACCCAACCTCTGATTTTCTTGCCTCGTCCCCTCCAATTCTGTCACTGGTCACATTTTAACCGGCGGCACATTTTCTTCTGACTAGAATCGGATTTCGAATTCTTGAAATCCGTTGTGCTGAAAGATCTGGACTATTAATTCTGGACACCATAGAAAGAAACCGAATAACGAAAGAAAAAAAAAAAGGAGGGAGAAAATGAACGGCCAACGAAAGTGTCACAATGTGAATGAACAGCTCTACTGATTATATACAGCCATTGGATTATTGCAAGAAGACTTTGCCTCTTTCCAACATAGATTCCCAACCATTTTTTTTTATTTTCCTCACATCATTTCATAAAAAGGGGCTTGCTGTATTGTATCCTGAGGCGGGCCAAAAAAAAAAAAAAAAAAAAAAAAAAAAAGAAAGAAAGTGAATCTGGCGCTAGAAATCGCAAATGCACAATTGTTTGGCATGGCACGTTTAGAGTTAATAATATTGCGTCTCGCTTTAGGGTCTTATGTTGTAAGAATCGTAAACTCGAAAAAGGATCCAACAATTCCTGCAAATTTCCTACCCTGGGGAATGTCAAATGCACAAAAATTGAATTGCCTAAAACATTCTTACTTTGCATCACCCCTCTACAGTAGACGATCGATATACGATGACATTTGACTACTTAACAAAAAGTACGAGCCACAAAAGTGAATTTTAATATTCACACTCACACACACACACACACACACACACACACACACATATATATATATATATATATATATATATATATATATATATATAAGTAAAGAAATAATAAAAGACTTATAGATTTAGCATTAAGATTTAACATTAAGAGCACACATTGAGCTCTCAAACTGCGACAGTTTGTTTAAATAAAACTCTTGTCTCGTAAGAAAGATTTCTTCTCTGGATTTTGGATTATATATATATATATATATATATATATATATATATATATATATATATTATTATATGTGTGTGTGTGTGTGTCTCTGTGTGTTGTGTGTGTGTGTGTGTGTGTGTGTGAAGAGATAGAAGTGAATGCGACGGTATGTAGTATATTTAGAAAATTGAAAAAACACATGTTTAAATAAGTTGAGTGCCAAGTTTATTGGCCGACGCTGCAGTGTTTCGATCTATTAATTAGATCATCTTCACGGCATTTGTTGGTATAAGGAAGGTGATAACAATTTTTATCACAGAATAACGAGAAAAAGCAAGTGATAGTCCTTGTTTATCAGTCTGTTCAAAATTTGAAATCTGAAGAAAGGACGATGAAAAAGTGGACGGTTGGAAAAAAATATATATATATATTTGAATATATATATATATATAAATATATATTACAATCAGGTTTTTTAATATGAAAATCCAGTGTGGCTCATACTTTTTTTAAGTAGTCTATATATATATATATATATATATATATATATATATATATAATATATATATATATAGAGAGAGAGAGAGAGAGAGAGTACTTAATAACGTACGAGCCACACTGTGATTTCATATTGAAAATCCTGATTAAATATATATATATATATCTAATATATAAAACAGAGATTTTGGTATGTACGTGTCGACGTATAACAAAAAAACGGGAGGTCACTCAGATTCAAAATCTTGCATACACATTGATATCGTTCTAACTAAGAAAAACTCCAAATTTGGTTATTGATTTTTACTGATTAAGGGATTTAATCGATTAATTAATCCAAAATCACCCAATTTGCGGAACTGTCCGTATATCAGCCCCTCCTGATAATAAAATATTGTCTCTGCCTGCTTATTGTTAAAGCGATAACAGCAGCGAAGTTCTGATTTTAATGAATTAATTTTGCAGTCTAAGCCGTTCAGCTCGGAATTTATGGCCTATTTATGGTCCAATCTTTAATAATTTTTATATCATAAGAAAGATAAAGAAATACTCTTTCAAAATATGTAATTTGTGTGAGTTTTTATCAATTGAATCATTTTTTACAGCGAGTTAAAAAATTAAAAAATGGCTTCGGATAGCTACGCTGCCTATGATTATTGCGATACAAGCAGTGCAGTCTATATCAGTCAGATTGGAATCTCTTACCTATTTAGGATCAAATCTTTAAAATATTTATATCTTTAGTAATAAGATGAAATAGTCTTTCTGAATATGTAATTTGTATGTGTTTTTATAGATTTTTTTTTTTTTTACAGCGAGTTAAAAAAAAAATACTACGTATTTAATCGTAAATAACAGTATCATGAAAATCAGTTTACGTCGTAAGTACGGTTACATATTTGTATAAATTAAACTAAGATTTTCATTCGAATAAAATGACTTTTAATTCTTTAATTTATTTATTAATTTTTATTGTTAGAGTTTTAAAGGGTTAAAAATAACAATAAGATTGACGAATTTCCTTAGAAACTGTTTTTCTTTTGGTTCGTTAACTAATTATTTTCTCAAACCACGATAAAAATAAAAAAAACAAAGGTTACTAATACGGACAAAAATCCGGTGTTTTATCTTTAGTCGAAGGCCCGACTGGAGAATAAGTAGTCAATTATTTGTAAGACGAAATTTATTTCAAGTTTATCTGACAATATCCAGTTATTGGAACATTTAAAAAAAAATTATATGTAAGTACGAAAATTGTAAGCGCTTTGTTTATCAAAATGACATGATTCGTTAGTAAATTACCCGAAAAGTTGATAAACAAAACAACTAACAACCAACATTTAAATTATTATTCAAAATACAATTTAAAATATTCCTCAGAATTTGCCTTACAAATTAAATTTTAAGTTTTATGATTTTACTCTTATTGTGAAGTCAATAAACATCGCTAAGTTTATAGTGCAACTTTTCAGTTCTGAAAAAATTGGCATGTTTAAATAGAGATTTCATAGGTGACATTTGAACTTTTATGAAAATTGATGTTTTGTAATTAATATAAATTTTTAATAAAACTTAATTTTAACTAGGGGGGGGGGGGTAGGGGTTAGGGTTGGGGGGGGGTAGTTTAATGGGAAAATAAATAAATAATTTGGGTTCCGTTCAAGCGGTTCCGATATGGGGGATCAATTTACTATAAATTATACGAGGAAATGAGCACCCGTGAATACTCAAATAATAAAGAACTTTTAAGAATTTTGTTTTTCAATCTGATAGATTGGTGTGTAATCGATAATAATCAACTAATGGAAAAAAATAGATGGGGGGGGGAGTCCAGATAATCAGGTCCACCAAAACGTTTTTAAACAATGTTTTTAAAAATACTAGGTACCACCAATTTTACCCTGTGAAATTTACCCCCCCCCCCTATATTTAACACTATGAAACTTGCAGAAAAATTAATATTTTCTTGAAAAAAATTTTTCCATTTGAAAGAAAAAACATTAAATAAACTCCTGATGATTTTTTAATTTTTTTTTCAGCTTACGGAAATAATGAAAATTATGATTGAAAAACAATGTTTTCATTTTGCACTGTTAAATCAACTGAAAATTAACGTAGCTAAAAACAAGTTACGATAAGAGTTTTTTAAATTCTATGAAAAATCAATTAATTATAAATAATAACAAAATATATCCGTTTTATTCAAGATGGCCTAAACTGATCAATTGGTGGTCCCTATAATACTATCTTAGGTTTTAGCAAAAATAGATATTGCAATACGAAGAATTTAAATTTTCGATTCTCAGCTTCTTTTTAAACTCAACATGCAATTAAGAACTAAATGTGAATTGTTGTCATGTACAAAAAATTTAAAACAATAACAAACAATATACAAGCGAATACTTTCAATTTGTTGTATAATAATATGAAATAATTTTAAACTATAAACAGAAAATACAAATCCTGAAATATACAAATTCTCAATGATTTTAGTTTCAAGAATTATTTTCCTCTTACCCCTCTCTAACTACTGTCTTCCACTTTCTCTCTCACTCCCTGGTGATCCAAATTTCATTTTAGTCCGGTCATGGACCGGGTACTTTAGCTAGTATATATATATTATATATATATATATATATATATAGAGAGAGAGGAGAGAGAGAGATAGGGAGAGAGAGAGAGAGAGATATGGTGTGTGTGTGTGTGTGTGTATATACATGTGTGTGTGTGTGAGAAAAATGTACATGAATCCGCCACAGATGTTGAAAATATAAATTGAATAATAATCTATTTTGGTATGGTTGAAATTTATTATATGCCGACTCATGTTTCGACCAGGATTTGTTTACCCATACTGTGTTAAATTCAAAATTATTTCAATTATTATTATTTTTTTACCCATAAAAATGGAAAAAAAGGCAGCTAAAATGAGACATGTGTCCTCATTTCTAGGTGGAAAAATTCGCGTATTTATTCCCTTAGAAAGTATTTGTCTATTCTATGAATGCTTCATTTTTTAAAGAAAATGTTTTTGGGTTACACTCATAAAAATTAATGAATTGTTTTTCTAAGAAATAATTCGTTATATGATAAAAATTGAATTCAGTTCTAAATTGTTTGTTGTTCCGTTACTATAAAAACAGATAATAATTCAAAGGTAACATTTTTTTCATATTGCAATTTCATTTTTTCTATAGGTTTGGTTTTTTTTTTTTGGGTTTACGGCATATCAACCTCAGTGGGTCATTTAATGCCGGTAAAGTTTTGAAATAAATCAATTCTTAATAGATAATACAATTTTTTTATAAATACATTTTTCTATTTAACCCATAGATGGGACCCTAACAGGTACTACCACTCCGGGTTAGAGTGGACCAGGGAGCAATGGTGATGAAGGGGTGCTCCACATTCCCCAAACCACCAGAACTGGAACCTCCCCATCAGATAGAGTTTAACGTCATTCCCAGGACATGTAGACCCGCAACCACCGCCTTCTAGCACCCATATGATAGAAAAAGGGTTGGGGCTTGCCATAAGGGCAATAGGGTTGGGAAAATTTCATTTTTGTTCCCATTAAATAGTAGTTTTAAAAAAAAGTACCGCATGATTTGACAGATTTTCAGGATTTTTCTAGTTCTTCAAAAAATTAAGGGCTAAATCTCAAAACAATGATTTTCGAAAAGTCATTAAACCCAAATTTCGCGTATAGAATCTGTGTGATATTTAAATAGCATTTATTTTTTTTACTAACTTATCAAGAACTATAAAGAGATACATTAATTGATTGATTTTTAAATACTGATTTATATCCTTTACTTTAGAAAAAAATCAAAAATTAGATTGTGTACTTTTCTTATCATAAACGTAGTAAGTATATGAACGATTTTAATGCTCAGTGATATCTATGTTACGATTTTTCTGGCCATCCTTTACTTTAAGCAAGAGCACTCCTAAGCGAAGATTCATTGCGTTAAGCCGAGCGTGATCCTTAGTGAAGAAAGCTTTGGTTGCTCCTTGGTGTCACTCAGTGTTGGGTACGATCCTTTAGTTGTTCATTGGTGTCCCTTAATGTTGCGTATAATCATTTGACTGTAAATCCATTCGTCAATGTCGAATAACGTGCAAATGAACGACTGTCCATATCGGTGATTAAATAGTTAACTAACCATGTATTCGAGCTGTTGATTGGCTGGGGTTTAAACCATGTGACCTTGCTTAGTCTATAAGTGGTGGATTACAGCAGGCTTTATAAACGGAAAAAAAACTGTATCAATCTCTTTTCTTAATAATAAGTCGACACTCACATACCAAAACAGGGAAGACTGTTATATATTAACAGCGATGTGTATTTGTGTGTTTGTGTGTTTGTGTGTGTGTGTGTGTGAATTACACATCTTCATTATACAATGTGGGCATTATGACTTTTTCTCTGCCTCTGGCCTTTATTAAGCTTACGGAAATCTGTGGATGCTAATATTATTTTTTTCAAATACGTTTTAAATAATGTCTGGCATTTAAACACTGCGATGACAAGACGTATGAAACTAAATAACACTAACAGTTTTCACTTAGCTAAATATACGTAATCAATTTTTTAAATATATCTATCAATTTCTTACATCTAAATCTCAATATCAATTTTAGACTTTGGATTCAATGATAAACTAGCAGATCTATGATATACCATGTATGGTAATTTTAACATTTGATATATAAGAGCTATTCCAAATTGTTCAAGTATGTAAAAAGTATATAATTCTTGTTTAACAGTCTGTCACAGGTTTTTTTTTTTCTTCTTTCTTTCCTTCTTTTCATCTTTTCATTATGTTTGATTGAAACAATTAGCGTTATTGCCTTCCGCGGCGCCTCTCCTCTCTTTATCATCCCTCTACGCTCTCTCTTTCTCTCTTTTTTTTCTTATTGATATTTTCTGTGTAGCATGTATTTTCGTCTCCCTTTGCTTCTTTATCATAAAAACGGATTTCTCCATTACTTTAGTTGAGGTTGTGGAAACTCATTAGAAATAGTATCGGTGGATAGCCAACGCTGATAATAAGATTTCCTTTTTTTCATTCACCTTGGACGGATTTGGATGGTCTCTTTTAAACCTGAGAGGGTGTTTGCAAGTTGAATAACGGCCCGTACAACTATGTAACAGCGAGTACGTTTACCGATCTCGTGTGTCCATTTTAGGGCTGTAGTTGAAGGCACTTGTAAGCAGTAGAGATCCTTTGTGCTAAAATCTGATCCCTTTTCGAAGTAGAAATATGTTAGTTCAGTTTTAATCCTTGTCTTTTTGATTTATCTCAAGTAGAGTTGTATCAGAAGTTGATCCTGTGTTAAGTAGAAAGGAGTTGTATCAGAGTTGATCCGTGTTAAAGTAGAAAGGAGTTGTATCAGAGTTCATCCTGTATTAATGTAGATAGGATTGTATCAGAGTTGATCCTGTCTTGAAGTAGATAGGTGTATAATTCATGTCTGTTGATCTGTCCTCAAAGTAATTTTAAAACAATTTATCAACGCCTTTAAACAGTAAGTTAAATACATGTTTGGCGTTTTTGATTGGTCGATTTACCCACCGCTGTTTTGGAACAGTCTATAAATATAAGTTGTGGTCTTTAGTACATCTTATTCCCAGAAATAACCCAACATGATTCATGATTATGTAATATTCAATGTTTCATAATAGGAGGATCATTCAAGAACCCTATTGCCCTTATGGCAAGCCCTAGCCCTTTTTATCATCATGGTGCTAGAAGACGCGTGGCTGAGGGTCTACGTGTCCTAGAATGACGTTAAACTCTCTGATTGTGAGGTGTTCAGTTTGGAGGTTTGGGGGAATGTGAGCACCCTTTCATCACCATTGCTCCATGGTCCGCTCTGCCCGGAGTGTGTACCTGTTAGGCGTCCCATCTATGGGTTGAATAGAAAAATATGAGTTGAATAAACACAATTGTATTATCCATTAAGGAATTGATTTATTTCAAAACTTTATCGGCATTAAATGAACCACTGAGGTTTTGAATGCCGTAAACCAAAACCAAAACCAAAATAAAGCCAGTGGCACAAATACAAATATTTTGTCCAGACAGTAAATGAAGGAAAAGTGGCACATAAAATAAGTCCGAATTGACCGACGTACAGGGTAATTGTAAAGTAATTCCCTTCCTATCTTAAAAATACCATAATTTTTTTCTAATCCTTATTTTTACAAAAGACAAATATAAGAAGAACACAAAATCAACATGGTGTTTAATTTGAAATTCTATGTCATCATTTGCGTCAAAACTGACAAACCGCTCAGAAATCGCATCAATTAATTGTCCCAGGAACTCTTGTGGAATGGCAGAATTAAATTCTCGTATTCGTCCTTCTATCCCCATGAAAGATGGTTTAAGAGGCAATCAGTATTCCAGTGACTAGGAAGGGAAATCTGTAGTGAAGAAGTGGCTAAAAGAACAGTCAACAGAATTAAACGGGACAGGGATAAATGCTCCCATTCGAAGGTGGAGCATTGCTATTGCGAAAAACTGTGACTATGTGGAAAAGTAGGGATATGATCGACAGAGAACCAGCTTCATTTTGATGTATGATACATGTTCATGTGTTGGTAATTATGCCTGTCCTAAACAAAATGGCATTACTTTGTGACTCACCGTCGTAGTATGTGATCAAAGAAAATAATGAAATGTTCAAATGTGGAAAAATATTCAAGGGAGATAAATGATGCGAATTGTTCTTTTCTTTGAAGTAAGGTAATGATGTATATTAAATGATGTTCCTGGTTTATATGAATTCCAAAGATTCATTGAGTTGGAGATTAAATGAAAGGAAAAGGCAAATAAGAAGAATTGAAAAGACGGAAAGAAGAGAGTTAAAAAACGGAATAGAAAAAATAGAATAGAGGAAATAAAGCCAATAAAAAAGATGGAATATTGTTTAATATAATTTCAAAAATATAAAAAAGAAATTTGATGAATTAATCCGTGTCTGTTATTTTCTCCTCGAGCAAAAGATCAGATTTCAAATTAATTTAGCAAATGAATGATTGCCTGAATGTGTATGTATGTATGTATGTATGTAAGTATGTATGTTGTATTATGTGTTAGGTTTGTCTGTGTATTTGCGCGCGTGTGCATATGTGTATATGTTAGAATAGCGTAGACATAATGTCAAAGGACCTATGATTCTAATATATATATATATATATTATATATATATATAATATATATATATATTTATATATATATATATATATAACTAGCAAAAGTACCCGGTCTATGACAGACATAAAACATTTTTAGGCACACCAGGGAGTGTTCCTAAAAAGGTTTTGACATTAAAGTGCATCTAATGGTGAAGTTCTAATTCTGGAACTCTGGGAAGTGTGGAATACTCCTTCATTGCCATTTTGATCCAGAGTTGTAGTACCTGTTAGGAACCCATCTATGGGTGTTTGAAGAGGACAGACATTTTGGTTCTGTCTTCCATAGCATATAATTGGGTTTAAAGTAAAATATATGGGAACTGAGAAAAACAACAATGTCTTATGTTTCTTATTAAGAAATGGCAACAATATATCCTAAGAAGATCCTAAGTAATTTCCAGACTCAAAGAACAGATACAGAATACGAGCAACTCTTCTAGAGTAGCAGGGACCCAACCAGATCTAGCCCAGGGTTAAGTAGAACGGTATAAGATAAGTATAGAAATTACATACTACTTCAATTAGACGTCACGTCACATATCGAAAAGTAATGACCAAACATAAACACTCTCCAAATAGATTCCGCCAGGTCACATACAGAGATTTACCTACAATATTTAATCGAAGGAGGATAAGGAGATCCTTACATTTCCAAATTTTATTAGTCCGAAAATGAACTTAATAGCGCCACTGGATTTGTAACCTGTGTTGCATAGCACTTCTTCGCTCCTCTGAATCGTATACGTTGCTGGTATACAGCGGAGATCGTTTCTAACACCTAGACGATGTATCTAGTGGTCGCTTAAATGAAATCACAAGGCATGCTTTATATAGTAGGAGATTTGACTTTATTTCTCTCATCTCGGCTGTACGTGGTGGATGGCGAACGTTGACAATGGGAACTACTGCTGCTACTGTGGTGGAAGGTGGTGGGCGCGCCTCACTGCTCGCTGGCATCGATCGACCGTGTCAACGGTCACTCCGTCCGCTCTGTTCGCCGTCTCTCTGGGGTCTGACTCCTAACTGCTACTGCTGACCCTTAAGTAAAGGCAGCGCCCACACATCTTTTGTTCCTTTCACCGGAAGTTCTTTCTTCCCTTCCAGTCTCTTTGTTCAAATTCTTCTTTGTCCAATTTCATCTTTGTCCAGGTTCCGAATTTCCCGCGCAAAATAAATGCGGCGATCCTAAAACATAACACCTGCTTACTAGGATGTCGCATTCCCGCACGTTAGCCATTACACCGCGGCTACATCCCTTAAAGATTATGAATAAAACATTTAAATAAAGATTTTGATATATAATTCTGTAAAAGAATATTATAATGATTGAGGAATCAGTTTTGTGAAAAGAAAGTGGAAAGTGAATCCGACAGTATGTAGTATAAAGAAAAAATTGAAAAACACACAAGTTCATAAACGAGTGATGTTTATTTCGCCTACGCTGCAGTGTTGTGATCTGTTTCAATAGATCTTCATCAAGGCTTTCTTTAGTTTGAGGGAAAAAAATAAAAGTATCGCATAAAATAAGAAATCTGTGCGACTCTTTTGCTTTGCTGGTCAGTCTATTTAAATTGTTGAATGAACCGCGAGCGTTTTGGATTTTAAAATGTAACAGACGCCGAAACAAACGGCTGTCGATTTTATAAATTGTGACATCGCGCTGGACAGACGGCTGATTCAACTTGCGCGGGTGAGGTTGTGCGCGCGCGCAGCGTGTGTGTGTGAGAGAGAGAGTCAGTTATGCATCCATGAATTTAAGCATCACTAAAACACTTTGAAGATGTTAATCTGAAAGTGAACATGGTAGGTTGAATTGAGGTCAAAGGCGTTTAGTCATAGTTCCCCACATTAACAACTACGCATCAGCAACTTACGAGTGATATTATGGAAAAAAAACATTCGAATAAAGAATTTGATATATGATTTTTAAAAAAATTATATTCTTATTATCGGTGAGTCATTTAAGCGTTAGCAAAAAGGCTTTGAAGGTATTAGTCTGAAAGTGAACATGATAGCTTAACTGTAGATCAAACCAGCATAGTATGATGTGCCGCTCTGTCGGCTGTGGCGTTAGAATGCACCGACTGCATCTCTGCAGAGAGGTAAGACCCTCCAAATGGGGCCACCTGTTGACCCGTGGGTGGCGACCCGTGATGGCTTAGGACGGGTCTTGGTGGATGAGCAGTCCATGACATGCACACTCGCTCCACTTAGAACCTTACTTACGCTAGACGGGCGGGTCGAAGAAGTCCCCTCCGATCAATCGGCTGGTCACGTCAACCCTAGCAATATAAAGGCCCCAACCCTATTGTATTTAAGGCAAGCCCCAAACACTTTTTATCATATGGTGCTTTGAAGGCGGTGGTCTACATGTGCTGAATGACGTTAAACTCTATCTGATGTGAGGTTCCAGTTTTGGAGGTTTAGGGGAAGTGGAGCACCCTTCATCACATTGCTCCCTGGTCCACTCTGACAGCCGGACTGGTAGTACTCTTAGGGTTTCATGTGTTAATAGAAAAACATGAGTTGATAAACAATATTTGTTATCCATTAAGAATCAATTTATTTCAAAACGTTGTCGGCTTAAAATGACCCACTAAGGTTGAATGCCGTAACAAAACAAACCAAACCAAACCAAACCAAATAAGTACATGTGATACATCCACATTAGCTGATACGTAATCGGGAACTTCCGCTAGATATTATGAATAAAACATTTTAATAAAGACTCCGATTATGGAATTTTATAAAATGATAATATTATGACCGGAGCGTTAGTTTTGCATGCACATATTCAAGCATCACTGAAACCCTTTGAAGTATATTTTCTCCTTCAAAAAAGATATAAAAATAACGAGTAATCTAATGAGAATAAAAAAAAGACATTTAATATTTATTTGTTTATTAACAGAAAGGTTATTCAATAACTTTAGTAGCAATGAATTATACATATAAAAACTTTATAATGCATGTAATACTTGAATTATTTCCAGTATAGTAAATATCAATTTTCATCAATATATAAAATAAAAAGGATTGGGGCTCTGCCATAAGGGCAATAGGGTTGGGACAATCATACAGGTGCTAGGGCTTGACATGACCGACTGATCGCAGGGGTCTATCTGAGTGCCCCTCTGGCCTAAGTAAGAACGAAAACTGAGTGTTGCATGGCATGGACTGTTGAGCCACCAGGATACCTTCCTTAAGCATCACGGGCCAACACCCAGTTTTTTAAACTGTTTTTTGTAGGTGGGTGTTCAATATAATACAACATTCTATTTTTGAAAGAATCTTTTCAAGTTTGAAATGTTGACTTAGAGGTAAGTAAGTAAAGTTGACACAGTAGCCTAGTAACGGTATCAGTGACACACCATATCAGTTTATAAGATAACCTAATAAAATCAGATAAGAACATATCAAAATTAACTGGAAAGTAAACGAAAGACTAGCACCAACTTATAACATTGTAAATTTTACCCCGAATAAAAAAAATAAGCAAAATCACTTTCAAAAACTCAAAACAAATTTGGAACTAAACGATCAGAATTTATATCCAAATGTAGGCATACTAACATATATTCATATAAGTCCCATGAAAACTAACGCCTAAAATAGATCAATAGATATTATTATTATTATTATTATTATTATTATTATAACAACAACAACAACAACAAAAAGTGAACTTGTCAACTGGTAGACTTTGCAGATCCAGCAGATCACAGTGTTTAAAAGACTGAGTTAAAAAAAATTATGTTCCCATCAGGAATGAATAAAACAAAACTTCTTCGGTACAAAATAATCCAACAAGGGTTGACATGCCGTAAAAATCCAACCAACCAATCAACTATCAGGTAAGCGGTAGAACGTCTGGGTAGAGTTAATGTCAATGCCCACCTTCAAGTAATCCCGAAATCTTGTTTACATACAGCGTGTTCAAATCAAATTGTCGTTGAATCTAATTACAACAATAATTATTATTTCATTATTTAATTATCACGCCGCCTACAATCACATACGAGTTGTTATTATGAGACTAACATAAAGATTTAATATATTTGTTGATTACAAACCAGTTTTACTATTACTGATTACATACAGAATTTCTGTAATACTTACAAGTCAAAGCAAAGTCGTCGGGCGGCCTAATGTCGGTATCAGCCAGACAGCAAGGGAGCCTATCCCCTTTTCACTAGCACTAGACCAAGGAGATTATTTCAGCATCAGTTCCTCTCTTTACCGCACATATCCTTATGCTACTCATACACTGAGTTGGCGAGGGCCGGTATTGAACCAAGAACCTTGTGATTCCTAGCAGAATACTCTATCAACTGAGCTATACTCATCCTTGTATTGAGTTAAATAATTTGTAATCAAATAAAACCTGTGTGGATTAGAATGGGCGTTCTATATTTGATGTCTCTTCTTCTAAACTACCAAAAATATGTTAGTTTATGCCTCCCATATGTTAGTTGATGCCGTAGTTGTATCAGTGCTACTATACGGCAGCACCACGTGGAACGTAACGAAGTGCCTAGAGAATAAGCTAGTTGGGAGTGGAATATTAATGTAAAGTAAAACACATAAGACATGCTGGACACAGCTGGAGAAGCCAGGACAAACTCATAAGTGGCATTCTCCTGTAGAGACCTGTATATTGGCACGCCAGTGTGGGCCGTCCATCTAGAACAAACATCTCTGTACGGATTTTGCATGCAGCGCAGAGGACCTGCCCGGGACGATGACCGATAGGGGTGATCGGGGAGAGATTGTCATGGATGTCCGTGCTGCCATCACAACAGGATAATGCTGCCTCCTGTTACATAATCTATGCATAGATTATTGTCAACCCCCCTGTATTTCTGAAGGGATGGCCCCTTTTCATATCACGGGCGGGACTTTCCATGGAATATTACAGAAAGCCCGCGAAATACGTGAAGGCACGTGGGACCTGGTTGGTTCTCAGTTTCAGCTTGGACGTCAGGCAGATAAGATGTATCTGCATGAGCTGGACTCACTGCACACGCGCGTTTTGTTAGTTAGAGAAATATGTTTAGTTAAGTAAAAAATGGTTTAAATAAATAATATGGTTTTGTGGTTGATGAATGTCTTGGCAACAAGACTGAACTAGAAGAAGAAAAGAATTAAGTGCGACCGACCACCAAGACGAAGTCCAGACGCTAGAAGATGAACGTAAGATACCAAAGATTAGCAGAAGAATAATAGAAGTAAGGAAAGAAAGGGTATACAACACCCCCGACTCTGTTAGTCTATCTCCAAAGCTATATTGGTTCAAAGACCGTGAAATTGTTTGTGTGAAGTGACGACCGACAATAACCACGGTAATCACATTCCCAACTGCAAAAGTCCACTGATAAAGTATTTCCACCTGCAACAATAGTACAGCAGTCTTCGATCAATCCGCCAAAGTGCACACGCGTCTCTGTTCTCGTTAGGAATATCAAACACAACTGCACCGCGGTGTTGGAAGGTAGTCTTTAAATAATAAGTAACTGCACTCGGCAAGATCTTATATCTGGGCCAATCATACTCAACGCTGCCCAACCCGTGCGAAATTTGCATATTCAACAGGAGGGACAGTAGTCTAACTACAAGCCACTTCTTATCATCAGGAGAGTGCAAGTTCAATTTCTGTAGTCACTCGAGCAGGCCTGACATATACGTACGCGTTTCGTTCTTGAATGTAATGAATCTTCTCGTCTACAGACCATCAGGATGATGGATTGATTGGATGGCTTTAACGGCATATCAACCCGTGTAGGATTATTTTATGCCAAGAGTTTAGGAAATCACATACCTTATACATTCAAATTTACATATTTTGTGTCGTTGTTGCTTAAGACTTTTTTTACACGGTCCTATCGCATACGAATCATTTTTAAACATATTTATTTAATCCATGTGTTGTATACTCTTTTCTTTTCTTCTATTTTTCTTCTGTTCATCTTTGGTATCTTACGTTC
Source organism: Doryteuthis pealeii (assembly GCA_023376005.1). Classification (NCBI taxonomy): domain Eukaryota; kingdom Metazoa; phylum Mollusca; class Cephalopoda; order Myopsida; family Loliginidae; genus Doryteuthis; species Doryteuthis pealeii. The sequence goes on along the minus strand of CM042159.1, from coordinate 25,853,444 downwards.
TTCTTCCAGCGTCTGGACCTAGTTTTGGGGACTTCGTGTCTGGTCTTCTCGGTCAGTCTTGTTGCCAAGACATTCATCAACCACAAAACCATATTATTTATTTAAACTTTTATTTCTTAACTAAACATATTTTTCTAACTAATCACAGCGCGCATGTGCAGTGAGTCTCGGCTAAAGCAGTAACATCTTATCTGCCTGACGTCCAAGCTGAAACTGAGTCAGCCAGGTTCCACGTGACTTCACGTATTTCGCAGGCTTTCTGTAATATTTAATGGAAAGTCCCGCTCGTGATATGAAAAGGGGCCATCCCTTCAGAAATACAGGGGATTGACAATAATCTATGCATAGATTATGTAACACATGGAAGAGACCATAACAGGTACTACCACTCCAGGTATGGGTGGACCTGGGGGTAATCGAGTGGAAGGTGTACTCAAACCCGCAGTTTAATGGTTACTGTCATAGAAAAAGTTCACGGTGGCCACGCTCAAATTCTGGATGAGGTTCTTGGCATTTCACCTAGCGTTAATACATTGGAAAAGGTATGCATACAAAAAAAAATCATCCTTCAGTTATGGGGAAATAGTAGGGCTCCTTAACCTTGGTATGGCAACCGGTCTAGGAGAATGAAAACTATGAATTCAGACCTGTTTGAATCCGCTTAAGATTGACCTTTGTGTGACACCCTGTCCATGTGGAGAGTTTGGTAAAGGCATACATATGGACACACCAGTTTTAAACCGATCAGCAAAAAAACTTACATTCGTCCAACTCTCTGTGGACACTGTATCCTTGTGTTGAGGACTTACTGTAACTGATAGTGGACGCAGTGTGAGAGCGTGTCTGGAGAATCGATGCTGTCAGCACGTCTTTGATGATGATGGATTATTTTCTCAGATTTCTGGTTTTTTTGATGATAAATTATTTGGTAGATTTTCTGTTTATCAATAAGCTTCTCATTTCTTCTTTTCGATATTAGTATTCTTCATCTCCATCCGATGTGATTTTAATCGCATCTTTTTTAATGTAATGACCCTATTTCCATTTTAATTTTGGTTCTGAATACCTCGAATCATAAAAACTGTCCGGACAATCAGAGGATTTGGTATCTCCGAATAATTTCTATTTTGATTTATGTATTCTCCCCCCTCTCTCTTTCTCTCTCTTCTCTTCTCTCTTTGTTTTCTCTTAATTTTTTTTCTTTTTCCTCCTTTCTCTAGGTTTCTTTTGTATTCTCTCTCTCTCTCTCTCTCTCTGTCTCTCTCCTCTCTCTCTCTCTCTCTCTCTCTCTGTCTTTCTTTACTTTTCTCTTTCCAATTTTCCTCTCTTCTCTTGGTTTATTTTTTATTCTCTCTCCTTTTCTCTTTCTCTCTCTCTCTCTCTCTCTCTCTCTGTCTGTCTGTCCTTCTGTCTGTCTGTCTGTCTGTCTGTCTGTCTCTCTCTCTCTCTATCGGGGTTTCAATTTCTAATTCTCTTTCTTTATATATTTCTCTCACTTTCTTCGCACCATTTCTCTCAATTTTCTTTTTCTCTTTTTCTCTTGTCATTTTTTTTTCATTCTCTCTCTTTCTCTTTTTCTCCGATAATCTCTTTTTTTAAGTCTGTCTGTCTGTCTGTCCGTCTGTCTGTCTCTTTCTCTCACTCTCTCTCAACCCACCTCTTTTACTCTTTCTCTAAATTTTCTTTTTCTTTCCCTCTGGGTTACTTTTTATTCTTTCTCTGTCTTCCACTCTCTCAATGTTCTCTTTCTTCTCTTTTCTCTTTGTTTCTTCTTTATTCTCAACGTCTCCTTCTCAGTCCATATCTGTCTTTTTTCTTTGCGTTCTTTTTTATTCTCCAACACCCCCACCCCCACGTCTCACTATCTCTTTTCCTCTTAATTTCTCTTCATCTTTTTCTATTGGTTACTTTTTTTATTCCCCTCTTTGTGCCCTCCATCGTCTCTCTCTCTCTCTCTCTCTCTCTCTCTCTCTCTCTTCTCTCTCTCTCTCTCTCTCTCTCTCTCTCTCTCTTTTATCTTTTGTTATTCGGTCTGAATAACTTTCTTCCTATGTGTTCCTTTTATTCTCTCTCTCTCTCTCTCTCCTCTCTCTCTCTCTCTCTCTCTCTCTCTCTCTCTCTCTCTATCTATCTATCTATCTATCTAACCATATATTTATCTCTTCTCAATTTTCTCATTAACTTTTCCTTTTTTCTATGGGTTTCTTTTTAATCTCTTCTCAATCACACCCTCTCTCTCTCCCTCCTCTCTCTCTCTCTCTCTCTCTCTTCTCTCTCTCTCTCTCTCTCTCTCTCTCTGTTCTCTCAATTTTCGGTTTCACTTTTTCCTCTTTCTTTCTGGCTTTCTTTTTTTTTATTCTCCCCTCCATCACTTCTTTTTCTCTCTCTCTGTCCTCCTCTCTGTTTCTCGCTATTTTATCTTTTGTTATTCAGCCTGACTTAATAACAACGTGGCCTAGACTAAATCAATATCAGTTCTATCTGCAATCAATGACGAATAATTACATTGGCTACAATATTTCCTGCCAAATCTCTAATTCTTCGATAATGTTCTAATTTTGTCTTGAAACACAAAATGGTGGGAATTATCGAGTGTTTATAATAACGTGTCATACGCGCAACTTAACAAGAACTAGGGCTTGAACATTGGCCAGAAAGTCACCCTCCACCAATTCATTACCTTAATATAATTGGATAATAATATATAACGAGTCTTAAAAGTGTACAATTTTATATAATCGCTATTATTCCAATAGCTATAGATATACAAAGCGAATTGTTAAAATGTAAGTATATGCATCAAAGATATAATTAATGGCACAGTAATTATATAAAACTAAATAGGCCCGTGGAAATAAAACAAAATACATGCATAATTACTTGAATACCTATGAAAAGTAACAATCTATTACCTATGTATAATTTTGTAGTTATATCAGAAAATAATTGTCCGTAAAAATCAAATAAATTTTTAATTATACTCTTTTCATATATTTTTATTATTTGGATTTTTCGGACTAAAGGAGTCGATTTAGCTCAGTTGGTAGAGCGACAAAATTGTTGAATATATAAATATGTGTTGTGGGGTATTATATATATATATATATATATATATATATATATATATATATATATATATATATATATATAATTTAATATACCAAGCGTGTTGGTAGATCCTTGCGGAGAGAAAAAACCCAGCAGACAGTTTGATTGTAAAAATATACTACCAAACATCAACCAGGAAGAAAAAAATTTTTGAAAAAAAGAAAGGACCAAGATATTCGTACCAACAAAAAAATAATCTATTGGTACAGTATTTGGCCAAAAGAAAAAACAATTTATATATATATATATGTATATAAGATATATATACATATTCATATAACCGCTAGGAGAAGCTAATATGTAAAAAGTGCTCGATACCTAAGTAGAGCCAAGTAATAAAGATAATCTAATGAGTCAGACGAACCTACTATTAGTTTCGCATAAAGCTCTTCAGGGCTAAAATCCGACTCGGATTTTAGCCCTGAAGAGCTTTATGCGAAACTAATAGTAGGTTCGTCTGACTCATTAGATTATCTTTATATATAATATATATATATATATACATATATATATATACATATATATATATATATATATATATATATATAGAGAGGGAGAGATAGATAGATAGATAGATAGATAGAGAGAGAGAGAGAGAGAGATGGGGAGAGGGAGAGAGAGAGATAGAGAGAGAGAGATGGGGAGAGGGAGAGAGAGAGAGAGATGGGGAGAGAGAGACGGGTACCGAGTGGAGAGGAATGGGGTCCATGCTGTTTTACCTGGCCTGGTAATGGTGATGATGAATAATTGAAATGAACAAATGCTTTTAAAAAATGTTTTTTTCTGAAATTAGAAAAGTGCTTAAATACTCGCCAGTAGAGCAAGATAAAACATAAACAAGTGGGAAGTTGTTTGATCGTAAGTGTTCTGGATCGATACCGGTCATCGTTAAATCAGTGCACGGTTAGTACAGATAAGGTAATCTGATCGGTGCGGTAAATTTGGGAGCTGACGGTAGTTGTGGAGCTCCACCTCAGCCAAAACAATCTCCCTGGTCTAGTTAGAGTGAAAACGGGATAGACTCCCTCGCAGTCAGGCTGATACCGACAATAAAGTACTCGACCAAAAAGTGATTGTCATATACACAACGTTTTTAGGAAGCGCGTGGTGTAATAGTTAAAGTCAAGGGAAATGGACTCGTCGCCCCGAGTTCAAATCCTGGACATGGTAATTGCATTTCACTTAGCGCAAATACCCTTGGGAAAGGTATGAATCCTACTCTCCCTCTAGCTATGGGTAAATAGCAGGGCAGACTGGGTTCTTTAACCATGGCTAGGTAACCAGTCTAGGAGAAGGAAAACTCTGAATTCAAACCTATTGAATTCCGCTTAAGAAATTGACCTTGTGTCGTATCCTGCTCGTGCGGAGGAGTTGGTAAATATATATACACAACATTTCGGTTGATGTGCCTTCTGGACTTCATCAGGTGTTTTTTGCCGAATTCATGAACCTTCTCTTTGAACTCGGGAACCTTCTTGTCGAACTCTGGAGCCTTCATGACGTAATCTGGAACCTTCACGGAACATCGAACCGAGCCCTTTATTCAATCCACCGGGGTAGACTTTTCTCATTCCGCTAACGATCGGGTACAACTGTTAAGCCATGCTAAATATTCTATTTTATTATCACCAGGATTGAATCTGAATCTTACAATCATTCAACCCACGCATATTCTTATATTCATATATAAAGACACACACAACACACACACACACACACACACACACACAACCTTGAGGTTTGTTTCGATTCCGTTTATCACAAAAGATTTATACATACACACGCAACCACACTTTGAAAAACACATAAAAAATGCACAATGCTTTTTTCGATCCACACACTTGCGCACTCTATTACTCACACCGTAAAAGAGAATATTTGACGTCATATTTCAAACCGTCCACCTTTTCAGCGTTCTTTTTTCAGACTTCAAATTTGAAACAGACCGATAAACAAGGACTATCACTTGCTTTTCTCGTTATTCTGTGATGAAATTTGTTTAACACCTTCCATATACCAACAAATGCCCTGAAGATGATCTAATTAATAGATCAAAATACTGCAGCGTCGGCCAATAAACTCACCACTTATCTCATTTAAACCTGTTTTTTTTCAATTTTTCTTAATATACTACATACCATCACTTCCTTTTCTTTCACACACACACACACACACACACACACACTATATATATATATATATATATATATATATATATATATATAATTTCTTTGGGGTGGTACCAAGTAATTTGGTATTATGATGATTCTTTTTGAGAGCTCAATGCTTATTTCTTATAAACAGAGCAAAGTTATTAGTAAAGACAAATAGCTTAAAACTCCGGTATTAAGTGATTATGGTCTATTTCCACTCAAAGCTATCTGAAACACTCTAAGATTCGCCTGACGAAACTCAGAGGGTTTCAGATACTCTTGGGTGGAAATTATTAGTATTAAGTGATTATGGTTCACTTCCACCCAAGGGTTTTAGATACTAATGTAGTGACAGCATCGTGGATATCCAGGAAAATCTCTCACCACCCTTACCTATCATTCATCGTCCTTGGGAAGTCATCTGCTCAGCATCCAGTATCCACACAGAGCTGTGAAGGTGGAACTCACCTTTGACTTCGACTTCTTTTTTGGCCCATAACAACTTTGACTCTGATTCCACTTTATGTAATTAATACATGATGAATATAACAATGATTTTTTATAATCTATTTACAACAGTGCATAATATATAACTTTACTGACTGAACTGGGGCTATAGGAAGTGTACATTCAACTACAGGGTTGGTTGGTTGGATTTTATATTATGCCAACCCTTGGGTCATTAAAATGTTTGTTTTGTTCGTTTTTGTTTGGTATTCAATTTTTCTTTAATACTCATTTTCATCTCCAGGTTATTTTCCTTGTGCTAATTTCATTTCCTGTTTGCCAAAATAAATCAGTTTGTTTATCTTCAACAGAATTTCTGATTTTATTGATTTGGCTTTCGATTTAACCTTGTTTTTTTCCATATCTTGCATAGGGCCAAACTCAAGTTGTAGTATAAGTCGTTTGTAGTAGTCATCGTCGTTAGTTCAGAAACAACATACGCAAGTCGTATAGTCACAAAGACGGCTGTGTATTACTTTCTAGGCTCGTGGGTTCTTTTTCAGAAAGAAGGAAGAGAGAGAGAGAGAGAGAGAGAGGGGGGGTGAGGGAGAGAGAGAGAGAGGAGGATAAGGTCAAATTATTCTCTGGTAGATCATTTTCGGTACTACTATGCCCAACACATCATGGGGAACTCGGGAAGCCCTGTCTGCCCTACGAAAGCCCAGCCGAAAAAGACAGATTTTTATCTCTTTCCGTTTTTGTTCACGGTCGTATGAAGGTCAACCACTTCCGCTTCCGGTCAAACCCCGAACTTCCGTTTTTATTTTCAAGTTGGTCTCATTTTATTTCAAGTCTTATCTCATTCGTCGGTCAATTGCTGACACCTGTTTAGTGTTTACCCTTCTAAACTTAAACTTTGTTTTATTTCTTTTTCTTCTCTTTTCTCAAACACCGTTTTACTTTCAATCCCCAAATTCCACGTAGACCACAATAATTACGCTACAAATATATTTTAATTCATTCTTTCTAACATTTCTTTAGCTTCTGCATGGTGGTAATTATTAGGTTCTTTTTTATTAAGTAGAGTAGAAAAAACGCCCTGTGGGCGGTGTAAAGACTAATTTTTGAAATATTTTGCTTGAAGCCGGTAGGAAGTTAAAAATTCAATGTTAAAGGTTTTATATCATAAGTAAGTAAAACAATTAAATTTATTCAAGGAGTAAAAAAACAAAAAATAGAAATGTAAACTTAGTTTTGTCCTCCTTAAATAACATGTTGCGTGAATCTATTAATTTTTAATTGAATTACAGTATTTAAGATAGTAAATTATGTCTAAGATTCTAAATTTATGCGTATGAGAAAAGAAACAATTGAATAATTAATTTGAATATTTGACGCAAATATTACACAAAATCGTATCTATTCGTTTTGTAATTTTTAGTTAAACTTTTGTTACTGAACAAATGGCGAGATTAAAATAATCTTAAAAACTGATTACAAGTTTTTTTCTATTCTATGTACTGACGATTACAGTATTGTGACGTAAGTAGTGACGTAGTTTTGGTTAGAGACAAATAGAGACGATTCTCTATTATACATCATCAACGTCAAAGTTTGGTACTTAAAGTTACATGTGGATCACACAATCACGAAACTTGCTTTATAATACTAGTAAATATATGCACCCTCTGGGTGCGAGTATTTAAGTTTTAATGTAATAAAATATATTAAATTAGAAAGGCTAATTAAACTAAATAAGAATGCAGATAAAATATTTGAAACAGAGGGGTGTATAATCGAAAGACAGAACAACTGAAACTTAATCTTCTATCACTCTCGTCTTTCATTGCTAAATTTCCCTAATTTAATAACTTAGTTAAAATAGGAAGTAAAGAATAAAACCAGAATTATTTCTTCTCGTAAATCGATTTCTTTTAAGATTTATTGAAGAGATTTTTGATCATATTCATTAAGATAAAACCATACAATTAAAATCAATAATACTAAGCACATATTTATTAAAATCAAATTTCTTATATCAATAGCAATTAGCCTTCCTGTTCACACTGTAAACTGCTATTTTAGTGTATATATAAATACAATTGCATTTTAATTCAATTGTAGATATGATTAACAGTATTAATAATGTAAAACAATTTTATTAGAAATTGAGGTTTAAATGAAAATAAAATCTTGGAGAATGTGACGTAAATGACTAAGGGAATTGTGACTTGAGTAGTGATATAGTTTCGGTTAAGGACAGAAAAACACACAATATCCCTTATAATAAGATATATTTCTGTCTGATGATTGGGTGATGCCTATGAACCTTTAAGTAACAGAATTCAATAAGTCATAATCTGAATATTTCAGGTTTTAAACCAGTACTGTCATAATAATATCCGTGTATGTAACACCTACTATAGGTAGAAGACACAATATTTTCAGATAGAATGTCTAATTTACATAAAACTGTTTTATTATACGCTTGTTTTAAGATAGTAAATTATTTCTAAAGATTCTAAATTTATGCATATGAGAAAAGAAACAATAAAATCTTTTGTTTCAACTGTTTTAAAATTTTCGAGTAAGCGAGCTCATTCAGTGACATTTTAGTCAATTTTTCCCGGCATTACCTACTAAATAATAGGAGAAATTTACTGAAGTAAAACGATTGCTTTATATTTAATAGCTTTTGCAGACGTACTTCTCTCTTCTCTGACAAGTTGACAGTTTATTTATTAACATGAAAAATTCAGCTTCAACTGAAATAGTTTTTACTGTGTGTACCAGTCAATACAAACGCCAGGCAATTTTATTATATATATATATATATATATATATATATATATATATATATATATATATATATATATCTGTGTGTGTGTGTGTGTGTGTGTGTGTGTGTGTGTGTGTGTGTGTGTTTTGTATGAATGTATGTGCGTATGTGAGAGTTGTATTCATATTATTCTTTGTAAATATATATATATATATATATATATATATATATAATGTTTGTGTATGTGTACGTATGAGGTATGTACATATCATCTTTATGATAAATGTATATATAAGTTTGTGCGTGTATGTGTTAGTGAGTATGTATATTGTATGCATATAGGGGTGTGTATGTGTCAGTTTGTATATATATATATATATATATATATATATATATATATATATATATATATTTATATGTGTGTGTATGTCTGTCTGTCTGTCTGTATAAAACATATTTATGTTTTTGTGCATATATATAATAAAATATCCATAGATATATTTATATAATAAAATATACATAGGTACAAACCACATATATATAAATGGTTGTGGGTCTGATATATGCAGATTTACATATGTGTGTAGAATACATACATATATATGCATAATTAATTATATGCATATCATAAAGTTTGCAAATACACACACACATATATATGCATATAAGTATTTTATAATATGGAATTATTTTGAAAATAAAAAAGAGAAAAAACAAAAATGTTTAGCTATAATTTTCATAATGATTCAATTAACGGAAACATACTAACATGCTCGCACATAGTTCACACTTGTCCCTCTACATTTTAATGAGTGCACAACGGTAATTATATATATATATATATATATATATATATATACATATGTGTGTGTATGTGTGTGTGAGTGTGTGTGTGTGTGTCTATGATTGTATATGTATATATATATATATGCAGGTATATGTATATATATATATTTATATGCATATATATGCATATATAAATGCATGTATACGTTATATATATATATATATATAATATATATATATATATATGGGGGGGGTCTGTGTGTGTGCGTCTGTGTGTGCGTGTGTGTGTGAATTTCCTTTGATATCCAATTGTTTGGTTAATAATTAAATTTCATATGTCTTCCTAGAATTAATTGAAATTTGTATGCAAGCATATCAAAAGTCACATATGCAGTATTTATTCTGAGTTCGTTCGTGGGCGCGTTGTAACAGTTTGCAAGCTAATCTCGCAGTTCCTTTACTTCTGAATAACGATTTCGACTCTTGCTGGATGCCCCACACATGCCGCTCTTGTGTACGATCCTACCTGGGGAGACTGGGTTCAGTAAATACCTACTGGTGTTACATAATCTATGCAGTTACATAAGATTATTGTCAATCCCCTGTATTTCTGAAGGGATGGTCCCTTTTCATATCACGGGCGGGACTTTCCATGGAATATTACAGAAAGCCCGTGAAATACGTGGGACCTGGTTTCAGCTTGGACGTCAGGCAGATAAGATGTTACTGCTTTAGCTGAGACTCACTGCACACGCGCGCTGTGATTAGTTAGAGAAATGTGTTTAGTTAAGAAATAAAAGTTTAAATAGATAATATGGTTTTGTGGTTGATGAATGTGGTGGCAACAAAACTGACCTAGAAGACCAAACACGAAGTCCCCAAGACTAGGTCCAGACGCTGGAAGAAGAACGTAAGATACCAAAGATGAACAGAAGAAAAATAGAAGTAAAAAGAAGAGTATACAACACAGGGTTCGTTTGCTGTTCTTAGTTCTTGAAGGTTGAAATTGAATTTTGAATGAGGTATGTTGCAAATTGTTGTAGAGAAGTGATGATACCCCTCTTAATAGAACTGCCTGTTCTATTTTGAATATAAACATTGACGGTGTTAGTCTCGATGGCTTCGTCTTTCACAGGCAGAACTAACTAGTTTCATACTAATGCTCACTCATTCTTTGTACTATTATCAAATGAACCCATTTAATTGTAAGTTAATATTCGAGTTATTATTGAATGTAATCAACTCCAGTAATTACAATACAGGAACTCTCAAACTAAAGCTGTATATAGAAGACAAGCAAGAAAATAAGTTCTCAGACCAGTTTATTCATTAATTGAATGTGACTAAAATCCCATTAGTATTTTTTGGATTATTCGGACATTTTCTCATCTTTTTTGTTGTTGTTGTTTATCTGTACAACGTTTTCCGACCATGATGTCCTCCGGCCTTCATCAGATATTTCTTTGTCGGACTCTAGGGCCTTCTTGAACTCGGAACCTAATTTTTGAACTCAGGAACTTTCTGTACGTACTCTAGTAAGAATATTTTGTTTTTACAAAAATGAGTTTAAAATGTAATTTATCATCATCTTCTTGTTATCAGTACAACGTTACGGTTGATGTGCCTGCGGCTTCTACAGATATTTTTCTCGACTCGGGAACATTCTAGTCGTAATCGGAACCCTTCTCGTAATCGGGAGCCATCACGCAACTTTGAACCTAACCTTTATTCAGTACAAGGGGGTATCTTTCTCATTCCGCTGGCTATAGCTGCGTACAGGTGTTAAGCTGTGTTAACTATTATCTATGCACAGTCGCTCTTGACCAGGATTGAACCTGCAGTCTAGAGTTAACTGTCACTTAGAACTGTCTCAACACACGTCTTTATCCGCTACGCTATGTGATTGGAAGAATTAAAAAATCAAGAGAAATACGAAATACCAGCGGGATTGATCGATAGTATGAAACAACTCTCCTCATGGGGCGTTGCAAGCAACAAATGCCAGATATTCGAGAGTTAAAATATGACCGCTCCCAGAGTCTCCATATATAAACAATGGTATTATGGTAGAAGTGAATCTCGCTAGATGAATGTGGCGTATGCAGATTTCGGTTTCTCTTCCTGGTCGATAAGTAAGTAAAGTAAAGTCGTCGGGGCGGCTTAATGCCGGTATCAGCCAATCAGCGAGAGAGAGCATATCCCCTTTTCTTTAGCGCTAGATCAAGGAGATTGTTTTTGCATCTGAGGTGGAGCGCCACACCTACCATCTGTTCCTTACTTTACCGCACAGATCCCTGTGCTACTCATACGCTGAGTTGTTGAGGGCCGGTATCGAACTAGAAAGCTTGTGGTTTCTATCCGAACGCTCTACCGGCTGAGCTAAAAGTGTGTTTTTGTGTGTTCTCTCCTTGTTCGAGTGGATTGTATTAATGAAAAGAACGATACAAGGGTAGACAGACTTCCTTAGCCTTGGTGGAGGAACAATGTAGGATACGGAAAGTTCTGGCCAACTTTACTCCATCTAAAAATTACCCTGTCGGAGAGGATTAGAATACGCTGATTGTATCTTTTACAGACGCAGTGACACCAAAAAAGGTATCCGGGGCATCATAGTTGATATAATGGAATGACCCATCTCCCCCGTACCTCAACAGTGGCGATGGTTCTAGCCACTATTTAAGAACACACAGATTACTCTGTGCAGAACTCACTTGAAGTACTTAGATGACGGACTCTCCTCCTAATACTCACGTGACCTTACTATATAACAATAGTAAATTTCATCCGTTGGTAAATATATATTTACCAACCCCTCCGCACGAGCTGGATGTGAAACAAGGTCAATTTCTTAAGCGGAGTTCAACAGGTTTGAATTCAGAGTCTTTCTTCTCCTAGACCGGTTACCTAACCAAGGTTAAAGAGCCCAGTCTGCCCTACTATTTATTCATAGCTGGAGGGGGAGTAGGATTCATAACCTTCCCAAGGGTATTAGCGCTAAGTGAAATGCAATTACCACATCCAAGATTTGAACTCGGGGTGACGAGTCTATTTTTCATGACTTTAACCATTACACCACGCGCTTCAATGAGCTATTCTAATCCTCTCCGACATCCGTTGGTAAATTATGCAGCACTGGAGATATGGGGTGTGGTAACACTGGCTAAAGAAACATATTGGCTCATTTTCACAATTTTTATCCACTTGACTACGTTTTAAACAACATTAGAAGAGGATACATTTATTTTTTAACCTTTCATAGAACGGTAATTGTTAAATGGTTTAAAGTTGAAGTTTCAACGGATATTTTTAACGATTAAACTTTCATTAAAATTACTCAATTCGTCCTGATCGTTTTAGTCTATTCTTGGCTAAGGTTTAGAAAAAGAAAAAAATACCTAAAAACAAACAAAGAAAAAACGCAACAAACAGTTATTAATTTTTTTCCAGACAAGTAATTAAATTATTCAAATTTTTCACTTGATTTTAAATGTGTGTGATATTGTATTTCTGTGTGAGCAAAACACACACAAAAACAAACATAGACACAAAGAGGTACATACCTACATACCTACATACACATGAGAACAAAATGGATATATATTTCTGTGTGCATCTTACATATATACATATACACAACCCTCCGTACTAATAGGATATGACATAAAGTCAATTTCTTAAGCTAGTTTTAACAGGTTTGAATTCAGAGATTTCCTTTTCTTTGATTGGTTGGTTAGCCAAGATTAAAGTTTCCTGTCTGACCAATTATCTCCGATCCCCGGAAGGAGAATATTTGGATTCAAGTTAAACCTAATGAGTCAGATCTACCTACTAACAATTTCGCTTTGTAGCTCATCAGGGCAAAGATCTGACTCTTCTTTAACTCTATTATTTGCTCTACTTAGTTATTGAGCACTCTTTACTTTTTAGATTTAGAAAATCCTGGCGGTTTATATTTATTTTTCAAATATATATGATTTTTTTCTTTTGGCCAAGTATTATAGTATCAACCGATTATTTTCGGTTGGTACGACTATCTTTGTCTTTTCTTTTTTTCAAATTTTGTTTTCCCAGGTTATGTTTGGTAGTATATTTTTACAATCAAACTATTTGCCGGTTTTTTTCTTACACAAAGGTTTACCAACAAGTTTGGTATATTATATGTATTATATATAATGAAATATATATATATTAATTAATATATATATATATATATATATATATATATATATATATATATAATTTTGCATAATTTATATATGATATATGCACATACACATATATATGTCAGTGGTTTTGGGTGATTGTTAAGCGGAATGTAAAAGGTTTTTATGCAGTGTCGTCATTCTCCTATGGGTTACCATACCAAGTTTAAAGAAGGGTCAACATTTCAAGTCAAAGTCCACGCTCCACTACTATTACCCATAGATATAGGGAGAATGATCGGATTCATACTTCTTCTATGTTATTTAGCACAAATGGGAAATGCAAACAACCTTGTCCTTATTTGAACTCAGATCATTGTGTTAATTTCTGTTAACACAACAAGCGCTTCATTTACACACACACACACACACACACACACACACACACACACACACACACACACAAACACAAACAAAAAAGAAATAAATAAAAAAAAACACATATATTTACAAGGTGTATCAAAAAAGTATCGAGTCTTTTTGTACTTTTTGACACATCTTGTATTCTGAAAAAATAACGTTCCACCCATTATTAATTTCTTTTCTGGTAAATACAGTTTAAACTCAGCACTTTTTTACACACCTTGAATTCTGAAAAAAAAATTAATGTCCCATCCTTTGTTCATTTCTATCTTGGTAAATACAGCTTTAATCTCGATACTTTTATGACACACCTTATATATATATATATATATTCCAACTCTTCTGCACGGGTAGGATTTGACGAAAGATCAATTTATTAAACGGAGGTTAACAGGCTTGAAATTAGATTGTTCCTTCTCCTAGCCTGGTGGCCTAACCAATGTTGAAGAGCCATGCATGCCCTACTATTTACCCATAGCTGGAGGAAGAATAGTTGGATGCATGCATTCCCAAGAGTATTAGAGCTATATATTTCCTCCCACAGTAACAATTACACTCCGTCAGTGTGTGACCCAACTCATACTATCCCCACTGCAATAATGTAGTCGGTCCTTACTTCCCTCCCAAACATTCACCCCACATCAGCAGCATTTGATCTCCACCCTCCTCCTACTCACAACCAACAAAAGGAACGTTCTATTCTTTGTTCATTTATATCTTGGTAAATACAGCTTCAATCTCGATACTTTTATGACACACCTTATATATATATATATATATATAATTTATATATATATATATATAATATATATAATATATATATATTTCTCGTCAGTAAAAGAATTAAATTATTCAATACAAAAACTCAGCTCGTGTCCTGACGAAGGTTGAAAGACCGAACGGTTATAGCATGACATTATCTCCAGAAATAAAGTTCCATCCCGTGTCTGTCTACATTTCTACACACACACACACACACACACACACACACACACATATATATATATATATGTGTGTGTGTGTGTGTGTGTGTGCGTGTGTATAATAACATACACATACGCGCATATATATGTGGGGTAGGTTGGATATCTTTTTAAGTGTAATGTAAATAAAGTAAAATGGTTGGGATGGCCTAAAGTCATTATCAGCCAGACAGCTAGGGAGTCTATCCTTTTTACTAGCGCTAACCAACGAGATTAGCATAGTGTCTGAGATGGAGCGCCACACCTACCATCAACTCCATACTTTAACGCACACATCTCTGTGCTACTCATACGCTGAGTTGGCGAGGGCCAGTATCGAACCCAGACCCTTGTGGTTCCTAAGTCGAACCTCTACCGGGTTAATCAAGCCAAGTTTTAAGACGGGTCACAATAACCGTTACCCACGAACGTTCATTTTTTTATCTGTACACAACCAATTTTTTATTTTCTTTGGTGAAATCCTTTTTAAAGAATTGGCAGACAATCCCTTCCCAATTATTCGAATCTTATATATTTCCTCCGAAAAATCGTTGAGAATTTTAAGGGAATTACATTTCCACCGACATTTCCAAACAGATTCATCACTGTTCCTAACCTTTTACGATTTAATTCCTTTAAAGACACAATTTATAAATTTATCCGTCGCTTCATGGTTTTCCTAGCATGTCGCCAACCTCGCTTCCTTGGCCGGAACAACTAAACGAACAGTTCGTTCTCAATTAGAGACTCGATCCGTCTCGCTGGAGACACGACTCATTCGAAAAGCTAATTACTGGAACCGTGCAGTACTTTTACTTAAATTTCAAATTAATGCTTATAAATGTTAGAGACTGAGTTGAAGTTTCTTCGCCTACCCCGGCGAGTGAACGGCTGTCGAGAATTCAAAATGATAGATGATTAATTTTAAAGGTTTTAAAAAACATTAAAATTTCATATTTACGAATTGGGATTTTTTGCAAGAATTGGGAAAAAGAAAACGATGATATCTATGTCTTAATTATTTGAAAACAACGTAGGAATTAAACATATAGGAAATTCATTTATGCAACAAGTGAAATGTGATATCCTAAGTAATCTGATTTAAATTCTTGTCGCTTATTTATTTGTAAATACAATTCCAATTAAAGAACTTATGATTGCTTTTGAAAAGGATTTAAAGTGTCATGTGAATTTAAATATACTGAATTTGTGCTAGAACTTTAAACGCGAGACCTTTTTCTCCTGGATCAGAATGCATTTGTTTGTTTGTTTGTTTTGTTTTGTTTTACGGCATATCAACCACGGTGGATGATTTAATGCCGGCACCGTTTCGAAAGATTATAGGGATAGTTTTTTTTTCTAAATGCAGCTAAAGTATTAATGTCGACATGCCTGACAAGTTGTATATTGTGATTTTTTAAGTGTTTCGATGGAATATTCAGTCTTTCAGAAAGTTGTCATGGTTCTGTTTAAAATACTCAACAGTGTTACAAAACATTTATATCTATATATCATTATATAAATATATATATATATATATATATATATTATATATATATATAATATATATATAATATATAACTATATTATGTAAGTTATATATATAAACTGTTGGGTATATAAAATACTCAACATTGTACTTACATAATTACGTGAGTATTCTTACTACAGTAATATTCTTACGACAATACGTACATACGTGAGTATTCTCTACGTACATAATTACGTGAATATTCTTACTACAGTACGTACATAATTACGTGAATATTCTTACTACAGTACGTACATAATTACGTGAATATTCTTACTACCGTACGTACATAATTACGTGAATATTCTCACTACTGTACGTACATAATTACGTAAATATTCTTACTACAGTACGTACATTATTACGTGAATATTCTTACTACAGTACGTACATATTTACGTAAATATTCTTACTACAGTACGTACATAATTACGTGAATATTCTCACTACAGTACGTACATATTTACGTGAATATTCTCACTACAGTACGTACATATTTACGTGAATATTCTCACTACAGTACGTACATAATTACGTGAATATTCTTACTACAGTACGTTCATAATTACGTGAATATTCTTACTACAGTACGTACATAATTACGTGAATATTCTTACTACAGTACGTACATAACGTGAATATTCTCACTACAATACGTACATAATTACGTGAATATCTTACTACAGTAGGTAACGTACATATTACGTGAATATTCTTACTACAGTACGTACATAATTACGTGAATATTCTTACTACAGTATGTATATAATTACGTGAATATTCTTACTACAGTACGTATATAATTACGTGAATATTCTTACTACAGTACGTACATATTTACGTAAATATTCTTACTACAGTACTTATAATTATAAATATTCTTAATAACTAATTATTCTTACTACAGTACGTACATAATTACGTAAATATTCTTACTACAGTAAATATTTTTACAAGAATACGTACATAATTACGTGAATATTCTTACTACAGTAAATATTCTCACTACAGTACGTACATATTTACGTAAATATTCTTACTACAGTACGTACATAATTATAAATATTCTTAATTACTAAATATTCTTAATACAGTACCTACATAATTACGTAAAAATTTTTACTACAGTACCTACATAATTCATAAGCAGCCTATGAATTATGCAATATAGGGTTCTGATTTGATTACTATCACATCTAAATCAATTTTATGGTTGAAATCAGTTATGATATCTTTTGGATATATTTTAGTAATTTGTTTCTTATTTCTCACTTTTAAAATCTTCGTTCCATTGTGTTGTTAGCATTAACTTCACTTCTGTTATGATATTCATTATCATGTCGAATTCTTTGCTTTTGTGCTTGTTATTCATTTGTTGTACTTGTGAAGGAATTGGGTTCTGTTATAATTTTCAGCTTTTCCTGTTCTTCCAATCTGTTTCCGGTGGAGAGCTCTTCTTGTTGTGTGTTTTGCTCATCACATACTTTGTCAATTGTTTCCATAATCCCAACATCTGAGAACCATTCTTTTTTAGTATTACTCTTGTTTAAAAGGCATTGTAATACTAACGTGCGTCGGTTGGTTGATTGGTTGGATTTACGGTGTGTCAACCCTTGTTGGGTTATTTTAAGCCGAATACGTGTTGTTGATTCATTCTTGATAGGTACCCAATTTTCTTTTAAAACTCAATTTTCTTTTTAGATTCAATTATTTTTCAAACAAATTTTTAAAACTATTTTTTCTATTTAACCCATAAATGGAAACCCTAACAAGTACTACCACTCCGGATCAGAGTGGAACTGGGAATAATGATGATGAAGGGGTTCTCCACTTTCCGCAGAGCTCCAGGATTGGAACTTCGCCATCAGATACTGTTTAACCTCATACCCAGGACACTAAAACACTCACCCACCGCACATGAATGATAAAAATGGTTAGGGCTTGCCATAAGGGCAAAAGGTTTGGGACAATCATATAGGCGCTAGGGATTGTCGTGACCAGCCTGCCGCCCGTCTAGCCTAAGTAAGGATCAAAGTGGTGTGTTGCACGTCAACGACTGCTCAGCCACTACAAGGGTTGGAGGTGCGTGGCCTGAAAGTAATCGTCTTAATGTTGTATACCACTTTCTTTACTTACTTCTATTCTTCTTCTGAAGTCTCTTCTAGCGTCTGGACTTCTTCTTGGTGGTCGGTCGCACTTAACTCATTTCTTCTTCTAGATCAGTCTTGTTACCAAGACATTCACCAACCACAAAACCGTGTTATTTTCTTAACTAAACATAGCGCGCGTATGCAGTGAGTTCCAGTTAAGGCAGGACATCTTCTCTGCCCGACGTCCAAACTGAAACTGAGGAACCAGCCAGGTCCCACGTGACTTCACGTATTTCGCGGGTTTTCTGTACTATTTCCTGTAAAGTCCCGCCTGTGATATGAAAAGGGCCATCTCTTTAGAAATACAGGGGATTGACAATAATCTTATGCAACCGCATAGATTATCTAACATTAAGAAATAGACAAGGTGAATTGAGTTCAGTTTTGGATGAGGCTTTTTGCGTTTCATTTTCAGACTAATGTCCTAAGGAATCACAGGAATCGTTCTCTCACATCAACAATGGGTCAATAGAATAACAAACTGGGTTCTTTGGCCATGATTCGACAATTGGAAAGGAAAAAACGATTTTTTTCAAATTCAGTTTGGTACCAATGCACAATAGCGCGCAAGATATTATATCATTATATCACATATAAAAAAAGTATTACCTTTCATTACATTTCACGGAAATACCCGAAAACTTTGAGATGCTAGGGTTAAGGTTTGGGTAAGAGTTAGTGATATATCCGGGTTAAGAAATATATATTCTGAAGTTGGTATTTGGTATATTATCGCAGTAGTAATTGGTACGTCGAATAGCAATCCATCTCCGAGCAGTCATGGTGTCGTCTAGCGAGTAAAGTTAGCTTGTAGGCATTAGGTAGAGGACCAACACAGTGTCGACTATTTATACATGACACTGTCCAATCAGATTATAGTGAGGGGTACCAAGGTATTTACATATTCATTATATCAGTTAGGTTTAGTGTTAGGGTTAGAGTTAGGGTTATGCTATTTCTGTAGTTTCATACATTTGGTGATGCACGGACCAACGGAAAAGCATTGCAAGATATTACACAGTTAAAACCTAATGCCAAAAGGATCCTCCGCTGAAATGTGCTATCAGTGGAAGGCTAACAAAGGCCATAGCAATCTTACCATCTATCAGATTTGAATTTAGACTTTTTTCTTCGCCTTGACAACCTGCCCTACCGAGGTTTGAAGAGCCTAGTCCGCTCTACTAATTACTGATAGTTGGGAGGAGAATAGTTGGATTCATACCTTTCCCAAGGGTATATGAAATGCAACCAGTCTCGTCCAGGATGTGAACTCGTGTCACCACGTTCATTTACTTCGGCGATAACCATTACGCAACTGGCTCTTATAATAAGCCATATAGTAAAAAAAATAGATGGTAAATAACAGATGGTTAACACAGATGACCAATGTATATTATAGATAGGTAACAGATCGGTAAATTGATGGCTAGTCCAGATAGTTTGAATTTGTAACAGAATGGGCATGACGTGAAACCATGAGGGTGATCTGAAGTGGCCTGATTAGTTATGGAAAGATTTGAGTGGTGGTGTGTGTGTTGGAACGGACAAATATGAATGATGATGTCAGCATAGACATGTGGCATGATTTTGATTGGACGATGAATGGTACGTGGCAAAGGGGAGAAAGGAAGAGCGAGAGGTGAGAGTTTTGACATTCAGCCTGGCCGTCAAAGAGTTGAGACGTGCTGGGGATGGTCTCCCCGCGCGGCCAATAAGAATCATGGGCTACATGAAATCAAAACTTGATCAAGTAAAAAAAAATGTCTTGTTAATTCAATAATTTGCAATGACCAAATCAGCCCTTAGTCAGAAGAAAGAGCCCTTTGTGAAGAAGAAGCAGCTGGAGGTGTTGACGTTTTTTTATATAAGGCGTGTGTCAAACGACCACTTCTACTTATAGACTCACCGATGAACATGTGACCAACCTATTGACCAACCACTGGCAGTATTCTGCTGCTGATATTATTATTTGTACTGGCCTTTTCTGGTCATACTGTCATTACTAATTGGATCTTCTTGGACGACGGAACGTAGGATTGTATCACGGGATTGTATTCACTTGCCAAAGGATTCTATAACTCAGGACTTACTTACTTATTTACTTTAAGTTCTTTACAACTGGCCAAGGATGGCGGCCAGATACTTAACAAGAAGAAACCAACTAGACAAGCCGGAAGAGATGGTAGAAGAATCAGCAAGAAGCAAGTAAGATCTCCTCACTAAAGAAGTCTCTAAAATCTCTCTCTCTCTCTCTCTCTCTCTCTCTCTCTCTCTCTCACACACACACACACACACACACACACACACACACACACACACACTCACTGAAGAACACTCTAAAGCCTCACGATCACTCTCGCCAATTGTATGCTTGATGTCAATGTGGGTATATAATATTACCATATTTGGTGCAAATTGTTAGCGTTGGTTGATCGATAGCAAACATTATGCGACATTATTTATACCTTTCCCAAGGGTATTTGAAATGCAATCAGATTGTCCAGGATTTGAACTCGTGTCGCCTTGCCCATTTCCTTCGACGATAACCATTACAACACGGCGACACCCCAACATATTGCATGAGTTATGCCCATTTGTCCCATATTTCTATCATCCCCTTTCGGTAGCAACTTTATTAAGGAACTCTATCGCTGTATTCCCTGCTCATTCTCTTCGTCCTTCCTTTAAAAAAAACATCTAGCTATTTCTCAGATATAAACATTTTTTTTAAATTTTGGCAGGGAATAATCTAAATACCTGCCTCTGATGTAGATTTTTTTATTTAGTTTATCTCTTGTATCCCTAATTTTTGGGGGATGTACTTACCAACCTAAATAATAAGATTATGGCAAGCCTTAATATCAAATCATTATTTGCTAAGATATCAACAAATGATATAGTAAACATCAAGAAAAATATCTAGTCCTTTCCAAAAGAATTAACATAAAAAAGGAAATATATCTCTAACACCTTGCTGCAAACTTAATTGTATACCCTGAAAACATAACAAGATCTCATATCATTGATAGAAAAAATAAAAAAGAACCAAGTCAAATAGAAATTACTAGATTGAGTCAAAAGTTTTATGATACTTTATTGGTTGGTTGTTTTTTACGGCATATCAACCCTTGTTGGGCTATTATTTCACAAAGACGTTTTTTACGAGAGTGAGTCAAAGAGTAATGCCATTTTATTTAGTACAAGTATAATTACCAACACAGGAACATGTATCATACATCAAAATGAAGTTGGTACTCTGTAGATCACATCCCTAATTCTCCACATAACTACCGTTTCTCTCAATAGCAATGTTCCACCTTCGAATGAGAGCTTATATCCCTGCGCAATATGGAGGCGCTTGGTCTAATGGTTAGAGTCGTAGGAAATGGACTCGTCAACGCGAGTTCAATTCCTGGACGAAGCTGTTGGAATTTCACATAGGGCTAATACCCTTGGGAAAGGTATGAATCCAATTCTCCCTCCAGCTATGGGTAAATAGCAGAGCAGACTGGACTCTTTAACCATTGCTATGTAACCAGTCTAGGAGAAGGAAAACTCCGAATTCAAACCTGTTAAACTCCGCTTAAGAAATTGACCTTGTGTCGCATCCTGCTCGTGCGGAGGGGTTGGTAAATATATATATCCCTGCGCAGTAAAATTATGTTGGCTGTTATTTGAGCCACCTCTTCACTGCAGATTTCACTTCCTACTCACAGGAATAATGTTTGCCTCTCAAAACCTCTATCATGGGGCTGAAGAGAGGGTTTGAGATGCATTTATTACATAGGACCAACTTCATTTTGATGTCTGATACATGTTCCGCTATTGGTAAACAAAATGGCATTACTTTTTGACTAACTCTCGTACATTCTATTCAGGTATAACTCGTTTATGGTGTCTCCAGTTATAAATAGATCTTCAACAGTTTTTGAAATATTGCGTCACACAGTTTAAATGATGGCGCCGACTTTATTTTCATATTTGAATTAAAAACAGAAGCCTTGCAAACTTTATATATATATATATATATATATATATATATATATATATATATATATATATATTGAACCCCCAACAAATTCCTACTACTTCCCACTACCAATTCATACGCTTCTGCGAGACAACTGAAACATTCCACCAGTTTCACACCTGATGATGGTAGATAGACATGCCGAATGCGCTCATGAAGAAACCTTTGGTCGACTGCTACACCAATTCCTCCCTGACAACCTTTCTAACTGTCTGGTCATCTTTTTAGATGGCTAGAGAGTTAGAAAGGATCGAAAAAAAACACGTTCGACAAGAATCGTCAGTAGAGTTTAACACAACACACACACACACACACACACACACAGATATATATATATATATATATATTATATATATATATATATATATATATATATATATATATATAAAGATATGAAAAAACCACAAAATGCTGTTAAAGTGAAAACATTTTATAACATATCTGATATTGAACAATATTTCGATTTTATGAAAATCATCATCAGAGCTTGTTTATACTCCGTCTTGTTTTTTCTTTTTGGCAACGTGAAGGTTTTTGTTTTGAACTTATATGACTTTTGTCTCCGCTCTTAACAACACGAAGTATAAACAAGCTCTGATGATGATTTTCATAAAATCGAAATATTGTTCAATATCAGCTAAGTTATAAAATGTTTTTTCACTTTAACAGCATTTTTTCTGGTGTTTTCATATCTTATTATATATACTCATACCGTCGGATTCATTTCCTTTCTTTTAACTTATATATATATATATATATATATATATATATTATATATTATATATATATATGGAGAAAAGTAGACAAACACGGGATGTTGTGGAAACTTGAGGTTTATTGTCGACGGTGCAACGTTTCGGTCTCTTATTAGACCGTCTTCAGGACTTGAATATAGTTCTTACTCCAATGATGGAAATTCTCAAAATGCTGAAAGCGGAAGGTCGTCAGTAGGGGGAAGTGTGGTTAGGGGTGGTTAGTGGATTCTTCTTCTCTCTGGAATGGGGAGTGCCGAAATGGTCAATGGTGGTACCACAGGTGTTAGATTGTGGGGATTGGTTAGCTGAATATGTGTATGTGTGTGTGTGTGTCTGTTTAATTGTTTTTTGTTTATGTGTGATTGGGAACTGGATTTGTCGTTAAGTTATATTGCACCGTCGACAATAAACATCAAGTTTCCACAAGATCCCGTGTTTGTCTACTTTTTCTCACATACTGTCGGATTAACCTCCTCACACTTCTACATATATATATATATATATATATATATATATATATATATATATATATACATTTAACGTATGTTGAATGTCATCAAATTATGGAGGAATATTTATCTTCACATTATGGAAATTATAACAATTGACTAGAGATCAATATGCGCATGATGCGATTTGTTGTAAGAATAAGAAGGTTTCGTTTGCTTTCAAATTTAATAAATTTTTTCTGTTTGTGCGCATTTGAACAATTCTGACATCCATTTCTAATATCAGTCACGTGATATTTCATTATCATTGATTATTTTTGATATCTTTATTTCTTCTCGCGACGTTAATTTATAATCTGATTCTCAAAAACTCTAATTAAAACTTTTTTATTTTATTTTTTTTGTCTACTCTGTGCGGATTAATTAGTTAAGTTACGATCTAAACTTATTAATAATCAGCAAAAATAATAACTAGTTAGGAAATAAGGAATAAAAAAAAAACAGAGTTCAGCATTAGGTAATGTTGGGCCTCCGAGTCAAAATATCTAACCCTGGCCCTCGCGAAATATACCGTATATATATATATATATATATATATATATATACGGTATATTTTGTTAAAAAACAAACAAAAACTTCAAATGATCGAAGCTTTATATATCAAACAAAAAAAAACCTACCTTAAACAAAATAAACTTTGAAATAAGTCATCATGTTCTCAAATACTTATAATTTTCCGCCTATCTTCCTTCTACTATACCCCTCCCCTTCTCACAGCTTGTGCCCCCCTCCCACAAAAAATTACTACTACTAATCGTTTTCCTTAAAATTGAGACACGAAACCAATTCCTACCTGATGATGGCAAAGTGTATTGCCGAAAGCGCTCGTATCGATTCCTTTGGTGGACTGTTACACCAGTTACACCCGGACACCAAAAAGATAACCCGAAAATTAGAAAGGATCAACCAAAAACTTGTACTACAAGAATTGTCTGTACAGTTACACAAAACTTGTATAAAAGAAAAAATGCTGCCAAAATACACTTACGCTGAGTTGGCGATGGTCATTATCGAACCTAAGCAGACGCTCTACAGACTGATTTAAGACGGTTCCAGGTGGACGAATATTACAATAATCAAGAAGAAATGGTACTTTGTAGCGGGAAAAATTAGATAAATAAACTTAACATTCTCTTTGAGAATAGAACATTTTCCAGTCTAATCCGCAACAAAATTATAATTTTCTAGAGTATGTAATCTATCTATCTATTTATCTATCTATCTAATTGTTTATCTCTCTATCTATCTGTTTCTAAAATGGTCTTAAGGAAAAAGGTAAAACCTTTGGGCTTTCAAATCCAGTAAAAATATCGGATTATATGACATTTGGGCACCCCTTCCGTGATCTCGACTCACAAGGACACTTTTCTCATATACACCGTCAAAATCCGGTTGTTTGTTAGGGGTTAGGGTTAGGGTTAGGGGTTAGTTTTATAATTTTAAAAACTCTAAAAATCGTCTGTTAACAATTAACCGGATTTTGACGGTGTAAATCTAAAAAATATCCCCACGAATCGAGATCGCAAAAGGGGTGCCTAAAGGTCATATGGTCCAAAATATCTTCCAAATTCTCGAA
>CM042159.1:25800593-25823093 GCA_023376005.1 Doryteuthis pealeii | reverse complement strand
CCGTTGGGTTGCCGCTGGTTCTCACCAGGGGCTAGAGTATTTAAGCGGCTGATTCAAATGCTTCTCCCTCTTTTCTACCTCTCGTCGTAGGTACCCACATGGGTTAGACAATTGTCATTCCCTTCTCGTTGGGGCTTCGGTCCCCACCTCGACACAGTCCTCCATGTTGGCAAGACCTCTTCC
Organism: Doryteuthis pealeii; assembly: GCA_023376005.1. NCBI lineage: Eukaryota > Metazoa > Mollusca > Cephalopoda > Myopsida > Loliginidae > Doryteuthis > Doryteuthis pealeii. The sequence continues at coordinate 25,822,910 of CM042159.1, read as the reverse complement.
AGCTTCTTTACTTGAAACATATAGACTCACTCCTAGTGAGTTTTTTTTTTACTCTTGTTAGCTATTCGGGTCTGAGTGACAAATCACCTTGTGTCTCCAGCTTATTGTTTACATAATGTTGTTATCACGCTTTTCAATGTTTTTCGGACCATTCCATGCGCACCAACTACAACTTATATGAGCATCACCTTTATGTTTCACTGCTGCATCAGCTCTCTGGTAAATTCCAAGTATTAGACTAGACTACACGTTCTTTTTTTCCTATAAGTGTTGAGGAATGTGGAGCACCCCTTCATCACAATTGCTCCCAGGATCACTCTGACCCGGATTGGTAGCACCTGTTAGGGCCTCATCTATGGGTTAAATAGAAAATGTGTTTATAAAAAAATTGTTTATCCATTAAGAATTAATTTATGTCACAACTTTGTCGGCATTAAATGACCAAGGTCGATATGCCGTAAAACAAAACAAAACAAACCAAACCCAAGAAATAAAATGAGAGTCATTTACCCAATAGATTATCTGCTATATGATTACGTAATAAATAAATATAATGCATTTAGGCAGTAGATAAAATGCAATTTATTTAACCAGTCAATAAATTGGTTTATATTTACCCCATGAAAATAAATTGTGTATCCATTAAGAATTAATCTTTTTCTAAACATTTTCGGCATTAAATGACCCACTAAGTTTGGTATGCCATTAACCAAAACAATCCAAACCAAATCGAAACCATGTTTTCTGTTTGTCCCAAAGATGTTCATAATTCTTCTTTTTTTTTCAAATAAATCGAAAATGAAATGAATAGTATATAATTGGAAAAAAATATTCGAAGTAGTATGGGACTCCATAATGTCTGGTTGACACCGATTATTCCATGGTTTGTACATCAGCAAAAAAAATATCAGAGGTTAAACGATCGAAACGTTTTGAATATAGAATAACATAGACGAGTGAAATAGTTTGTCTAATAAGATGATTTAATTATGAGGTGAATTTCTTGTGTTTTATAGTATTATAGATCGTTTAGCACATTGTTAAAATTAAAGTTTACTCGTAAAACTCCAGGGGAAATAGTGAACACAGAAACAAATTCAGGTTGTTAGGAAGAGGTTAAAGTAATATAACCCTTTCTCCTCGGTCAGTTTTATAAATGACAAGAGAGAGCTGACATATGAAAAGAAAAATGATCGATATTTAAATAAGTGATTGAACACAATTTTGTTTAATGATTCAATATATATATATATATATATATATATATATATATATATATACTAGGAAATATATACACCATCTGGGTGCAAGTATTTAAGTTTTAAAATAATAAAATATCATATTAAATTAGAAAGACTAATGAAACTGAATAAGAATGCAGATAAAAAGATTTGGAACAGAGGGGGTATAATCGAAAAATAGAACAACTTTGAAACTAACTCTTCCATTATTTTCCATTACTCTCGTCTTTCATTGGTAAATTTTCCTAATTTAACTATTTAGTTAGAATAGGAAGTAATTTCTTTCAAGATTTATCCCCGAGATTTTTGCTCATATTCATTAAGATAAAACCAAGAAATTAGAAATTAATAATACTAAGCATATATTTATTAAAATCAAATTTTAAAGATCAATATGCAAATTAGCCTTCCCATTCACACTGTAAACCGCTATTTTATTGTATATATAAATACAATTACATGTTATTAGTATTTAGATATGGTCAACAGTATTAATGATCTATTATTTGAGGTTTAAACAAAAATAAGATCATGGAGAATGTGATGTAAATAACTAATGGAATTGTGACTTGTATAATAATATAGTTTCGGTTACAGACAGACAAACACACAATCTCCATCATAATAAGATATATATATATATATATATATATATATATATATATATATATATATATATATATATATACAAGTTTCGTTAAACTGTACAGACAATTGCTGTCGGACAAGTTTTTCATTGATCCGTTCCAATTTTCGGGCCATCTTTCTGGTGTCGGGGTGTAACTGGTATAACAATCCCCCAAAGGTTTCCAAACGAGCGCTTTCGGCAATACAATTTGCCATCCTCAGGTGTGAAACGATGGTATGATTTCGAGTCTCGTTTTTAACTAGACCGAGTAGCAAGGAATTAGAAGTGGGAGGTAATAACCATTGGTAGTAGGAGGTTGTAGGAATGGTAGTGGTTCAAGCGAGCTTTGCGGTGATTTTATGTGGGAGGGGGGCACAAGTTGTGTGAAGGGGAAGGTTATAGAGGAAGGAGGGTAGGCGGAAAATTATAAACATTTGAGAATATGATGACTTATTTCAAAATTTATTTTGTTTAAGGTAGGTTTTTTTGTTTGATATATAAAGCTTCGATTATTTGAAGTTTTTTTTTCAATATATATATATATATATATATATATATATATATATATATATATGAAGAAATTTCAAAAACGAAGTGTTCCAAAAATAAGATTAATTTATTTATCGACGCTTAAACGTTTCGGTTTATTTAAACCTTCATCAGGATTGATTATGGGATGATGAAATTGATGGATGTTTTGTAAATAACAAGAGTTAGAAAAATGATGAAGGTTTAAAGGAAACGAAACGTTTAAGCGTCGATAAATAAATTATTTTTGGAAAACTTCGTTTTTCAAATTTCTTCATATTGTCGGATTTATTTCAATATGTACTCCCATATATATATATATATATATATAATATATATATATATATATATATATATATATATATATATATATATTAAGAGTAAAGGATCGAATGAATTCGACAAAATGTGGTTGAAATAGAGGAAAATGCGATTAAAATTAGAAAACAAATAAATTCAAATTATATTTCGGTATATAACCGAGTTTTGTCAAATTTATTTTGAAGACAACTTAGATACACAGACTACATTTATGCTAAAAAGGTAAGTGGGAAGAGCAGAAGAGATATTATACTGTTTATCCCAGTTGTCTTCAAAATAAATTTGACAGCATCAAATTTTATCATCTGATTCATCTGAATCATCTTATTCAACGGGAAGGAAGTCCTTTCAATTTCATATTTGCATCAAACTTTGTGGATCTGTAGCAGGTTTGATGAGTCATTTCAGGGCTCATGCAAGGAAGGGTTCTGGTGGTGGAGATGTGGGATTGTGAGGGACGGCAATGATCTGCGAAGATTATGCTATTGCTATATATATATATGTATGTATATGTATATATTTGTATGTACACATATACATGTATATATATATACATATAGGTAAATATATATGTATATATATGTATATATATTTGTGTACATACACACACACACACACACACACACACACACATATATATATATATATATATATATATATATATATATATCGGAGCGTAATATACAAATAATATTTTTACCTCATATATCCTAGCAAATATATGCACCCTTTTTAAGTACTTAAGTCTTAATGTAATAAAATATTAGATTAGATTAGAAAGGCTAATGAAACTAAATAAGAATGCAGATAAAAGAATTTTATATAGGGGGTATAATCGTAGGATTTTACAGAAAGATAAAAATAATTATAATATAGTGGGTCCATTTAACAAACAAAAAACGTCAGTTTCAAAGAATAAAGCCAAAAATAGGAGTCGAAACAGGTCGGCCGGTAAATAGGTCAGATTTGCAGAAATTGGCTTGTGATCAAGTTCTATATAGTAAGGAATAGTGATCAGTATAGAAATAACCAAATAGGAGGAAATAGGAGGTAGCCTAGAAAAAAAGGGGGCAGCGATAGAAATGACCATATATGGAAATTATCTGGGAAACCGCAACGTATATCCGTGTGCTTATACGCGAGTGTGTTTGTATGTGTCGTTGTTGCTATGCAACCGCGTGTGTTTATGTGTGCGTGTGAAGTCTTTAAATAACCGTGCATTTCCGACGGAAAGGGATAATACATTCTATTTAGGAGTGGCTAAATAGTGCCTATATGACCCTAGACTGATACACAGTTACTTCTATTCCATGAAAACTTCCACAGGTTCACGTAGATAATAATAATAATAATAATAATAATAATAATAATAATAATAATAATAATAATAATGCAAAATAGTAAATGTAGACTTTGCGGTAATAGAGATGAGATTGTAAACCATGTACTCTGCGAATGTACTAAACTAGCACAACGGGAGGTCAAAACTAGATACGACTGGGCTGGAAAGGTGATCCACTGGGAATTATGCCAAAAAATTAATTTTGATCATACAACAAAATGGTATATGCATAAACCAGAATCTGTTCTTGAGAACGAAACGCATAAAATTCTCTGGGACTTTGAAATAAAAACGGATCACCTTATCCCAGCAAGAAGACCAGACCTAGCGTTGATAAACAAAAAAGAAAGAACTTGTCAACTGGTGGATTTTGCACTTCCAGCAGATCACAGGGTGAAGCTAAAAGAAAATGAAAACATGGACAAATATTTGGACCTTGCCTGAGAACTGAAAAAGTTATGGAATATGAAAATGAAAGTTATACCAATTGTAGTTGGTGCACTTGGAACGGTCCCAAAAGGATTAGAAAAGGGTTTGGAAAGTTTGGAAATCAGAGGAAGAATTGATACGATCCAGAACACTGCACTGCTGCAATCTGCCAGTATGCTCAAAAGAGACCTGGAGACCTGAGGAGACTTGATGTCACTCAGGCTCCAGTGAAAAACCATCAGCGAATGCTGATGTGAAAACTCCAAAGGAGTAAAATAATAATAATGATAAACGGTCAAACATATAATAAGCGAATGCAGCAAACTAGCACAAAGAGAGTAAAAAGAGAGTAAACACGACTCCGTGGGAAAGGTAATCTATTGGGAATTGTGCGTGAATTTCAATTTTCACCATACAACCAAACAGTATATGCAGAAACCTAAATCTGTCCTAGAGAACGAGACGCATAAAATTCTCTGGACATTGAGGTACAGACGGATCGCCTAATCCCGGCTAGGAGACCGGACCTAGTACTGATTGACAAGAAAAAGAGAACCTGTCATCTCGTGGATTTTGCCGTCCCGGCCGACCACCGAGTAAAAATGAAAGAAAACAAAAGATTGACAAATACTTAGACTTTGCCAGAGAACTGAGAAAACTGCGGAATATGTAGGTGAAGGTAGTACCAATCGTAATTGGTGCCCTTGAAACGGTCCCCAAAGCTCTGGAAAAGAATCTGAATGAACTGGAAATCAGAAGAACCGAGACCATCCAAACCACAGCACTGTTCGGATCGGCTAGAATACTCAGAAGAGTCCTGTAGACTTGCTGTCACTCAGCCTCCAGCGAACCACCAGCTACGGCAGGTGTGAAAAAACTAATAATAATAATATTCTGGGACTTTAAGATTAAGACGGATCACACCATCCCAGCCAGGAGACCAAACCTAGTGTTGATTAACAAAAAAAAACATGAACGTGTCAACTGGTGGACTTTGTGGTTCCAGCATATCACAGGATAAAGCTGAAGGAAAATGAAAAGATTGATAAATACCTGGACCTTGCCAGAGAATTGAAAAAGCTATGAAATATGAGAGTGAAAGAGATACAAATTGTAGTTGGTGCACTTGGAACGGTCCCATAAAACTTGGAAGAAAGACTGGAGGACCTGGAAATCACTTGAAGAATTGAGACCATCCAGACTACTGCATTGCTGCAATCGGCTAGAATACTCAGAAGATTCCTGGAGACCTTAGGAGACTTGCTGTCACTCAGACTTCAGTGAAATACCATCAGCTAACGCTGAAGTGAAAAACTCAAAATAATAAAAATTGTCTTATTATAATGGGGATTCGGTGGCTGTCTGTTTGTAGCGAAATCAAGTTCACTGATTACGTCGCAATACCTTCGGGAATTGCGTAAGTTTATCAATGGGTTTATAGTCAGAATTATTAATACATATAATAAAGAATAACCCTGAATTATATGTACTCAGAAATGTAATATGCATCATTTAACGTTCCGCATTGTTTGTTAAAACAAGTTTTAGTATGCCCGGTGTTATTGTTTTTTATATAGTTTGTTTTATTTTGATAAACCGGCTGAGCTATACCGATTCCTATTGGGAGTTGGTAGAGAGGGGGGTATTTGCCTCATACCCCACTTGTATGAGCTGGGCACAAGGCCTCGTTTTAACGTGGGCCCACCCACAAGCCGAAGCTCATGGGTGGAAAAGAACAAAAATTGCGTCGATTCCTTCGGCATTACCCCTCAAGGGGGCGCATCAGATGCTGGGCATTAAACTCAGTCCTGTCCCTTTAAGTCAAGGGGACAGGTATTGCCTGGGGGGATAGCCCCCTGGGATCGACGCTATTAATTGTATTCTACCGGTCCAGAGGCCGAAGCACACTGGACCCACAGCTGAGGCTGGGTATAAAAGGTCAGGACCAAAGCATAGAATCTGGAACAGATACTACACCTTGATCCTCCCTTCTAATCCAGGTAGTTGATTAATAGTAGGCATTTGTGCGATATAATTCACGAAATTCACAACCCCATATCTGTTGACGTGCCATTAAAATCACACGATCAATAAGTCTAGTCTCATCAAGGAATTACTGCAAATACAACACCCTGCAAGGAAGCAGCTGTATTGCCACCTGCCCCCCTATCTCACAAACCATCCGAGTGAGACGGACTAGGCATCCAGGACACTACTGGAGAAGCAAGGACGAGCTCATAAGCGACGTTCTTCTTTGGAAGCCAACATGGACATGCTAATGTGAGCCGCCCAACAAGGACCTACATTGATCAACTATGCGAGGATGCTGGTTGCTGCACAGAAGACCTCCCGGGGGCAATGAATGAGAGGGAGGTTGGCGAGAGATTGTCATGGATATCCGTGCTATTTGCGCGACACGATAATGTTGAATTAAAGGATATTTAAACAAAGGGGAATGGCTAGGTATAAAGACTTAATGTAAATAATAACAATGGTATCGTTTGAATCAACTTTTTTTAGTAGCATTGTTTATTTTCCGGATGTAAAGGTGGGCAACATTTACCCAATTATTTATGAATGCAAATAAAAAGGCAACAAAAAGGATACGTACTACATCACCAAATGACATATATATATATTATATATATATATATATATATATATATATATATATATAAGTAAAGTAGAGTCGTCGGGGCGGCCTAATGTCGGTATCAGTCAGACAGCGAGGGAGTCTATCCCCTTTTCACTAGCGCTAGACTAAAGAGATTTATTTTAGCATCTGAGGTGGAGCGCCACACCTACCACCAGCTCCTTACTTTACCGCACAGATCCCTGTGCTACTCATACGCTGAGTTGGCGAGAGCCGGAATCGAACAAAGAACCTTGTGATTCCTAGCCGAACACTCTACCGACTGAGCTAAACCGGCCCTGTATGTGTGTGTGTGTGTGTGCGCGCGCGTGTGTGTCTGTGTGTGTGTGCGTGTGTGTGTGTGTGTGTGTATATATATATATACACATATTTTTAGTTTTTATCTTTGCTTCATACTTATTCAGACGTATTTAATTTTCATCGTTGTTAATTTGACTGACTACTATCCCCTAAAAATCTTGGCCCTAAAAAAATATTATTTTTTCTCATTTGAAATGACTTCCTGTCACCATAGTGACAGTCTGTTAATGTATACATTTTATAACAAAAATTTGAGGAAGAAGAAGATTCTACATTGAGAAAATTTCTGTTTTGCAATTCAAATTATTGATGATTATCCATCTGATGAGACTAGATTTGGGGAGCTTTGTTAAACCAACTTAGATTAATAAAGGCCCCAATTTTGGACGAAATAAATTTATTATGGAATAACGGTGTTGAGCTTTTCCTTCCTTTCAAAGATAAATATTGCTCTGTATATAATCTATATAGATTATTATACATTGAGCTCTCTGTAGTGATTTAAAGATTCACTGTATTTATACATACTGGATCATACACTAATAATCACATAAAGAATCATCACTTACTACCAAGTTTTGGATATCACACACACACACACACACACACACACACACACACACACACATATATATATATATTATATATATATATATATAATATATATATATATATAAATTCTAAAGAGCTTGTTCTCGAGATTCTTCCGAAATATTGAATGAAATAAAATGAAACTTTCATTTATTTCACACCCATGCTTAACACAAAATGACACCAAATATATATCATACACATACACACACACACACACACACACACACATATATATATATATATATATATATATGTGTGTGTGTGTGTGTGTGTGTGTGTGTGTGTCTGTGTCTGTGTGTATGTGTCTGTGTGTCTGTGTGTGTTATAAGTCGTCAGGATAGTTTAAAGTGGGTATCAGCCAATCAGCGAAGGGACCTATCCCCTTCTCACTAGCACAAGATGAAAGATATTGTTATTGCGTCTAAGGTGGAGTGTCACCCCTACCAAGATCTCCTTACCTTACTGATACGCTGAGTTGGCGTATATTATAAATATTATATATGTCATATATATATATTATATATATATTATATATATACATATATATATATATATATATATTATATATATATTATATATATATTATATATATATAATGTGTGTGTGTTTGTGTGTGTGTGTGTGTGTGTGTGTGTGTGTATTACAACCAGTTAATGAATACTTGAATAGACGATAACTATTTCTTGAGAGCTAATTAATATAAATCCTTTAAAAGTTAATGCCAGCGCCAGATTATCAAAAAGTATCCGTTTTAACGTGACAATTAGATCTTATCGTGCGAATTAGTCATTTCATGTTAACAAAAAAAAGAAGATCACTTCCTTTTGGCTGCATCAGATTTCATGTATAGATTTGTTTAAAACACATTTTGTGGTTCATTCTTACGTTTCGCTATTTAATACAGGACACATTAATATTTTAATCTAATTTGGCGCAATATAATAGCGACCATAATTATCAAATTAGTTTGCTATGCAAATAAACTGAACCTGCTTTGAAATGAGGGAACGACGGCACCACTTCAAACGGCTAATACAATTAGACATCAAAGAAAAACGTTAATGTACGTAATTGAAACATGGAGAAAAAAACACTTTTTTGCCGAAATAAAACAATACGTGCACTTATTTACACTGTCTGAAAATATCGGGAATAATTGATTTAAAATGCACCGAATAATAGGCGTTGGTAAATATCACATAGCCACCAGCACCTGTGTATAAGTCGATATGCTAAAATCATAGAACTGAGATTGGGGTACTTCCTACTGGCTGTCCATCGTATCTGATGATGACAATACACGAATCCGTTCCCTCCAAGCTGTTTGCTCTCTGGTTGCATTTACCAGCTGCCTATGGGGAAGTGAAAGTCCTCTAGGTTTCTCTTGATGTTGTCTTTGTACATGAACTTTGGTCTACCGATTCCACGTGATCCCTCTCTCAGTTGAGATTACAGAATTTGCTTTGGCAGTCCCTCATCCTCAAGTCTGTTTAAGTGGCCAGTCCATCTCAGGTTGTGCTAGACAAGTATGTCGGACATGCCAGGGAATCCAGTTCTCTTCAGTATTGTCCTGTTTGAAACATGCTGCCACCACTTGACATTTGATATATGTATTATATGTATTACATATTAAATTGGAGTACTTACTACTCATATGAATCCCCAAATGGGGTAGAAGGGCCGGCAATCCATATTGGACAAGTAAAATTCTAGATAAATATCAAATACCACAAATACCCGTGTATAAGTCGATATATTAAAATCATAGTAGTATAATTCCATGTCAAATCATCCAGACCATGTCCCCCCCCTCTTCATTTTTTTCTGAAATTCTGTCCAAGTGTGGATTATGATAAAGTTAGCCAATTCAAAAAATTTGAGTTATGTCGATTTTTAGCTCTCCAAATTTGAGGCGGGTTGCGAAAAATGGCAACTTTTTGTAACCTATTTTTGTCTGTATAAAAGTTCTATATCTCCCCTACTACTAAAAATTGGTTTCTAATAGCATTTTAGCTCAAGATACAGAAATGGTATCAAAAAAATCTTAAAGTCAACCAATTTTAAGTTATTGATGATTTCTGATTTTTTCATAGTAAGATCAACATCCTGATGTGGAACTCCGTCATAGACGGAGTGCCACATCAGGATGTTGATCTTACTATGAAACATTTTTTGCAATAATTATTTCACATATATTGAACATTATTTGTATCAAAAATATAGTTTGATATTTACTCAGAATTGACGTTATAGCATTTTGCAAAAATTTGTGAAAATGTTGCACTTCAATTTTTCTGAAATTTTGTATAGATGTATTTTGTATATATTAAAGTTAGCCAATCTCCAAAATTTGAGCTTCCAATTCCAGAAATTGGCGGAGTTATGTCGATTCTAAAAAAGTCGACATAAGTCTCCAAATGGTTTGAGTGGGGTGTTGCAAAAAAAATGGCGACTTTTTGTAATCTATTTTTGTCTGTAAACTGAGTTCTAGAGCTTCCCTACTCATAAAAATTGGTTTCTAACTGCATTTTAGCCCAAGTTATCCAAAACTGCTGTAATATAATCTTAAAGTTAACCAATTTTAAGTTATTAGTGATTTCTGGTTTGAAAAATTTTAACTGATGTTCTAGAATAGGTTCTAAGCAGATATCAGACTACTTTTTTGTACCAGTAATGTTCAATATATGTGAAATAATAATAGAAAAAAATGTTGGAAAAGTCTGGGTAAATATTATATACTGTGAATACCCGTCTATAAGTCGACATACGAAAACCATAGTCGCATGATTGGGGGTACTTACTAGCCACATACATCGCCAAATGGGGAAAGATGAGGTCCGTATTCTGCAATCCATCTAAGACAAGGAACATTCTGGGTAAATACTATGTACCACGAATATCCGTATATAAGTCGATATACTAATGTGTTTAATTTTAGAGTACACAGGCCTTTTCAAAATTTGTAAAATTTTCAATATATTTTGTTAAATTTTTGTTAAAAAATGATTTTGATCATCAAACCAAGATGCTTATTTAGGCCAATTCTTTGCCAACTAGTGAGATATATCGGTGAGAATTATGAAAATTTTAAGCATTTAGGACAACTTTTCATAAATTTTGTGGTTTAACTCAGTCGGTAGAGCGTCCAACCAGGAGCCACAATGTTCCTGGTCCGATATCGGCCCTCGAAAATTCAGCGTATAAGTAGCACAGGGATCTGTGCGATGAATTAAGAAGCTGATGGTAGGTGCGGCGCTCCACCTCAGACACAAAAACGATCTCCTTTGTCTACCCCTAGAGAAAAGGGGTCTGGCTGATACCGACCTTTGATTTTACTATCAATCGACTCGAAAAGTGAGATGATGGTAATTTAATTGAATAGATTGTCAGACAACTATCTCAGTCGGAGAAACCTATATTGTATTCATTCCTTAGCCCAGTGGTTCTCCCCCGGGGACCATATAACATTTTCTGGGACACAGGCAAGTAAAATGTATTTAATTATAGAAATACAATGGGATTTTTAAACAACTAATGGCTATGGGGGTCCACCAGAGTAAAATAGGATAAAAAGGGGGTAAATAGGTAAAAAAGGTTGAGAACCATTGCCTTAGCCGATCAACTGAAGTATTTTTAATTATGGTATATCCTTCAAGTCTCTTTGTCAGTCTACAATACAAACGCTGAGTGCTTGATGGTAGGTGTGACGCTCCACCTCAGACACAAAAACAATCTACTTTGTCTACCCCTAGAGAAAAGGAGTCTCGCTGATACCGACCTTAGGTCACCCGATGACTTTACTACCAATCGACTATTCTAAAATCAAAGTGAGATGATGGTAACCCAGTTGAGTATATTGTCAGACAACTATTTTAGTTGAAGGAAGCTATCTTGTAATCATTCCTTAGCCGACCAACATAAGTTGGCTTCTTTTACTTCCTGTTATTGTATTTTTAACTACGGTTATATCCTTCAAGTCTCTTTGTCAGTCTACAACGTAAACGCTAAGGGCTTAAAGTACTAAATATATTTTGTCTGTAAAAATGGCATAATACAATGTTTAATCATCTGTAATGTTTAAAGGCAAAAGAAAAACACAAGTAGATTGTCTTTTGTTTTTGATGAGGTCAAATCGGTCGTCATAACTTCAGACTGAGAAATAATTAAAGGTTAATAAAGACGCAATGTTTGATGGAAAAGAATCAGGAGTCAATATATCACCATTTGACTCTTATGGAATTTGATATAAATAACTAGATTCATATTTAGTCTCTCTAGAAGCTGTTTTGTTAACTTGACCTTCATCATGAAGGTCAGATAAAAGAAACATTTTCTGAGCACGCAGGGGGGGGGAATGTAACGGTCAAAATCGCGTAGCGTATTGGCTACCATTCTGGACTGCGACATCGTAGTAAGCGAGTTCGAGCTCCAATTGTGCTATAATCGTGTTTCCCTAAAAATAAGACAGGGCTTATAATAATTTTCACTCCAAAATATAACACTATGAGTTTTTTTTAGAGGGATGCCAATTATTTGTGTTAAGTGATGTGGTTATAAAAAAAATATTTCTTCGTCAGTCTGCCGCTCTCAACTAGGACTTATTTTTAGGACAGGACTTATATGAAAATCCTCCTGAAAAATCAAACTAGGTCTTATTTTCAGGGGATGTTGAGTGTTTGCGTGGCATAATGCGATTGTGAAGAAAGCTTATTTATTTCATCTGTCTGCCGCTTTCAACTATGTCTTATTTTAAGGACAGGGCTTATATTAATTTTCACTCCGAAATATAACACTAGGGTTTATTTTCGGGGGATTTTGAGTGTTTGCGTCGTGTGATATTGTTACAATTTTGGATTGTCATAAATTATAAAACGTATCTGTCGCTAGGAATTTCAATGAAGGCCGTTAATTTAAAATCAGGGAGTACTGTGGAAAATCACCCGGTGGGCGGTTAATAACCCTTTACCCCTTAGAGGCGCGCGATTGGACACCATGAAAATAATTTTAGTTTAGTTAAGCAGAAGCGACCAAGCTTTGAAGGGTGGAGACGTAATTGTCGGCTCTGACGGGTCCGGTCTCTCCCCGTGGCTGAATCATAGGCTAATAAATAAAAGCTTGATAGAGTAACACCAAGTTCTGTTTATTAATTAAACACTAAACACAATGTTAAGCTCAGCCCAGCAAGAAGAATTAGCAAGGAAAAAAATCCACCCCCAGCAGATAGAAGTCAACCAGATTAATCCTTTAATGAATTTGATGATTTTACTTACTTAGGGTACAAACTCGCTGACATTGAATTTTTTACTCCTACCCCTCAGGCAATATGTTTCAAAAATGTATTTTTACATCGCCCAGAGGTCGTGTTTTTATTTTGTACTAGTTCAAATAAAGTCTTATAATACTATTGTAATCTGAGTTTTCTGCTCATTAATAATGAATTAACCATTAGTATTTGTACTTTGCTCGGGGTGTTATGAGCAGAAAGCTTACTTATTGGGAGAGACGCTGCGAGCAGTCTATAGTAGGCAACGAGTTCTGTTTTCTACCGATAAGCATCTCCATAATTTGTCGGCATACATGTTTTGAATATTTGATTTAATGGTATATCAACCTGGCAAGGATTACGTCATGCCTCAGCATTAGCTGACGGTATTTCCCTGAAGTCTGAGTGACAACAAGTCTCCTCAGGTCTCCAGGACTCTTCTTAGTATTCTGGCAGATTGCAGCAGTGCAGTATTCTTGATGGTCCCGAGTCTCCCGCTGATTTCTCCATATCTCCATAGTTTGTCGGCATATATGTTTTGAATATTTGCTTTAACGGCATATCAACCTGGCAAGAATTATTTCATGCCTTGATGTAAAGGATCCGCGTTCCTTGTTTGTTTAATAAATCACCTGAGCGTATGAACTGCTCCTCCGGTAACATTTCCCCTCCACAAGAAGGGACAGGTCTGGTCTTATCGTTTAATGCCTGAGGTGCGCTAAAACCGATTTCTACGTCTTTCATTCTATCTATCTTTCTATCTATGTATGTATACGTATTTCTATCTCTCTAAATGTATTTCTATCTATCAAACTATACATGTTTATCTATCTATCTATCTATCTATCTATCTATCTATCTATATCTATATATATATATATATATATATATATATATATATATATATTATAGTCACCAATACAAAGTTCGTCTTACCAATGGTTTCGGATGTTTATCCGTCATCAGAGACGTTGATTTTTTTAAAAAAAGGACAGTTTTTTAACCCGTGTCTTGTGTTTACGTGATCCGTTATTCGTTCTTGCTTTTGCTTTCTTCTTTCACCGGCGTTCCTATATGTCGTCATTGAGTCTCCTGTTTTCTGAGGATTTTTTTTTACAAATGTGTATACCTGTTTCTATATATCTATACGTTTTTCTATCTACTTATCTTTTATATATCTATATATCTACCTATCAATCTATATGTGTTCTATCTCTCTCTCTCTCTCTCTCCCTCTCTCTCTATCTATCTCTCTATCTATCTCTCTATCTATCTATCTATACGTGTTCCTATCTATCTATCAGTCTCTCTATCTATTTATCTAAACGTGTTTCTATCTATCACCTGATTGACAGCTTTATGCGATTCTAAATATTAAGAATAAATTCGGTTTAAATTATGTATGGTTTGATTAATTAATTATATTAATTATTTTTGTGTTTAGCATTGAAAATTGTTTGTTTGATAACATTCGTTTAAAAGACCCTGTGCCGCATTTTGGCCTGCTGGTGGTTGGCGGGGGGGGGGGGGTTAAGGTAAATACATACCCCTTAAAAATACTCTTACCTATCTTAAACAGTTTTACTTGAAATAATTTTTAAAAGACGTGCGTAGATAAACTCTTGCTTAGATTCATAACATCACGTATAATTAGTTAAGTTGCATAATTATTAAATTAAGATATACGATACAAAGCAAATTGAATTCAATGGGCATATAATTAGATGTTGCTTGAAATCGTGCCCAACAACCGTAAAGAGATATGAAGGAGTTCTTTATTATTGAAATAAGGTCGTTCGGTAGATGTGAATTGCGGAAGGAGCCAAGTCTTTCACAATGGAATCCCAAATCCAAGATGTATAGAATAAGGAATGTTATTTTGACACGTAAGCTCAATGAAGCATCTCAATTATTGTGAATTCTTCAGAGTTCTTCCGACGCCAAGCAAAAACGGAAATAGAAAAAATAAAAAGCATCAGACTCGCGAGAAAAGAGACTGTATCCTAGATTTAAAATGCACGCTAATAACATTTTAACAATGCTATTATTATTATTAGTTTTTCACACCAGCATTAGCTGATGGTATTTCCCTGAAGTCTGAGTGACAACAAGTCTCCTCAGGTCTCCAGGACTCTTCTTAGTATTCTGACAGATTGCAGCAGTGAAGTGTTCTTGATGGTCTCGATTCTCCCTCTGATTTTCAGACTTTCCAAACTATTTTCCAATCTTTTTGGGACCGTTCCAAGTGCACCAACTACAATTGGTATCACTTTGACTTTCATATTCCATAGTTTTTTTCAGTTCTCTGGCAAGGTCCAGGTATTTATCCAACTTTTCGGTTTCCTTTAGCTTTACCCTGTGATCTGCTGGAACTGCAAAATCCACCAGTTGACAAGTTCTTCCTTTTTTGTTAATCAACACTAAGTCTGGTCTCCTTGCTGGGATAAGGTAATCCGTTTTTATCTCAAAGTCCCAGAGAATGTTATGCGTTTCCTTCTCAAGAACAGATTCTGGTTTATGCATATACTATTTTGTTGTATGGTTAAAATTTAATTTGTTGCATAATTCCCAACCCAGTCATGCCTAGTTTTGTATTCCCATCTGCTAGCTTGCTATATTCGCTTAGTACATGGTTTACAGTCTCAACTCTGTCATCGCATAGTCTACATTTACTATTTTGTTGAGTCTTATCAATTTTTGCTTTGATATAGTTTGTCCTTATGGCATTATTTTGTGCAGCAATTATTAGTGATTCAGTTTCTCTTTGGAGGTTTCCTTTTCTTAACCATGTCCAAGTCTTTTCATGTGCAATCTCCGCGATTTTTCGTTTGAAGTGCCCATATAATTGTTTTTCTTCCCATTTTTTTCTTCTAGTTTTTGTTGCTTATCTGTTTGTCTGTATGTTACTTCTGCTATTATTAGCTGCCATAAATAATCTGTCTTTGCTCTTTCTTATGTAATCTTCGAGTTGTTGGATTGTTGCTTCTACGCAGTCCTCTATGTTGGCAAGACCTGTTCCCACTTCCTTTCTTGACATATAATCTATCTCTATCGTCTCTAGTGTGTAGAGCCTTGTGCATGATCATTAATTTTCTCGTACTTTGGTCAATATGTCTGAGTTCTTCTTTGTCCATTTTGAGAATAGCCCAGAGTATATCTTCTTCTTCTTCTTCTTCTTCTTCTTATTATTATTATTATTATTATTATTATTATTATTATTATATATATATATATATATATATATATAATATATATGTATATATATATATATATATATATATATATATACCTATATTGATACTTTATTTTGGTCTATTTAAATATAAAGTCTGCTAAATATCATTCGTGTGGGCAGGTGTTTATATATATATAATATATATATATATATATATATATATATATATATATGTGTGTGGTGTGTGTGTGTGTGTGTGTGTATGTGTGTGTGTGTGTGTATGTGGGTGGTTTGTGTGTGTCTGTTTCTGTTTCTGTGTCTGTGTATGTGTGTATGCCTCTGTGTATAATCATCTTAAAAACTATATCAAGATATTTGGCACCTTATCTTTCTTATCTTGTTATACATTGTAATTATATTCCGATAAGTAAATATCTGAAGTATTGTCAGCAGTAAAAAAAAATCAGTTTAGCTTAATGTCATTATTATAATCAAGGTCGCTTATACTGTTGCTTTTAAAATATATTTAATGTTGCTTTCATGCAAGTAGTTCCTTTTGTGTATTGAATATATCTTTTTCATAATTTGTTGTATAAGGTGTTGGCATTTCAAATTTCATTCAATGTTCTTTTCTTTCTGGCCTCTTCTTATATTTTCTCGTGACATTTATCTATTATCCAAATCATTTTGACATTTTCGCTGAGTCTGTTAATTGTCCTATGTTCGCGGGCTTTTTATCTATTTTTACTTCTCTCTTTTTAATCAAATTAATCTGGTGTGTAGAGGTGTTGGTAAATATATACGAGGGTAAGTCAAAAAGTTTTGTTATTTTGTTTAGGACAGGTATAATTGCCAACACAGGAGCCTGTATCATAAATCAAAATGAAGCTGGTCATCTGTAGATTATATCCTTACTTCTCCACATAGTCACCGTTTCTCTCAACAGCAATGTTCCACTGTCGAATGGGTGCATTTATCATTGCCCGGTAAAATTCTGTAGATTGTTCTTTGAGCCAAAGAGCTCTTCACTACAGATTTCAACTCCTGGTCAGTGGAATAATATTTACCTCTCAAATACTCTTTCATGGGGCCGAAGAGAGGCATATCAACATCGGTGGGTTATTAATGCCAACAAAATTTTGAAATAAATTCACTCTTCATGGATACTCATTTTTTATAAACACATTTTACAGTATAACCCATAGATGGGACTCTAACAGCTACTACAACTCCAGGTCAGAATGGGTATCGGAGCATTGGTGATGAAAGGGTGCTCCACAGTCCCCAGACATCCAGAAATGGAACCTCACCATCAGATCGAGGAACATTATTCCCGGGACATGAAGATCCTCAACCACCCCATTCTAGCACATATATGATAAAAAGGGTTGGAGCTTTGCCATAAGGGCAATAGGGTTGGGGCACTCATCTAGGTGTTAGTGCTTGACATGACCAGCCGATGGATCGAAGGGGGCCTCTCCGACCGCAGTCGGTGTATTCTTAAGCCCCAACCGACGAGGCTCGAATTGATAATAGTCGAACTAATTTAGATAACAATAGATATAGCTATAAGTTTTTTGTGGTGACTTTTGATTATATGTCACACAGAATCAGATTAATTCTCGTATGATGGGTAATCCAACGCAAACTTTAATGGAGGAAGTTGCTTAGTTTGTTGGTTGGTTGTTTACGGCATATCAACTGTTTTCGGGTCATTTAATACATCATGGCTCGCCACCAACGGGAAATAGGTGGCCCTATTAAGGAGGGGTCTTCCCTCTCCAGAGGTGTAGTTGTTGTATTCTAAAGCCCCAGCCGACAGGGCAGGTAAAAATTGGAGTGAGAGACAGGGACAGAGACAGAGACAAAAAAAGGATGTTCACAAATGAATATAAAGTTGGAATAAATTTTATTCCTGGGAATTCTTAAATCAACCTTTCTCTATTATCGGGTCTAAAATTAACATAAAGATAAAATTGATATAATTTCTGTGAATTTTTAAATCAGTCTTTGTGTATTTTAATTCACTTGAATTTCATTATTATAATCAGCTTTTGCAAAATTGAAAATGATCGACAAATATATCTGAAGAGGGACTCGGCGATAGATTTGGGCCGCCTATATGATCAATATCTAACCCTTGTAAAACGGCTAATGTGTGATGTGTAGTGAGTGTTAACATATACATACATTCACAGACACACACACACACACACACACACACACACATATATATAGATACATTATATATATCATATATATATATATATGTGTGTGTGTGTGTGTGTGTGTGTGTGTGTTGTGTGATTAAAGGTTGAGGAATAAAAGCAGATAAAACACAGACAACTTCATTAAATTAATATTTCGCCTCGGTGTATTAACTAGGCAAAATATTAATTGAATGAAGTTGTTTTGTAGTCTATCCGCTTTTATCATATATATATATATATATATATATATATATATATATATATAATATTATATAGGAATAGTGAGTAATAGAGTGATTGGGCTATCACGGTTTTCTTCTATATGATCTCACGAGGACCCTAACATATACTTGACTAAGTTCATATCATTACTTAGTTAAACTGAGATAAACGTCTTTTCCGATAATAATAATTTTTATACGTGCACAAGCTGAACTAAAAATTTAAATAACCATATGACGGTTTGTTCGGTCATCACACTTATTAGAAGCACACACACACACACACACACACATATATATATATATATATATATACTAGCAAATATATGCACCCTCCGGGTGCAAGTATATAAGTTTTAATGTAATAAAATATCATATTAGATTAGAAAGGCTAATGAAACTAAATAAGAATGCAAATAAAAGATATTTGAAACAGAGGGGGGTATAATCGAAAAATAGAACAACTGAAACTTACTCTTCCGTCACTCCGGTCTTTCATTGTTATTTTTTCTAATTTAAGTATTTAGTTAAAAGAGGAAGTAAAGAATAAAATGACAGTTATTTTTTCTTGTTAATGGATTTTATTTAAGATTCATTGAAGAGATTTTTGCTTATATTCATTAAAATAAAAATAAACAGTTAGAAATCAATAATACAAAGCACATATTTATTAAATTCGATTTTTTTATATGCAAATTAGCCTTCCCCTTCACACTTAAACCGCTATTTTGTTGTATATATAAATATAATTGTATGTTGTTAATATGTAGATCCGGCCCACGCCGGGGGTCCAGTGGCTTCGGCCCTGGATCTTTACGAGTTAATAGCGTCGATCCCAGGGGGCCATCCCCCCAGGCAACACCTGCCCCCTCGATTTAAAGGGGCAGGGCTGGTTTATTGCCCAGTGCCTGAGGCGCCCCCTTGAGGGGGAATGCCGACGGGATCGACGCCAATTTTTCACCTGCCACTCCATGAGCTTCGGCTTTGTGGTGGTCCCACGTTAATAGGGACTTTGTGCCTGACCCGTACAAGTGGGGTACGCGGTAAATACTATGTAGATCCAGCCAACGCCGGGGGTCCAGTGGCTTCGGCCCTGGATCTTTACAAGTTAATAGCGTCGATCCCAGGGGGCCATCCCCCCAGGCAACACCTGTCCCCTCGATTTAAAGGGCAGGGCTGGGTTTATTGCCCAGTGCCTGAGGCGCCCCCCTTGAGGGGGAATGCCGACGGGATCGACGCAATTTTTCACCTGCCACTCCATGAGCTTCGGCTTGTGGGTAGTCCAACGTTAATAGGGACTTTGTGCCTGACCCGTACAAGTTGGGTACGCGGTAAATACAGTATGTAGATATGGCTAACAGTATTAATAATGTAAAACAATTTTATTAATAATAGGTTAAAATAAATATAAAATCCTTGAGAATGTAATGTCAATAACTAAGAGACTTGTAATTTGAGTAGTGATATAGTTTCGGTTACAGATAGAAAAGCACACAATCTCCATTATAATATATATATATATATATATATATATATATATATATATATATATATATAAAGTGTTCGTGAGAAATTTGACAGTTTCTTACGGAAAAAGAAAAAGTGCTTGGTGACTATATAGAATATAATGGATAGTAAAGAAATTTAACAGGCACGGAAATTTTACTACTGTCAACAAGTATCACACAAATTAATCACCATTAGCGTCGATCATAGCCTGAATCCTGCTCCGGAACCTTGGTAACTATATAAAATATAATGGATAGTAAGGAAATTCAACAGGCACGGAAATTTCAGTACTGTCAACAAGTATCACTCAAAATAACCGCCATTAGCTTCGATCATAGCCTCAATCCTGCTCCAGAACCTGGAGCAAGCTGATGTTACAATTCCCCTCGGAAGGGTCTCAAAAACTACCTTAATTCTGTCGATTTACTGGACATGTTACTGGAACGGCGATTGGTGTCTTTCTCAAGTTTCTGTTTTTTCTCTATTGCCTCGTGTGACTCATACTGTTCATTTTTTTATTTCTTAGTTCTCATCTTATTTCTAATTATAACTATGAATTTAAATAAAAACCGTAAATTGGATTCTAATTATATTTTAGGGTTTTATATTACAAATTTATAGTGCTTTAGTGTTTTATTTTAATATCTCTCATATTGAAAATTAATAACTATTACAAAAACATCTAATGTATTTGTTATTAATGTTAGAATTTAATAGTGTAATTCTAATTATATTTTAGTGACCGGCCCAACCTATGTCTACAATTACCTATTGATTCAATTGAATAATAGGATTGAAATAATAGTTAAGTGTAGACATAGTTTGAGCCGGTCACTAAAATATTAATAGAATTGTATTCGTGTATTTGTAGAGTATTATCAGAGTACCTGTGGATATGTCAGTTTTATAATTTAACTATTACAATGTTTGAAATGTTTATTTAAAAGACTAGCAAATATATGCACCCTCCGGGTGCAAGTATTTAAGTTTTAATGTAATAAAATATTGTATTAAATTAGAAAGGCTAATGAAATTAAATAAGAATACAGATAAAAGATTTGAAACAGAGGGGGAGTATAATAAAAGATTTGAAACAGAGGGAGTATATAAAAAAATGGAACAACTGGAAACTTACTCTTCCATCACTCTCGTCTTTCATTGTTATTTTTTTCTAATTTAAGTATTTAGTTATAAGAGGAAGTAAAAAGAATAAAATGATAGTTTATTTTATCTTGTTAATGAATTTCATTTAAGATTCATTTTTGCTTATATTCATTAAAATAAAACCAAACAGTTAGGAAAACAATAATACTAAGCACATATTTATTAAATTCGATTTTTAATATTAATATGCAAATTAGCCTTCCCGTTCACACTGTAAACCGCTATTTTGTTGTATATATATAAAATATAATTGCATGTTGTCAGTATGTAAACATAGTTAACAGTAATAATGTAAGACAATTTTATTAATAATTGAGGTTTAGATAAAAATAAAATCATGGAGAATGTGATGTCAATAACTAAGGGAATTGTTACTTGAATAGGAATATAGTTTCGGTTACAGATAGAAAAACACACAATCTCCATTATAATAAGATATTGCAAAATAGTTCAAGATGTAAAAAATGTAATAATCTTTATTTATCTCCCCCTCTCCCTCTTTTTTCTTTCTTTTCTTCTTTTCATAATGTTCGATTTAAACAGATTAGCGTCATCGCTCATCAATCCAACTCTCTTTCTTTCTTTCTTTCTTTCTTTCTTTATTTCTTTCTTTCTTTCTTATTACATTTTTTCTGTGTAGCAAGTCCTTTATTTCCCTTTCTTTCTTTCTTTATAATAAAAATGGAATGAAACGGTCCATTATTTAGCTGAGGTGATGACACTCATAAATTAAATAGGA
>CM042159.1:25788093-25793093 GCA_023376005.1 Doryteuthis pealeii | reverse complement strand
ATTTTGAACTTTGTGCCACTCCAAAATTACAAGTGTATGCACACACATTGATTCGTCCATGATATACATCTTATATATTTCTATTTACCAGCTTCTCCATACGAGCAGGAGCAACACCAAGGTCACTTTCTTAAGTAGAGTCTAACAGAGTTGAATTCAGAGTTTTCCTTCTCCAAGACTGGTTACCTAGCCAAGGTTAAAGAGCCCAAGCTTCCTTAATTATTACCCATATCTGGACGGAGAGTCGTTTTAGGCATACCTTTCCCAAGAGTATTAGCGCTATGTGAAATTCAATCAGCCTTTTCCCGTATGAACCCGGGTTGACGGAGTTCATTTCTTACAACTCTAACCATTACAGCATGCGCCTACATTTATACATATTATATACTATACGTGGTTATATATATTTATTGTATACTTATATATTGTTGTTTGTATGTACCATACTAGGGAAACACATATATTAACACAACTACAAATATTGGTTTTCACACCATATTCATACAGACAGATGTTTACAACGACGGGAACCAACATTATTTTTTTCTTTTCAGATTTTTCTGATTTTCTTTGTCTATTCTAAAACACCGAACATGTTCAAATGTCATAGAAGAAAGAAAGAAAATAACTGCCAAGTTTTAAAAGAAAGATTCACAATATTCCATTTTTGGTCGAATATAAGAATAATATTTCTTCGAGCGAATGTTGAAACTGAAAAATAGCAAAAAACAAAAAAGAAAAAAAAAAAAGATAAAATAAACGACTTCACAACTCACACACAAAAAAAGACGTTAATAAATATTATTCCCCGTTGTTCTTTTCTGTCTATACTTATTCAATTTTTATTCGTTGGTTGGTTGGGTTATTCGGCATATCAAACCTTGTTGGGTTTTTTAATGGCAGGATGCACGTAGCATAATGGTTAAGTCAAGGAAATGGACTCTTTAACCGAGTTAAATCCTTGACGCGGCGGATTGCATACTCCCCAGTACTTCAAAACTGAAAACTGCATTATTAGATAAAGTATCGAGCTTGAAGCTGTTTAACACAGAGAGAAAAGAACAATGAATGGAACTTTATTTTTTCAAATACACTGTGTGTCAAAAGTACAAAACAAATCTCGATACTTTTTTGGCACACATTGGATGCTCAGTCCGTAAGCATCACGCGTCATACTCTGTAACCAAGGCCCTCATCCATCGATTTCTAGTACTAATATGGTAATAGGGGTTAGTGGTTTGCTATAAAAGCCATAGGGTTTGAGGCAGTCATATAGATGATAGGCTTAACGTGACAAGGCCGAGTATTTGGAAGGGTGTCTCCGATTGCCTACCTAGGTATGGCCAAAGTGGAGTGTTATACAGGTGTGTTAATAAAAGTATCGATTGAAGCTGTATTTACCAAGATAGAAATGAATAATGGAATGTTTAATTTTTTTTCAGAATACAAGGTGTGTCATGCCAGTATGGAGATTGAAGCTGCATTTACCAAGATAGAATGAATAATGAAATGGTTAACTTTTTTTCAAGAATACAAGGTGTGTCATGAAAGTATCGAGATTGAAGCTGTTTTACCAAGATAGAAATGAAAATGAATGGTTAACTTTTTCAGAATACAAGGTGTGTCACGAAAGTATCGAGATTGGTAGCTGTATTTACCAAGATAGAAATGAATAATGAATGGTTAATTTTTTCAGAAACAAGGTGTGTCATGAAAGTATGGAGATTGAAGCTGTATTTACCAAGATTAGAAATGAAAAATGATGTTTAATTTTTTTTCAGAATACAAGGTGTGTCATGAAAAGTATCGAGATTGAAGCTGTATATACCAAGATAGAAATGAACAATGAATGGAACGTTGATTTTTTTTCAGAATAACAAGGTGTGTCATAAAAGTATCGAGATTGAAGCTGTATTTACCCAGATAGAAAAGAAAATAAATGGAACATTATTTTTTTTCAAAAAACATTGTGTGTCAAAAAGTACAAAAAAAATCTCAATACTTTTTTGGCACACCTTGTATAACATTGAGTCCGTAAGCATCACGCGTTCAACATCCAGGGCCAATAGGGGGCAACATGGAGGTATTTTACCCCTCTACACCCCCACCGACAGGGCGGAATTTTATTCGTCTGGCACAAGATAAGGATTAAAATTAAATAACGTTCTTTGTCTCAGCATTTATGTCAATAGATGCATAAATAATCACCTGTTTGGCTTCGTGAACACAAATTATGGGGTGGTCCACGTTTGTCTGCAGCGTGTTCAAGGCTAATAAGTTTCTAATGTCCACAGATTGGCACGCTTTTTGGCTTGGTTGTTGAGCACAGATTTAGAGGGGGTCCACGTTATCTACATATATGTTTATGGATAATAAGCCAATTCTAGCCAGAGACAGGCACGGCTGCAGCTGGCTTGGCTTCGTGAACAGAGATTAAGGGGGTGTCCAGATTGACTAGAAAGCATGGGACATATAACCCTTAGCACCCGTTTTTTATCTTGATTAAGAAAGGACATGTTTTTCATTTTTACCGTCTATATCCGGTTGTTTTTTAACAGACTATTTTAGATTTTTTTTAAATTATAAAAACACCGAACCTAACTCCTAACCCTACCCAACCCCTAATAAATACCGATATTGACGGTGTATGAAAAACATGTCCTTTCTTAATCGAGATCAAAAAGGAGTGCTTAAAGCTAAATGGTCCCAAAGCATGTTAAGTTAAATAAACTTGAAAAAGATGTGTCAAGTAGTTGAACTGTGTGCTTAACATGTAAATGCAAGTAGACAACATGTTTTCTAGATGATTCCGTTTTTGGTAAGTCAATATCGTAATTTCCATTCTAAGGTTTAAACTATTTTGACAAAGAAAACTATGAGATAATTTCACATTTTTCCGATTATATTAACTTTAGTGATATTTGTATTGTTGCTCATTCTGATATCTTTGATATTTTCTAGTAGTAAGTAGTCTAGTATTTTGATTTCTAGTCAATCTGGACCCCCTTAATCCCTGTTCACCGCCAAGCTGCAGCCGTGCTTCTGGCTAGAATTGGGCCTTATTATCCATAAACATATCTGCAGATAACGTGGACCACCCTCCTAAAATATCTGCTTCACAAAGCTAAACCAAGTCACAAGCGTCCAATTAGACTTATTAGCCTTGAACACGCTGCAGACACACGTGGACACCCTCATAATTTGTGTTCACGAAGCCAAATCACGGAGATTATTTATGTATCTATTGTCATAAATGCTGAGACATGAGGTTTATTTAACTTTTCATCTAATCTTGTGCCAGACGAATAAAAAATTCCGCCCTGACGGCTGGGGATGCTAGAGGGGTAATATACTCCAATGGGGCCCTAGTTAGCCCGGATGTTTTGACGCGTGATGCTTACGGACTGAGCACTCAATGCTCAGGTGAAGGCGCTATCTGCACTCCCATTTTTGTGTTGTTCCGACAGCTTGGAAATAGTTGGGAAATATTTGGATTCATACCTTTCCCGAGGATATCAGCACATTCTTATAGAAGTGTGTCGTGTATAGGGGTTATCGACACTATTTCAAATCCTAAGACGAGACTGTTTTCATTTGGTAATAGCGCAGATGTCTTTGGCAATGATTAATAGCATTTTTATTTTGGTGTGTGAATGTGAATAGAATGAATATGTCATTTAACGTTGTTCAAAAAATATTTGTAAAAAACTTGTAAAATAAAAATACAAATAACAATTTTAATTACCGTAGCTAATAATACTTGTAGCAAATAAATAAAATATTACCCTATTTAATTGAAATAAGCACCCACCTTTCTAAACTACGTTGAATAAGGTGCATGTGTATGTGAATTTTATTTAATTTTAATGTACAGTTTTATTGGTTGGTTAGATTAAAATAATTTTTTGAAAATTCGTCTAAAATCTACAGTATTCCTTAATAAAAATGATTGTAATTAACTCTTTTTAATGATAAGAACTTTGGCTAGGGTCTCTCACTTTGATGATGGATTTATACTTTTATTATATACTTCAGATTAAAAAATATTAATTTAAAAAAAAAACTTGTAAGCTTGATTAAATTTAAATTAGATTCGAGTGGATATTTTTTTTAGTGGATATTTTTTTCTTAATTAATAATTTATATATACAACTCATGCCGCGCGCCCATTTCCCTAGTGTCATCGAGTGAACTGTTGCGGTTTTTGTTCTTTTTTTTTAAATCTTCCGTCAACAATTTTATAAATATAATTTTTCTCTCTCACATTTGAAGATCAAACATAAGAAAAACAGAGGCGCATAGACTTCTTATCTTCAAATAAATATGTATTTTTTATTTTCCTCAAACTAAACGAAATCCCTGATGAAGATTATGACCACGATCGAAACACTGCAACGCAGGCGAAATAAACATCATTCCTTTATAATTGTGTTTTTCTTTTTTTTTCATTTTTTTACTATATTTAAACAACAGGCTGTAACATTATATTAACACACACACTGACGAAACACACGTTATTACACACACACACACACCACAAACACACCTATATTATTATATATATATATAATTATATAATATATAATATATATAAAGTTAACTAATGTCATATAGCCTAGTAAAGTTACTCTCTCTCTTTAGTAAGCCTAAGGTAAAAATCTTTAAAACGGGTACCAAATCATCTTTCAACATTGAAACTGTTTCAATGTCTTTATCAGGATTAGATATGGAGCTATCGTTTCGTCCGGAGAATACGCTATAGAACAATTTCGTTGCGCCCGATCTTTTTATTCTTTTCTTTAGCTGACGTATTTCTTCTTCATAACCTTCGGGGAGATGCTTTCCTTTCTTTTCCGAGAGTTTAAGCAAATACTTTGGACTTTGTCACGGAACCTGGAGAAAAAAACAAAACTCTGGAAAGGGGGGGGGGGTTAAATAAATTTATAGTTGGGTGCGTGTCCTCAAGTGCAATGGAAAAGTCTGGTGTGGGGTGGGTGATG
>CM042159.1:25687653-25787993 GCA_023376005.1 Doryteuthis pealeii | reverse complement strand
ATTATAATAAAAAGATTTAAACAGAAGTAAATAAAAAATGGAAACACTAAACTTCTCTTCCCATCACTCTCTCTCATTGTTATTTTTCTTATCTATAGTATTCTTATAGAGAGTAAAGAATTAAAATGATAGTATTTTATCTTTAATAAATTTCATTAAGATTCATTTTTGCTTATATTCATAAAAATAAAACCAAACATTTAGAAAACAATAATACTAAGCACATATTTTTAAATTCGATTTTTAATATAATATGCAAATTAGCCTTCCCGTTCACGCTGTAAACCGCTATTTTTTTTGTATATATATAAATATAATTGCATGTGTCAGTATGTAAACACAGTTAACAGTATTAATAATGTAAGACAATTATTAATAATTGAGGTTTAGATAAAAATAAAATCATGGAGAATGTGATGTCAATAACTAAGGGAATTGTGACTTAGTAGCAATATAGTTCTTAACAGATAGAAAAAAACACCACAATCTCCATTATAATACGATATTGCAAAAATATTTCAAGATGTTTTTTCTTTTTCTTCTTTTCATAATGTTCGATTGAAACAGATTAGGCGTTTATCGCCCTGTTTCCTCCAACACTCTTCTTTCTTTCTTTCTTTCTTTCTTTCTTTATTGCTTTCTTTTACTATAACTTCTTCTGTGTAGCAAGTCCTTTATTTCCCTTTCTTTCTTTGTAATAAAAATGGAATGAAACGGTCCATTATTTAGCTGAGGTGATGACACTCATAAATTAAATAGGATAAATTACTAATGCAACTACAAGGGAAAAATCAAGGGAATCAGTTTTCAGCAGCCTTATGATTATGATTTGTTGATAATGATTAATAACGCTCGAAAAAATAAATAAATTTCAATGTTAGAATGTCACTGATTGTTGAGAATTTTGCTTATAAGTCATATATAATATATATATATATAATATATATATATATAATATAATATTATATAATGGCTATCAATGGTTATCAGGTAGATATATGGCACGAAAACCGAGTTCAAATCCTTAGATGAGGATGGTAACATACCACAGAGCGCTAAATACACTTGAAAGGTATGCATCTAACTTTTCTCCCTCAGCTAGGTTAAATAGTTGGACAGACTGCTCTTTAACCTTGGTATCAACTGGCCTAAAGAATGGAAAATGGGAAACATCCTGCTCGTGGGGAGAGATTGTAACCATATATATAATATATATATATATATCTTATATAAATATATATATATATATATATATATGACTTTTCTGTAGCGTTGATTGAAATAACAGGTAGCGCTAATCAGGCTAATCATCTTAATGGGTATTAATTCGAGGGATTTGTTGGAAACCAGAAAAACCCCTTTAATAAAACAGTTAATAACAGTAACTGACGACGCCACCCAGCCTGTTTTTTTCACGATCTCAAACACATTATTAAGGGTGATGTCGGAAGTCCACTTTACTTATAAATCGCCAGAGAACCATTGACAACCTTCTTGGCCAACCACTGCAGTACGCTGCTGCTGATATTTTATTACTATACCGGCTGTTCTGGTCATTAAACTACGCACATTCCTTTGAAACCTTCAACGACGGAACAAGGATTATCTCACTGGACATTTGACACTACCGTAGGATTCCATAACTCAGGACTTATTCACTTACCAAGGATTCCATAGTTCACGGACGTACTTTAAATCCTTTTAACTGGCCAAGGATGGCTTTCAAAACTTAAAACTGATAACAGGTTCATTAGGTTATCTCCCTTATTTTTTTAAAATATCAAGTCCTTGATTTTAGTTTACATGAGGAGTTCTAATCATCTTGAGATGATCAGTCAAAACTTCTCTATCACATTTCATGACACTTACACTCACAATTTATACATTTCACCTTTCATTTTTAATTTCTAGTTTAATTATTATCAACTGTTTCTTTACATTTTAACTTTTAACATTTTCCACCAATTCTCGTCGGTTTCGTTTTTATTTATATATTCTTTCTATTAATTTTGAGCAAATTTGTTTCCAATTTTTTAAAACATTTTCATTCTGGCTTGGTTGTTTTTTTTCTCTTGTTTATATTTCGTTTACTCATTTCTTCTTTTTTTTTTTTAAGTTCAGTTTTCATTGCTGTTTCTTTTCCTATAATCACTTATATTGTGTTGTTCACTATCCCACAACATCAATCCTCTAGTTCCACGTTCACATCGGTTAGTTATATTTATTTCGTTTTTACTTTTTCCTCTTTCTGTGTACATAACACCTATTTTTCTTTTACATTATACTTTTACTTTTGTCACCTTTAAAATATAAAAGAAGCAAAGAAAAAACGACAAATTATATTATTTTTCGTACTTTTTCAGTTTTTGCACAGTTTGCATTTTTCTTGTTTGGATTTTCAAATGGGGTTCTTTATGTATACAAATTAATTATCTATGTATTAATACGCATTTTCCTGAATCTTCCGTCCGTTATTATCCTGCAAACACCTCTGGTTAAAATGACACCGTCCAAATTGCTCAAGATCAATGCAAATATATATATATATATATATATAATATATATATATATATATATATATATATGCTGATATATTATTTGTTGTACAATACATTTAAGTCGATTGTTACCATTGGTAACAACATCGTATTAGCCACTTTCATCAAGGCAATGCGTCTGTGAAAGGAATTTCACAGTCGAATTCTCTTGATGATAAGTGCTAATTCACTGCTTTGAATACAATGTAACAATAACACTTATATGTATTGTACCCTATTACAAATAAAACATATCTTACTCCGTAATTGAGCCCTCTATTTTCAATTCGGAATAAAAAAAAGCACGAATACACGTGTGACATTTATCTATCTATCTATCTCCATCTCTGTCTGTGTCTGCCTGTCTGTCTCTCTTCCCATGTCTCTGTCTCTGTATGTCTGTTTGTCTGTCTCTGTCTCTGTCTCTGTCTCTCACTCTCTCTCTCTCTCTCTCTATATATATATATATATATATATATATATGTCTGAATGTATAGAAATTTTAACGTGCAGCGTCTCATCTTGCTCCGATCATAGATCTTTTTTTTCAATATGGACGTTTGGTTCAGAATGTTATTGAGGCATTAAAAACACAGAAAAAGAAAATTAATCCGTTTAAATTTTGTCCAACATAATTTTGAACCCAAACCTTCAAAATAAATCTACAAACGAAATATACACATAATACTACAAACAAAGTATAAAACTATTATATATACAAAGTAAATAAAGATATCAGAGGATCCTGTTTTTAGTAGGAGCCGGACAGTAAGCGAGTATATCCCTTTTCCACTACTGCTAGACCAGGGAGTGTATCATACATCAAAATGAAGTGGGTTCTCTGTGGATCACATCAAAACTTCTCCACATAGTCACCATTTTTCTCAATAGCAATGTTCGACCTTCGAAGGAGAGCATGTATCTCTATCCCGTAAATCTATGTTGACTGCTCTTTGAGCCACTTCTTCACTAGAGATTTCACTTCCTCGTCACTGGAATCATGTTTGCTTCTCACACCCTCATCCTGGGGCCGAAGAGATGATAGTCTGAAGTCGGATAATCTGGTGATATAGAGGATACGGTTAAAGTTGTCCACCCGAATAGGCGATTTCTCCCTTGTCCTGATGCTTGTTGAGGTCGAGCATGTCATAAGAAGGATGTCATTGTCGATGAGCTTACTTGGCGGATTCTCTTCCAAGCCCCGTTAGTCAATGTAGGCATAGTTTTATTATAAAAAACTTCATATGTGTGGGTTTTAAAGGGTCAAATAAGAACAAACGACGGTAACAAATGTATGAAAAGTATTTACAAAAGAGTAGACAATTACGCATAGAGAGAATTGGGAAATACGCCCGACAATATGATTATGAAGCTGACTCGCATTGGCTTATTCTACAAGCATGGATTTCCCTCTTACTTATAGTAACCTCGACGCATCCATTAGTCTATAGGGTATATCACCTATAACAATATGAATAAAGAAAATGACATTACTTTTGACTCAATCGAGAATAATATGACTATATAGCACCCCACCCCGCTGGGGTTGACCATTTTGGAGGATCCCTGACAATCGCCAACTAGAGCGTAAACTCAAACGCTCTCCTAAGACGGCCTTTACATATATACAGGGTGTGTGTATTAAAAAAACAGTTAAAATCCCCTTCGCATTCTGTGGGTGATGATAAAAGCAAGCTTAAGCGTCAACTGATGCTGAAACGATCGGATTTCTATCCCGACTGTAGGTAGCTCACAAAATGTATAGCCACATTGAAGAGTCTTGATAAGTCGATACACGTGTCTGTGGATGACTCTATATATATATATATATATATATATATATATATATATAATATATATTGTATTTATACAAAAATATTTATACATACTGATCAGTGTGTCTTAGAAATTCCCCTTACTACCAAGTTTGATACCTTCCCATCTCTCTCTCTCTCTATATATAAAAATATATATATATATATATGTTGTTGTGTGTGTGTGTGTGGTGTGGTGTGTGGCGTGTATCGCGCGTGTGTTATGTATGCATTTATATGTTGTCATACGTAAACAAACACCTAACCACATACAGAGAGAGAGAGAGTTTGGAAGGCATGAGTCAGAACAAATGAACCAGCCACTCAACACACTTCAATTCTGATGATCTTCTGTGAAGAGGTTTTTCTCGAATATAAGATAATTCCCAGGTTAACAAACAAACACCATATTACCTTTCCTTTTCTTACACATGCATTGTGATAGCCTTCAAACCAACCAACAAACCAATATATATTATATATAATATATATATATATATAATCCAAAATCCAGAGAAGAAATCTTCCTTACGACACAAGAGTTTTATTTAAAAAACCTGTCGCAGTTTGAGAGCTCAATGTTGCTCTTTAATGTTAGAGTCACAGAGCAACATTTAGTAGAAGAAATAACAAAAGACTTAGACTTTAAGCTCCCTGAAATAGACTATAAGCAAAATCTCTAAGTCTTTTGTTATTCTTTACTATTATAATATATATTATATATATATATATATATAATATATATATATATATATATAATGTTGTGGTGTGTGGTGTGTGTGTATGTGTGTGTTGTTTATGTTGTGTGTTTTATATGCGTCACTGTGTACGTGTGTATTCTGTTTTTGTGAGCATGTTGTGTTTTTATTAGTCTGTCTATAAGTTTAATAGAAGGATAACTTAATTTTTCCTTAACTTGTAGTGCATGCAGTCTGTCAAAGAGGGAATTTTCTGTAGCCAAACATGACTCATGTAAAGAATAGTCCGAACCGGAATAACAGGTCGATGAATATATTTATCAAAAGCTTATTCCCCCGTGGCACTAGCAAACAAACGTTTCTACCTGATAGGAATGTAAAGGTAGACACTTTGCAAAAATTATAAGTCTACACGCGCGTCTGTGTGAAGAATGAAGAGAGAGAGAGAAAAAAAAAAACTCCGCGCGTTTAAGTCTATTTGTTTACATACATCAGTTTCCTGAGTGCCCTCTACTCCCCCCCCCATCACAAGAAAGAAAAAAAATTGAACGGTTGTCATATGCACATACGTAAACATATATATATATACACACATGCATACTCAAACGCATACATACATACGCATTCTCAAACGCGTACAAATACACACAAGTGCACACATACGGACGCACACATGTACATACACACACACAAAAAAAAGATTTACATAGGCATACACGCATACACTCATACAACACACACACAAACCTACGTAGACTGAGTTGTGTGAAAGAATGAGAGGAACGGAAGAGGAATATAACAAACACATATTCCATAAATATATATATATATAATATATATATATATATATATATGGGGGGTAAGTTGTGTGTGTGTAACTGTAAAGCTCACAAACACTGATAAACACATAGTAACCAGCGTATATATATTATATATATTATATATATAATATAATATATATATATAATATACGTTTGTTTCTATGTGTTATCAGTGTTGTAGGTTACAGTTACCACACATATATATATATAATATAATTATATATATATATATATATATAAATATATAATATATAAGGATATTCTATTTAGGATAATCGAATCTTACGAAAATTTACTGTACAACCATACTGTATGTTCTTGTTGGTGAAAACATATATATTCATACAAGGATTTCTATTTTATGTGCTTGTAGGTGCAAACATATTATATGTTCTTGTTAGGCCAAACATATATATTCATACAAGGATTTATACATACACACACACCACACAACAAGAACACACACACACCACACATATAATATATATATGTGTGTGGTGTGTTGTGTGTAAAGTAAATGGAAGTGAATCCGACAGTATGAAATTAAATATTTTTAGGAAAAAAAAATGTTCATATATATATATATATATATATATATATATATATATATATATATAATATATATAACAAACTTTACATGTGTAGGATGTGACACAAGTTCTATTTCTAATGCTTAGAATTCAGACTTTTATTTCTCCTAGAATGGTTACTTAGCCAAGTTTGAAAAGTCTGCCCCACTAAATAAGTAAGTAAGTAAGTAAAGTTATCGGGGTGCCCCTAAAGTCGGTATCAGCCAATCAGCGAGAGAGCATATCCCCTTTTTACTAGCGCTAGACCAAGGAGATTATTTTAGCATCTGAGGTTGAACGCTACACCTACCATCAGCTCCTTACTTTACCGCACAGAGCCCTGTGCTACTCATACGCTGAGCTGGCGAGGGCCGGTATTAGACGCTATGTGGAAAGCCAACAGCCTCGTCAGAATTCGAAATCAGGTCAACGAGTCCATTTTCTTCGACTCTAACCATTCATGTGTATAATTTTGAACTTGTGCCACTCCAAAATTACAAGTGTATGCACACACATTGATTCGTCCATGTATACATCTTATATATTTCTATTTACCAGCTTCTCCATACGAGCAGGATGCAACACAAGGTCACTTTCTTAAGTGGAGTCTAACAGGTTTGAATTCAGAGTTTTCCTTCTCCAAGACTGGTTACCTAGCCAAGGTTAAAGAGCCCAAGCTTCCTTAATATTTACCCATATCTGGAGGGAGAGTCGTTTTAGGCATACCTTTCCCAAGAGTATTAGCGCTATGTGAAATTCAATCAGCCTTTTCCCGTATATGAACCCGGGTTGACGAGTTCATTTCTTACGACTCTAACCATTACAGCATGCGCCTACATTTATACATATTATATACTATACGTGGTTATATATATTTATTGTATACTTATATATTGTTGTTTGTATGTATTCCATACTAGGAACACAGATATTAACACAACTACAAATATTGGTTCACACCTATTCATACAGACAGATGTTTACAACGGGGAACCAACATATTTTTTTTTCTTTTCAGATTTTTCTGATTTTCTTTGTCTATTCTAAAACACCGAACATGTTCAAATGTCATAGAAAGAAAGAAAGAAAAAATAACTGCCAAGTTTTAAAGAAAGATTCACAATATTCCATTTTTGGTCGGATAAAGAATAATATTTCTTCGAGCGAATGTGTTGAAACTGAAAAATAGCAAAAAACAAAAAAGAAAAAAAAAAGATAAAATAAACGACTTTCACAACTCACACACACAAAAAAGACGTTAA
The DNA here is from genome assembly GCA_023376005.1 of Doryteuthis pealeii. Taxonomy (NCBI): domain Eukaryota; kingdom Metazoa; phylum Mollusca; class Cephalopoda; order Myopsida; family Loliginidae; genus Doryteuthis; species Doryteuthis pealeii. Next base: position 25,780,292 of record CM042159.1, on the reverse strand, counting down.
TAAATAGTTATTCCCCGTTGTTCTTTTCTGTCTATACTTATTCAATTTTTATTCGTTGGTTGGTTGGGTTATTCGGCATATCAAACCTTGTTGGGTTATTTTATGCCAAGGATGCACGTAGCATAATGGTTACAGTCATAGGAAATGGACTCTTTAACCCGAGTTCAAATCCTAGACGCGGCGGATTGCATACTCCCCAGTACTTCAAAACTGAAACTGCATTATTAGATAAAGTATCGAGATTGAAGCTGTATTTACCCAGAGAGAAAAGAACAATGAATGGAACTTTTTTTTTTCAAAATACACTGTGTGTCAAACAGTACAAAACAAATCTCGATACTTTTTTGGCACACATTGAGTGCTCAGTCCGTAAGCATCATGCGTCATACTCTGTACACCAAGGCCCTCATCCATCGATTTCTAGTACTAATATGGTAATAGGGTTAGTGGTTTGCTATAAAAGCCATAGGGTTGAGGCAGTCATATAGATGATAGGCTTAACGTGACAAGCCGAGTATTTGGAAGGGGTGTCTCCGATTGCCAGTCTAGGTAAGTAAGGTCAAAAGTGGAGTGTTATACAAGGTGTGTTATAAAAGTATCGAGATTGAAGCTGTATTTACCAAGATAGAAATGAATAATGAATGTTTATTTTTTTTCAGAATACAAGGTGTGTCATGAAAGTATCGAGATTGAAGCTGCATTTACCAAGATAGAAATGAATAATGAATGGTTAACTTTTTTTCAGAATACAAGGTGTGTCATGAAAGTATCGAGATGAAGCTGTATTTACCAAGATAGAAATGAATAATGAATGGTTAACTTTTTTCAGAATACAAGGTGTGTCATGAAAGTATCGAGATTGTAGCTGTATTTACCAAGATAGAAATGAATAATGAATGGTTAACTTTTTTCAGAATACAAGGTGTGTCATGAAAGTATGGAGATTGAAACTGTATTTACCAAGATAGAAATGAAAAATGAATGTTTAATTTTTTTTCAGAATACAAGGTGTGTCATGAAAGTATCGAGATTGAAGCTGTATATACCAAGATAGAAATGAACAATGAATGGAACGTTGATTTTTTTTCAGAATACAAGGTGTGTCATGAAAGTATCGAGATTGAAGCTGTATTTACCCAGATAGAAAAGAACAATAAATGGAACATTATTTTTTTTCAAAAAACATTGTGTGTCAAAAAGTACCAAAAAAATCTCAATACTTTTTTGGCACACCTTGTATAACATTGAATCCGTAAGCATCACGCGTCAACATCCAGGGCCAAATAGGGGCAACATCGGAGGTATTTTATCCCTCTACACCCCCAACCGACAGGGCGGAATTTTTATTCGTCTGGCACAAGATTAAGGATTAAAGTTAAATAACGTTCTTTGTCTCAGCATTTATGCCAATAGATGCATAAATAATCACCCTGGTTTGGCTTCGTGAACACAAATTATGAGGGTGGTCCACGTTGTCTGCAGGCGTGTTCAAGGCTGATAAGTCTAATGTCACACAGATTGGAACGCTTGTGGCTTGGTTTGTGAGCAGATATTTAGAGGGTGGTCCACGTTATCTGCAGATATGTTTATGGATAATAAGGCCAATTCTAGCCAGACAGGCACGGCTGCAGCCTGGCTTGGCTTCGTGAACAGAAATTAAGGGGGTGGTCCAGACTGACTAGAAAGCATGGGACCATATAACCCTTAGGCACCCGTTTTTGATCTTGATTAAGAAAGGACATGTTTTTCAATTTTACCGTCAATATCTGGTTGTTTTTACAGACTATTTTAGATTTTTTTAAATTATAAAACTAACCCCTAACTCCTAACCCTAACCCTAACCCTAATAAACTACCGGATATTAACGGTGTAAATGAAAAACATGTCCTTTCTTCATCGAGATCAAAAAGGGGTGCTTAAAGGTAATATGGTCCAAAGCATGTTAAGGGTTAAATAAACTTGAAAAAAGATGTGTCAAGTATGTTGAACTGTGCTTAAGATGTAAAATAGCAAGTAGACAACATGTTTCTAGATGATTCCGTTTTTGGTAAGGTCAATATCGTACATTTCCATTCTAAGTTTAAACTATTTTGACATAATAGCAAACAATGAGACAATTCACATTTTTCCCGATTATATTTAACCTTAGTGATATTTGTATCGTTATGCTCATCTGATATCTTTGATATTTTCTAGTAGTAAGTAGTCTAGTATTTGATTTCTAGTCAATCTGGACCACCCCCTTAATCCCTGTTCACGCCAAGCTGCAGCCGTGCCTGTCTGGCTAGAATTGGCCTTATTATCCATAAACATATCTGCAGATAACGTGGACCACCCTCTAAATATCTGCTCACAAAGCTAAACCAAGTCACAAGCGTGCCAATTAGACTTATTAGCCTTGAACACGCCTGCAGACAACGTGGACCACCCTCATAATTTGTGTTCACGAAGCCAAATCAGGATGATTATTTATGTATCTATTGTCATAAATGCTGAGACAATGAAGGTTATTTAACTTTCATCCCTAATCTTGTGCCAGACGAATAAAAATTCCGCCCTGAAGGCTGGGGATGTAGAGGGGTAATATACCTCCAATGGGGCCCCTAGTTAGCCCTGGATGTTGACGCGTGATGCTTACGGACTGAGCACTCAATGCTCAGGCGAAGGCCGACTATTCTGACTCCCATTTTGTGTTGTTCCGACAGCTTGGAAAATAGTTGGGAAATAGTTGGATTCATACCTTTCCCGAGGATATCAGCACATTCTTATAGAAGTGTGTCGTGTAATAGGGGTTATCGACACTATTTCAAATCCTAGACGAGACTGTTTTCATTTGGTATAGCGCAGATGTCTTTGGCAAATGATTAAAGCACTTTTTATTTTGGTGTTGTGATGTGAATAGAAATGAATATGGTCATTTAACGTTGTCAAAAAATATTGTAAAAAACATTGTAAAAATAAAAATACAAATAACAATTTTTAATTACGTAGTAATAATATTGTAGCAAAATAATAAAATATATACCCTATTTAATTGAAATAACGGCACCCACCTTTTCTTAAAAACTACGTTGATAAAGGTGCATGTGTATGAGAATTTTATTTAATTTTAATGTACAGTTTTAGGTTGGTTAGAATTAAAATAATTTTTGAAAATTCGTCTAAAATCTACAGTGATTCCTTTAAATAAAAATGATTGTAACTAACTCTTTTATGATTAAGAACTTTGCCGGGTCTCTCACTTTGATGATGGATTTATACTTTTATTATATACTTCAGATTAAAAGAATATTAATTAAAAAAAAAACTTGTAGCTTGATAAATTTAAATTAGATTCAGTGGATATTTTTTTAGTGGTATATATTTTTTCTATTAATTATAATTTAATATCAACACACACGCGCGCGCATTTCACCTAGTGTCATCGAGTGAACTGTTGCGGTTTTTGTTCTTTTTTTAAAAATCTTCGTCAACAATTTTAAATATACTTTTTCTCTCTCACATTTGAAGATCAACTATAAGAAAAACAGAGGCGCATAGACTTCTTATCTTCAAAAATAATGTATTTTTCCTCAAACTAACGAAATCCCTGATGAAGATCTATCGAAACAGATCGAAACACTGCAACGCAGGCGAAATAAACATCATTCCTTTATAATCTTGTGTTTTTTTCAATTTTTTACTATATTACACACACACACACACACACACACGCACAGCACACACAACACACACACACACACACACACACATTATATATATATATAATATATATATATATATATATATATATATAAGTTAACCTAATGAGTCAAATATACCTAGTAACAGTTTCTCTTAGTAGCTCATCAGGGTAAAATCTTTAACGGGTACCCAAATCAATCTTCAACATGGAAACTGTTCAATGTCTTTATCAGGATTAGATATGGAGATATCGTTCGTCGGGAAGAATACGCTATAGAACAATTCGTTGCGCCCAGATCTTTTATTCATTTCTTTAGCTAAGACGTGATTTCTTTCAATAACCTTCGGGGAGATGCTTTCCTTTTTTGCCGAGAGTTTAAGCAAATACTTGGACTTTGTCACAGAACTGGAAAAACAAAACTCTGGAAAAGGGGGGGGGGTTGATACCAATTATAGTTGGTGCGGTCCTCAAGTGCTTGGAAAAAATCTGGATGAATTGTAAATTAGAGAATGACTCAAGAATATTCACACCACAGCTTAGTAAAATCAGGTGGAATATGCAGAAGAGTCATGGATACCCGAGGTGACACGCTGTCACTCACACTCACACTCACACTCCAGTGAATTGACCAACAGCAAATCTAGTTTGAAAGACTGGCAAGGAAGGAAATATAAAAATAAAGAGAAACGTAGAAGATAATAAAAAGAGAAAATTACGAAAAGTTTTTTTTCTGATTGGGAGGTTCCAGATCTAGAGGTTTGGGGAATGCATTCGATTCTTATTGGACACCATATGCCTCTGGTATTGTGACACATTGGTGTTCCTCAGTATTTTAAGTCCTTCGTAAATGATGATTACTTCATTGTATTGAACAGGAGGTTGGTTGGTTGTGTTACGGATTTATTCGTAACGGTCCAATCTGTGGGTTAAATAATAAAACGAGTTTATAAAAAAAAACTGAGTGTCCATTAAAAAATAATTTGTTTCAAAACTTTTTCGGCATAAAATGACTCCCCGAGTTTGATCTGCCGTAAAACCAATCAAACCAAACCAAAGGAAAAGTTAGAACAGGAGAAATTAAGACCAAGAAAGTGAAAATACCAACTGTAGGTCACCCTGAACACTTTGTTTTTAGCCACCGGTCTAGGAGATGGAATACTCCTAATTTAAACCAGCAATCATCATCATCATCATCATGTCGCGCTTTCAGTGCTGATATTCATAACAATCTCTCCCATCCGTCCCTACCGCTCATCATTCTCGGGAGGTCCTCTATGCAGCATCCTGCATCCGCACAGAGCTGATCAACGTACCTTTTACTGGTCGGCCCACACTGGCTTGTCCATGTGCTGGCTTCCACAGGAGGACGTTGCTTATGAGTTCATCCTTGCTTCTCCAGCAGTGTCCCGCGTGTGTTGTCCGTCTTACTCGGATGGTTTGGGTGATATGTGGTAGGTGGCCGTACAGCTGTTTTCTCGCAGGGTGTTGTTTCCACGTCTTGTTCAGGATCACCCGCAGCATTCTTGTGCAGCTCCCATCTAGTTTATTCGCTAGTCGCTTAGTTAGGGTCCAGGTGGTACAGCCATACAGCAGTACTGACACGACAACGGCCTGGAAGATGCTTAAATACTGACTTAGTGTCGCATTCTACTCATAGCAAAAGTGTTGGGGAAATACTTGGAATGTACAAAAAGAGCACTTGCTAAAGCGGATATTTTAAAAATAAGAAAATAAACTAACAAAAAACCCCAAAAAAACACAACAACAAAACAGTGCTTTAGAGGATGCATGTATTTAATTTGTACATCACTATAATGAAACGAGTGAATTCCTTATCCCCCTCTCCCTGTATAATTTCTTTATAATAAATTAACGAAAAACACTTAAAGTAGAGAAAAATGAAAAGAAAATATTGAAGAGAGAATTACGAATATCGTTAAGAAAATGGAAAAAAGAGAATGAAAGAAAATTGTTGTTGGTGGTTGGTTGAGATTTTACGGTATGCCAACCCTTGTTGGCTTATTTTATGTCGAAACAGTTTTATTTGATTCATACTTGATGGGTAAGTACTCGATTTTCTTTTTAAATTCTTTTTTTTTTATTTAACCAATAGATAGGAACCCCCCCCTCTCTCTCTCTCTCTCTCTCTCTCTCTCTCTCTTCTCTCTCTCTCTCTCCTCTCTCTGTCTGTCTGGGTTAGAGTGAACCTGGGAGTAATGATGATCAATTGGTACTCTAGATTCCACCATCAGTTTAACGTCATACCCAGGACAATAAGACCCTCAGCTACCCCCTTCTAGCACATCTATGATAAAAAGGGTTGGAGCTCGCCATAAGCGAAGTAGGGTTGGGAGAATTAAGAATGTGCTAGGGTTTGACATGACAGTCGATAGATATAAATATTCCACAAAGTTGAATGTGCATGGCCTGGACTGCTTAACCGCCAGAGTTCCATCCATAAGCATCAGGGTCGCCAGCCACGGCCAACAGGTGGCCTCTGCAGAGGTGTAGTCGGTGTATTCTCAACACCTAACCGACAGGGCTCAAAAGTTGGAAGAGGAGGTAAGATCATGAAAGTTTTTTAAAAAGACATAAAATAGAGATAAACGAAAAGAAAATATTAAAAAGAAAATTACGATCATCGTTAAGGAAAATTTCCTTGTTTAGCTTGGTTGGATTTTACGGCATTTCAACACTTGTTGGGTTATTTTATGTCGAAGACGTTTTGTTTTATTTATTTTGATGGGTACTTGATATTCCTTTTAAATTCATTTTTTCCTATTTAACCCTAAAATAGGACTATAACAGGTACTTCCACTCCGAGTCAGAGTGGACCTGGGTGTAATGGTAATAAAGAGGGTACTCCACAATCCCCAGAGCTCCAGAATTAGAACTTAATCATCGGAGTTTAAAGTCATTACTAGGATATTAATACTGCTGGCTCATATATTATAAAAAGCCTTGGGGCTTGCCATAACGCAATAGGGTTGGGAAACTCATACAGGTTCTACGGCTTGGTGTGACCAGCTGACTGACACGAGGGACCTCTCCGACTACACGTCTAACCTAAGTCAGTGCCAAATATTTTATTTTTTTTTCTCGTAGATTCTGAGGCGTAGAATTTATTGATGCAGAAAAAGTGTTCAACTCGGAGATTTAGCTGGGATTTGAGGCCTGATAAACTCCTGAGAGTGCTTGACAATGACCAATTTCGTTAAAAATAAAGTGCCAATATTATATGATTTTCTGACAGATTTCGATGCGTAGAATAACATAGTAAAAGATGATTGAGATGAGGATGGACTGATGGTTAAGTTTCAACTCTGGATCTCTGTGGAATATGGAATACCCCTTTCATCACCATTACTCCTATGTCCAATTTGACCCGGTGTGGTAGTACTTGTTAGGGTCCCATCTATGGGTAATTAAAAAATGAGTTTTAAAAGAAACTGAGAATCCGTCAAGAATGAATAAAAAAAAAGTCTTCTGCATTAAATGACTTAATAAGGGTGGAGTATCGTAAAACCAACCAACCAACCAATCTGTTGGATCATTTGGAGATATAACCGTGATAGAATACACCACTTAAATATATAGAGTAAGCGAGGTCACGTAGTTTACATCTCAGCCAATCAATCGCCCGAATACGAGGCTGGTTGACTACTGAATCACTGATACTGAGAGACGTCCATTTGCAATTATTTACGAAAGACTTAAAATACTGAGGAGCACCAAGAAACAACCAAAGGATTTTTTTAACAAGGATTACCGCTGGACAAGTGCTCTTGCTTGAGGCCAAAAGGATGGCCACTAAATTTGTAACACAACCAACCAACCTTCTGTCCAATACAATGAAGTAATCATCAGTTTTTGTTCTTTGCTGGGAGATTCGTTTAATGTAGGCAAAGGGTTGAGGAATATTTTCAATTCAAAGACAGTTCTATCTCACCTTCCAATAATTCCCTATAGTTATTTACTAAGCCTAGCTTAGATGTGATACAATGACAGAGGTATAGGGTGCCCAATGAGAATCGAACTCACTAACGGTTTGCAAATCTAGCTTGCCAACCATTACACCACGTGTGGTGCCCAAACTTTTATTTACTAAACTTAGTTTAGATGTGGTAAAAGGCCAGAAGTATGGGGCGCCTTGTGAGAATCGAACTCACTAACAATGGTCTGAAAATATGGCTTAATAAACATTACACCAGATCAAGTGCCCATAAGCTTAGCTTTGATGTGGCACAAGGTGTACCGTTGTGGTATATTTTCACGGTACTAAAATGATATAAGTAACTTTGTCCTTTTTTTCTTGGTACTAAAACTATAACCGTAGGGCGGCGGCGGCGTATATTGTATAGCGAGTCTCGTCCACGTGCCTCAAAATTCACAGTGCTAAAATGGTGTTGATAGAAATTATAACACGAGAAATATGTCGTCACAACTGCTAGCCTTTATTTCCAGGGTAGGTTCGTCTCGTGTGCTGTATCGGAGAGGAGGAAAGGCAGAGAGAAATAGAGAGAGAAACTCTTAAACTACTGTGACCCCATGCTAGGGTCCAGAGATCCGTCCGTTCCCCTAGGCGTCCGAAAGCAAAAAGAGGCCCGTCCCTTTCTTCGTCGTTCCACGTCACCACGTGACTTCCGGTCAACACCCGACTTCCGGTTGCGGTCAACACCCGACTTCCGGTTGCCACTCAATTTTCCATTCGGGGTCACGCTACGATCAAACATCGTTCATCCTGTTTTGGCTCATCACTATTTTTAAACCTTTTCATCTTATTTATTATTTCTTCCCCCCTTCCATTAGTAGTCCTAGCTCACAAAAGTCAGGATAATATACCCATCTTGCAACAAAGGCCAGAAGTATGTAGCGCCCAATGAGAATCGAACTCACTAACAAAGGTTTGCAAATCTGGCTTGCTAACCATTACACCACATGAGGTGTCCATATTGTTATCTACTAAGCTTAGCTTAGATGTGGCGAAAGGCCAGAAGTGTAGGGCGCCCTGTGAGAATCGAACTCACTGACAATGGTCTGCAAATCTAGCTAGCTAACCATTAAACCTGGTCAGGTTGCCCTCCAATAATTCTCTATAAAAGAGCATGTGCCAATCTGGATTCTTTATTAATTTAGTAACCAACCATTACGACTTGCACAACGGGGTGTTTTTTTTTTTTAATCTAAATTATTTTTAATTAATGCTGACTACAATTCTATGATACAGACGCAGTGTGCGTCCATTGCGTCTACAAGTTGATTTGATATTTGAAGCTCCACATTTATTTGAATGGTTATGGTGAAGCACCGCCATTACAGATGTCACCATTAAGTCTCTGGGTGCACATGATTTTCGTGTTTATAGAAGTTAATCGAATCAGTGTCGAAAAAGAGGAAGCAGGCGGGCTATGATTAAACCAGACTTAATACCCAGAGATTCAAGCATAGTGATTAATCTCTAATGAAGACCCAAACACACGTCAAGAACAGACACCTCTCCAATGGCCGGGAATCGGCGCTTACGCAACGCTTACACAACCACACGTTACGTGTAATAGATTCTGTATGTACTCATTAGCCAAACTTTAGAATTCACCTTATCTGCTATCATTACGAAATATTAGAAATCGACACAAGTTCGTTGGATACGAACTAACCATTGGGAATAATTACTGGGATTTTGTTGGTTGGTTGGTTGGTTGGTTGGTTGGATTTTACGGCATGTCAAACTATTGGGTCATTTTATGTCGAAGACGCTTTATTTTGATAAAAAACAGTTAACTACGTTATTAGGGTATTTGCCTCTCACCCCACTTATGAGGGCGTGACACAATGACATTTGTATGTGGGCCCACACACAAGCCGAAGCCATGGGTGGGAGACACAAAAAATGCGTCGATCCCGTCGGCATTCCACTCGAGGGGGGCGCCTCAGGCGCTGGGGAATAAACTCAACCCTGTCCCTTTAAATCGAGGGTGCAGGTATTGCCTGGGCGGATAGCCCCCTGGGATCGACGCTGTTAATTTACATTAACAGACACAGGCTCCGAGAGGCTCGTGTTATTAGTGCGTTTAAAATCGTGTGATTTATCTTATATATATAAAGAAATAAAGGTTTCCATAATATAGGATGGGGTTAATTTGCATACTAGTTTCACCGAAACGATATGTAAAAATCAAATTTGAATTATAAGTGAAAGGGGCGTCATTGGCGGCGTTTTTTATTAAAGCATGAAAAGAAATCAATTATCGTTAGTTGGTTGGATTTACGGAATATCAACCCATTGTATCATTTTATGTCGAAGACTTTTTATTTCATTCTTGATGGATAAGAATATGAAAATTAAGGTGTGCAACTTGGCCCCAGCACTATTCTCAATATTCCTTTCTGTAATATTAACTCATGCGTTCCAGCATTGTGAGAAGGACGTCCTCTTGCAATTTAGAACCACAGGAAGAGTTTTCGACTTGAGAAGATTTAACTTCAAGTCAAAGACATCCTACACACTTATCAAAGCATTCCTTTACGCCGACGATGTTGACGTTCTAGCTCATACTGAAGAGGATATTCAAAATATTGCGAAACTTTTTGTTGCCTTGTGCACTGCTTTTGAATCAATAACCTTGACGAAAACGATACTGTTCACCCTCGGAAAAAGTGAACCGTATATCAAACCAACTATAACCATTCATGGTACTTGTCTGGATGTTGTTGAATCTTTCACATACTTGGGAAGTACACTGACTTATGATGGATCTTTAGATGCTGAGATTCACCTAGGCACCCAGAAAGCTTCTGGGCTATGGAAGGCTTGAAAAACGGTTATGGTCTAATACCAGCATTACCCATAAAACAAAATTGGAGATTTATAGGTCCTGCGTGTTGAGTGTTCTATTGTACTCCTCGGGCACATGGACTTTGTTTCGAAGACATTTGGAAATTTTGAACACTTTCATCAGAAATGTTTGTGACGCATTCTAAACATCAAGTTGAATTCCAAAACACCTAACAAAGAAGTTTTCACAAAGGCAGGATGTACAAGTATTGAAACTCTCATCAAAACGGTCCAAATGCGATGGGCAGGTCATGTTGTGCGTATGAGTGTTGTTAGAATGCCAAAACAAATCCTTTACGGCCAGCTGTATGATAGCAAAAAGTCACAGCATAAGCCTTGGAAGAGGTATAAGGATTGCTTAAGAAGCAACCTTGTAAAAATAAAGATAGATCCTGACAACTCGGAAAAGCTGGCATTGAAGAGAAATGACTGGAGAATTCATGTAGATGTTTTGTGAGTGATTGATTTGAGCATGAAAACCTCAAGCGTCAACTTCGAAAGGGATTTGAAAATATCTAAAAATCAAAATTTGAATCGTAAGAGAAGGGCAAGTCATTGGTTTGTTCTTGATTAAGACATTAAAAAATCAATTATTCGTTGGATCTTGCGGCATGACAACCTATTGGGTAATTTTATGCCGAAGGCTTTTTATTTATTGCATTCTTGATGAGAATTCATTTTCTTTAACTCAGATTTTTAAACAGATTTTAGAACTAATTTTGTTCTATTTAGCCCATAGATGGTATCCTAGCAGGTACTACCATACCGGGACATAATGAACCTGAAAGTAATAGTGATGAAGAACTGCTCTAGATTACCCGAACCCCGGAACAAACTTCCCCATCTGTTATAGGTGATATAACCTATTGACATAAATGGAATGTGCCGACGATTACTATAAGTACCAGGTACAATTGTGGCTTAACACAAAGCAAATGCGAGTCAGCTCGTAACTGTATTGGTCGGACGCAATATCCCATTTCTTTGCTGTAAATTTCTACTCCTTTTGTTCAATATATTTGTATACATTATTACCAGTCGTTTGTCTTATTTCGTACCCATAAAACCCCACAACAACTGGCGACCGAGGATTCGAAGAAACTCAGTGAAATCTTAGGAAGGTGGTGCTATATGTAATATAACCTATGGACATAAATGGAATGTGCCGACGATTACTGTACGTACCAGGAACAATTGTGGCTTGACACAAAGCAAATGCGAGTCAGCTCGTAACTGTATTGGTCGGACGCAATATCCACTTTCTTTGCTGTAAATTTCTACTCCTTTTGTTCAATACATTTGTATACATTATTACCAGTTGTTTGTCTTATTTTGTACCCTTAAAACTCCACAACACTATCATAAAGACACTCACTGCCATCGCCTTTTAGCACATATGATATATAAAGGGTTGGGGTTTGCTATAGAGGCTATAGTGTTTGGACAATCATATAGTGCTAGAGCTTGACGTAATCAGCCGATCGATCGGAGGGGGCCTCTCTGACTAACCGTCTATCTATCCGAAGTAAGGATCAAAGTGGAGTTCTGCATGTCATGGACTGCTTAGGATTCTATCATTAAGCATCACAGGTCACTACGCATGGCCCCATTTTAGGTCTTGCCCCTCTATGTAGGTCTAGTCGGTGTATTCCAAAGCCCCAGCCAACAGAGCGTGATTTTGTATTCATGATAGAATGAAGATTTAAAAATATTTACGATCTAAGAAGCTAGAGGTTGCCGTGCATGTAAGTGATTAAAAGAAAGCTGTACAGGTGAATACGTAGCGAGATTATTTATTCATGGACGTAAACTTGACAGAGATTTTATCTAAAATGTTATTTTATCTTTTTTTTAATTATTTCAGATAAGATAGAAAGAGAATCGGGAAAAGATAGTGAAAGTAAGGGCGAAGCAATAATGCTAATCTGTTTTAATCGAACATAATGAAAAGATGAAAAGAAGGAAAGAAAGTAGAAAAGAGTGAGAGAGAGATAGTTAAATCAAGAATGTAAGTTTTACATATTGAACTACTCAGCAATAGCTCTTAAGCAAACATATCAAACGTGGTAATAATTAGATTATCATACCGGGTTATATCCACAGGCCCTGCTAGTTTAAAATCATTACACCAGATCTCAAGAATATTTAGAATTAGGATCTTTGTCTCCAAACCGCTTTTCTAGGCTTCGCTGTAGAGAAACCCAATTTTAATTAACGTTTATTTAACGTTTCCTTAACCAACAAAGAGCCACAATATCAATAAGACTGATCTTGCAAGTGTTGACACTCTATGTAGGTAAGTATGTATGTATATATGGAAGTTCGGATTCTGATTTCTAAGGCTGGATATGTCAATCATAGGAAATCTCATCAGGTACAATTCATACACACTCCAAGAACAAACAATGTGTCTTGTGCAATCTGTAACAGAATCTGTAAGTCAGATTCGGGTCTTAAGAGACATATGGTGGTGCATAGGCATCACATTTTATCATCTGATACAATGAGGAAGACGTCCTTCCTATGTCATATTTGCATCAAAATTTGTGGATATGCAGTGGGTATGATAAATCATTTGAAGGCGCATGAGAGGAAAGGTTCTGGTGGTGGGGTTATATGATTGTGAGGGACGGCAGTGATCTGTAAAGATTATGCTATTACTATATATGGAAAGGTTAAATCGAAATTAACAGACCTAATTTCTCCCATCGTATGAATATAGAAAAAAAAGAAACACTTTACAGGAGAATAACATCTTTAAAACATTAAAATAAATAAACAGTTACAAAGTTGCGGCTTTTATTTGTTCTAACAACATTAATAGATGAATGATTATCCGTCTACGATTTTCTGGTCGTGAACTCAGAAGTCTGAAAGTTAAATAATATATCGGAAATCTGGTGGTATATAGGGAATTATACAGACTAGCTAATATATGCACCATCCGGGTCCAAGTATTTAAGTTTAATGTCATAAAATATATTAAATTAGAAAGGATAGTGAAACTAAATAAGAATTCATCTAAAATGATTTGAAACATATCGAAAAATAGAACAACGGAAACTTACTCTTCCATCACTCCCGTCTTTCATTGCTAAATGTTCCCAATTTAAATATTTAGCTAAAATATGTAGTAAAGAATAAAATGACATGTATTTCTTCTTCTTAATGGATATCTTTTAAGATTTATACCCGAGATTTTTTATCATATTCATTAAACAATTAGAAAGCAATAATACCAAGCACAAATTTATCAAAATAAAATGATTAATATCAATATGCAAATTAACATTGCCGTGCACACTATAAAGCGCTAATTTGTTGTATATATAAATACAATTGCATGCTATTGCTATGAAGATATGGTAGACAGTATTAATAAGGCAAACAATTTTATTAATAATTATGGTTTAGATAAAATTAAAATTATGGAGAATGTAACGTAAAGGATTAAAGGAATTGTGGCTTGAGTAGTAATGTAGTTTAGATCACAGATAAATAAACACACGATCTACATTATAATAAGATTAGCAAACAAACAAAAAAACTTCAAGTGGTGTAAAAAATTATTGTTGAAAGATATTGTCTGAAGGACTGGGAGATAAAAAAAAAATCCAATGTCAGTGTTTGTATCATAAGTAGAATCATCAAATTTATTAAAGGAGTAAAAAAAAATAAAAAATAAAAATTATTTGAAACGGAAACTTCGTTCTGCCCCCTCAAATAAAATCTTGCGAACATCTATTAATCATTAATTAAATAATTATTTTGAATATTTTACACAAAATCATAAATATCGTTTATTTGCAGACATTTTAGTTAAAAAGGTGAGATTAAAAGAATAATGTTGGATATTGTACAAACGGAAATATGAATTTCCTGTTAAATCAAACAAAGCGAAGAAAAGACGAAAAAATGACAAAGGACTTTTTTCCCGGTAAAGCGAACAAAAGAAGGATGGGAAACAATAAGTTCGGAAATAGTTATGAGATCAAAGATAAAGATGCGTTGGCGGTCGTCAATAAAAAGCCAGAGGGTTAAGCAGTCAGAGTCAGTAGTGAACAGACCCCAGAGAGACAGCGAACGGAGAACAAGTGAGTGACCGCACTCACGGTCACAGCCGATGGGCTGTGAGCCGTCACTTAGCCACCTTCCACCACACCAACGCATTGGACAGATTCCCATTGTCAAGCTCACTACCCACACGCACCACGAGGGAATTAAAGAAATAAAAGTTCAATCTCCTACTACATACAGATGTCTTGTGTCTTCGTTAAGTGACCACTACATATATCGTTTAGCGTTTGTGACGATACCCGCTATGATACGTACGCCGATTTAGCAGCGTGAGTTTGAAGAAGCCGCTATATAACATATATAGAATTTGATGCCAGTATATAACATATACGATTTAGTGCCGGTGGAGAAGGCCAGTATGCAACAATAATTCTTAAAATTGATTACAAATTCCGTAATTTTTTTTGTTTAAAGTAATAATATAATTTAATTAATTTCAAAGTTTATATAGGTTATTTAAATAGTATATAGTTTATTTATCTAAATTGTCATTATTACAAGGGAAAGGATTCGAGGAACAGGTTTTATTTAATTTATTAATATTAATTGTTCTTTATTCTATATATTGACGATTTTGGGTGTTGTGTCATAAGCAGTGACGTAGTTTTGGTTACAGACAAATACAGAACGAATCTCGATTATTAATAGATTTAAGAAAAGGGCCATGCAACGTATACACCAACTGATTATATACACAATTACAGACAGACACTGCAAAGTGAAGATAACACATGTTCGAGACATATTCAAACGAATTGCCCTTAAGTATCTACGAAAGATATTGAGTTTATAAACATAAGAAACTTTTCCTCCTTTTTCTTTTGCCAGAAGTCAATACTTTTTAAGAATTCATGCATATGATTAATACGCCAATGGATGTCAAAATGCTGGCATTATAGATTCTTTTTAGTCGAGCAACATTAAGATTCTGAACACTTAGCTGAATAAATTTGCATATATAACATTTTTGCAGAAGAATAAGTCATTGTTAATTTTTTTTAATTTATAAAAAATATCTTTAAAAAAAAAATTGGTATTGTTCTTTCTGTCTGAACTGTTAGTGAATACTAAACTTAGATATATATATATATATATATATATAAAAAACAAGTCTTCTCCGGCTAATGCATTTCTATGTTATTGGTTTTTGAGAAATCTACAATAGTTAACTTTGTAGATATAGTGATATAAAAAGTATTCTCAAAAAGAGAAAAAAATAGTTGAGACTTTTATAGAAATCTTTTTTTGTGACATGAAATTAAAAAAAAAAGAATTGAATAGAAAATAATAACAGGATAGAGAAGATAACAATTTAATCAGAACTTCATTTTGAACGTGGATCGGTATGATGAAGTAAAACAATACATTATATATATAGTTCAAATCCCAGACAAAGCTGTTTGCATATCACATAGCGCTACTACCCTTGGGAAAGGTATGAATCCATATATTCTCCTCCAGCTATGGGTAAAATAGTAGGGCAGACTGAGCTCTTTAACCTTGGGTAGGTAACCAGTCTAGGAGAGGGAAAACTCTGAATTCAAAATTCCTGAGGTCAGTCGTTGATTGGGTTTGTGGCATTCGTGCACCAATTCTTTCCTATCGACTGTGCCAAAAAGTGCGGATGATCCAACACAAGCCTTCACCACTATAAACAAATCAACGAGTGTGTGTTCATTGTATGAACCCTCATGTGTCGAAATCGACGAGAGAGTCCATATATATATATATATATATATTATATATATATATATATATATAATGTGCTATATTCAGAAATAAATAGTGCTCAATATCATGGATAGAGCATACATATATATGTTATGGTAACGTGGACATGGAGTCATAGGTGCTTGGTTAGTTACACGATGAGAGACAAGGACAGAGAGAGAGAGAGAGAGAGAGAGAGAGAGAGAGAGAGAGAGAAGAGAGAGAGAGAGAGAGAGAGAGAGAGAGAGAGAGAGAGTAGATAAACATGCCAATTGTAGTGTCAGGTTGGAAATCGCCCCCAAAGGATTGGAAAGGAGACTGATTGAATTGAAGAATAATAGAAATCATCCAGACCCCATCACAGTTAAGATCGTCTAGAATACTTTGAAGAATCCTGAATTCCTAGCGACATATACTGTCAGTCAGCATCTGGTTAAAGACCATCAATTAAAACTTGTGTGATAAACTTATAAGGAGTAAAATAATACAAAGTGACAACTTCAGAGATGTGTAACGTTGTCTCTTTTTTCCGGGCACTAAAACGATATCTGTAACGTTGTCGTATATCTGGTCACAGTACCCAAAGCGATATACATAACGGGGCGGTGGTGCCGTCTTCTAAACGTGGTGGTCATCTTGTTGATAAAAACTACAACATGAGAAATATGTAGTCACAACTGCTAGCCTTTATTATCGTGCTAGTATCGTGGGCTCGTATCAGAGAGGAGGAAAGGCAGAGAGAAAGAGAGAGGGAACTATTAAACTACCGTCATCCCACACGTGACCAAGGGAACGTCTTAACCCTACGCTGTCCCAAATCGAAAAGAGATCGGTACCTTTCTTCGTTGTTCCACGTCACCACGTGACATCCGGTTCCGGTCAACACCCGAAACTTCCGGTTGACACTCTATTCTCCATTCGGGGTCACGCTACGGTCAAACCATCGTTCATCCTGTTTTGGCTCATCACTATTTTTTAAACCTTTATCATCTCTTATTTATTCTTCCTCCTTTTCTAATATAGCAGTTCTCGCTTACAAAAGCCAGGACTTCCATTATCTCGTTACAGAATTACTGGAATAAAAATGATGATGTTAATTGGAAAAATCACGAAGAATCTATCTAAAACATTGTTAAATAACTTATTAACTCGGTGTTTTCGTTACTACAAAACGTAAGAACATAGAAATGCCTCGGTTGGTCTCCAGGCGGGTAATAGTCTAAATAACCTCTGCGCGTAATAGTCTAAATAACCTCTGCGCGTAATAGTCTTGTGGGAAAAAGCTAAGGGAAAAACTCTGAGATAAATCACGGCTTGGACTCCGTTAGGCAGTTCAGTGTGTAAAACACTATCTGGCAACTACTGCAGCCAAACTGACGCCGAATGTATTGTTTCACCATTCCTTCGGATCATGCCAGCGAGGTAGAGAGGGGGAAACTGTCACATGGGCAACCTAGAGTCTCCATACATCTTTCCCAGGCTCTTTATTGTGCCCTGGAATCCCAAAAGTAAGGTCAAATTCCAGGTGCCCACCGATTTAAGCACACAGGAAGAAGTAAAACTGTAAAAGGCATATACAAGTAAAAGAGAAAGAGTTAAGGAAATATGATTGGTTGGTTGGTTGAATTTTACGGCATGTCAACTCTAGTTGAGTTATTTTATGCCGAATACATTGTTTTATTCCTTCTTGATTGGTACAGAAGTTTCTTCTTTTAACTCAATTATTTAACACATTTTTTTTTCAAAACTCTTTTTTCTATTTTTACATATGGATGAGACCCTAATAGGTACTACCATCCGGATCAGAATGGACCTGGGAGTAATGGCAATGAAAGGGTACCCCACGCTATCCAGAGCTCCAGAACTGAGACTTCACCGTCAAATGTAGTTTAACGTCATATCCAGGACACTTGATAGAAAGAGTGTTGGCGTTTTCTAATATAGTTATTTACTAAGCTTTGCTTAGATGTGGCACAAGGCCAGAAGTGTGGGGCGCCCAGTGAGAATCGAATTCACTAACAATGGTCTGCTAATCTAGCTTGCTAACCATTACACCAAATGAGGTGCCCGGCGTTTTCTAATATAAGGTATGTGCTAGACGCCCACTCCTATTTATAGACTCGGCGATAACCATGTAATCATACTCTTGGCCAATCACTGGTACTACTCTGCTGCTGTTATAATATTTATATCGGCTGTTCTGGTCATAACTACGCACAACTGCTATGAACCTTCGTGGAGGACAGACCTCATAGGATTATATCACTGGACCTTTAACAATACGCAGGATAGGACTTATTCGCAGGATAGGACTTATACACTTACCAAAGGATTCCATAACTCATGACTTACTTACTTTAAGTCCTTTTAAACTGGCCAAGGATGGCATTTAGAAACTTAACAGAGAGAGACAGACAGACAGACAGAGTGCATGTATGTATGTATTTGCGCTTAATACGTCACTTTGCTCAATGTAGGGCGTAATGTAAGGTCAGTTTCCTCTCTGATTACCATTTCTATCAATACCCAAATTTATTATTCAAAGTTTAATATCCAAAAGGATATGTAGTGGAAGCATTTTTTTAAAAAATTCATGGTACTAATGGATTTCTGGGAAAGATAGCAACAGATGAATAGTTGTTATATAATAAAAGTCTTTTTTTTTTATTTTTAAAGGCTAACAGAATTGACAACCCTCACATTCTTTACCTAGGCTCAATCCCTATAAACTTGACTCGGTACCAGATGTTTTTGTCAAATAATGACTTATTAATTATTTACATATCAAAAACACAAAAGTAGAATTTTAAAAAATAAGAAATTCACGGTTGAATGCTGTAGTCATCATGCATTGAATTTAACCCTAACTTTTATAGATGGGGCTCTAAAAGGAGTGGAGTACTCCACACTTCCCGGAGCTCCAGAACTGTAATTTCACCTTTAGATGCAGCTTCATGTCACATTCGGGACACATGAGAGAAAGAGAGAGAAATATATATATCTTATTATAATGGAGATTGTGTGTTTTTCTGTCTGTAACCGAAACTATATTCCTACTCAAGTCACAATTCTCTTAGTTACTGACATTACATTCTCCATGATTTTATTTTTATCTAAACTTCAATTATTAATAAAATTGTTTTACATCATTAAGACTGTTAACCATATCTACATACTAACAACATGCAATTATATTTATATATACAACAAAATAGCGCTTTACAATGTGAACGGGAAGGCTAATTTGCATATTAATATTAAAAAATCGAATTTAATAAATATGTGCTTAGTATTATTGATTTCTAACTGTTTGGTTTTATTTTAATGAATATAAGCAAAAATCTCTTCAATGAATCTTAAATTAAATCCATTAACAAGATACAATAACTGTCATTTTATTCTTTACTTCCTCTTTTAACTAAATACTTAAATTAGAAAAAATAACAATGAAAGACGAAAGTGATGTAAGAGTAAGTTTCAGTTGTTCCATTTTTTATTATACTCCCTCTGTTTCAAATCTTTTTATCTGTATTCTTATTCAGTTTCATTAGCCTCTCTAATTTAATACAATATTTTATTACATTAAAACTTAAATACTTGCACCCGGAGGGTGCATATATTTGCTAGTATATATATATATATATATATATATATATATTATATATATATAGAGAGAGAGAGAGAGAGAGAGCGAGAGAGAGAGAGAGAGGAGGGAGAGAAAGAGAGTCTCTCTCTCTCTCTCTCTCTCTCTCTCTCTCTCTCTCTCTCTCTCTGTGAGGGTGTGTGTGCTTAACTCCCTCCCTTTGCTCAAGGCAGGGCGCAATGCAAGTTCAGCTTTTAAGATTGACCCCCTCACTGACACGAAGTCACGGTTGAATGCCTTAGGCATCACGCTTTGAACTTCACCCCAGCTCTTTTAGACGAAAGGTTTTGTGTTACCTGCGGGAGACGACCTCCTGATGTTAATCCCACTCATTCATTTTTTTTTTACCTCTGCCGGAATATTCAAATACCAGATAGATATTTTTAAGAGACAGCAAATAACGGATGCTAAAAGGAACTCTCCGAAATTTCGCCTCTATCACACCACGTTTCCTGTTCGCAAAATATTTTATAATGTCATTGTGTCATCAAACATGGCCTTTAACTGCTTTCCAAAAATATGGAAATAAATAAATAAACACAGTCGTTGTTGTTGCTAATGTCATCAACAGCTCAGATAATCAAATAAAAAGTGAAAAATCAACCTACCCTAGTGACCATTTGTCTGAATTTTAATAATTTTTTTTTTTTTTAGATATTTTTGATTAAATTTTTTTTTAAATCTCAATATAAAAAAGACCCTGTGTTAATCAACAGACATTCTATTTTCTCCATTTAAATCCACTTTAGTTTGAAGAGGTGTATAGTGTAATGGTTACCTTTTTGAAGGAAATGGATTTGGCAACACCAGTTCAAATCCTGAAAGAGGCTGTTTACATTTCATATAATGAAAGGTTATGCATCCAATTATTCTCCATCCAACTATGGGTAAATAGTAGGGCTTTTTAACCTTGTTTAACAACTAGTCTAGGAGAAGGAAAACTCTGAATTCAAATCTGTTAAACTCTGCTTAAGAAATTGACCCCGTGTTGCATCCTGTTCAGGCAGAGAGGTTGGAAAATATATCCACTTAAGTTTTATATTATTCATTTCATAAACACTTGTAATCTTTTTTGAGGGTCTTCTAAAATTATTTCTCTGTATCTTTGACATGAAGCTTGATAATTAGACACATAGCCTAGTGGATAAAGGAGCTAGGTTAAGACAGTTTTAAGTGACAGTTATTTCTAGACTGCAGGTTCAATCCTGATCAGGGGCAGCAGTAACTGTTGAAATTTTTCTGTATATAAGATGTGTACCGGATGGCCACTTGTACTTATAGACTCGCCGACTACCATGGACCAACTTCTTGTCCAATCACCGGCACTGCTCTGTTGCTGATATTATTATTTATACTGGCTGATTCTAATCTTAGCTCATTACTACTTGGATCTTCTTGGATGACGGACCAAAAGAATTCTATACCACAAGACTTATTGACTTACTAAAGGATTCTATATCACAGGACTTATTCACTTACCAAAGAATTCTATAACTCTGGACTTACTTATTTACTTTAAGTTCTTTACAACTGGCCAAGAATGGCGGCCAGATACTTAACATTAACATAGAATAATAATGACCACAAGCTTAACACCGGTACCCCAGCTATGGTTAGCGGAATGTGAACAGGATACCCTCGTGGACTGAATAAAGTTTTAGGTTCAAAGTTCCGTGATGGTTCTCGATTACGACAAGAAGGTTCCCGATTACGTCAAGAAGTTCCTACAGTCCGACAAGATTCTCGAGTCCGGAGGGCACATCGGCCGAAACTTAGTACATATTACAATGAAGATGAGGATAATAGTCCGAATAATACAAATAATACTAGGACCCGTTAGTTATAAACAATCACGGCAAGATTGCTGGTGGCACAGTGTCAGTGTTATTAACAGCAAAATTAAAGACAAATATATGCTGAGTCCTCTATCTCACTATTTAATTACGTTTATATCTATCTATTATCTTCTATCTTTATTTTTTTAAAGGTAGAACTGAATTTTATTTGATAACTACAAAGGTCTGGATTCTTTTTTTTTTAATAGCAAGACACATTTTTTAAACTCAATTTTTAAGAGTCATTTTTTTCTATTTAACCCAAAGATGTGACGCACTGAAAGTGTAATGCATGAAACTACCTTAAATTTGATTGTTGTCGAATTTTGTGCGTTTATTCATATTTTCTCGTTTACGGTTGTTGTAATCGTGGTAAATGTCATATATTTTCTTTTATGTGAAGTTTTTCTGATAAAACTAAGGCCTACATTGAAACCCTAACAAGGCTCAGAGCAAGGGTATTTGCCTCATAGCCCACTTGTATGGGCTGGGCACAAGGCCTCGTTTTAACGTTGGCCCACCCACAAGCCGAAGCTCATGGGTGGGAAAGAACAAAAATTGCGTCGATCCCTTCGGCATTCTCCCTCAAGGGGGCGCCTCAGGCGCTGGGCAATAAACGCAGCCCTGCCCCCAAGGGGGCAGGTATTGCCTGGGGGGATGCCCGCTGGGATAGACACTATTAATTGTACTCTACCAGTCCAGAGGCCGAAGCACACTGCACCCCCAGCCGAAGCCGGGTATAAAAGGTAGGTCTCAAAGCATAGAATCTGGAACAGATACTACACTTTGATCCTCCCCTCTATGCAAGGCTCAAAGCAATAATCCGACGAGTAAGACCCAACTTGCCAATTGACAATGTCCTTCTTCTGCATGATAATGTTCGACCTCACACAAGCATCAGGACGAGGGAGAAAATCGCCTCATTCAGGTGGACAACTTTAACGCATCCTCCATACTCATCAGATGTAGCGCTTTTAGACTATTGTGGCTTAGGTCCCGTGAAAGAGGGTTTGAGAGGCAAACATAATTTCAGTGACTAGGACCGAAATCTGTAGTGACGAAATGGCTCAAAGAACAATCAATAGAATTTTACGGGGCAGCGATACATGCTTTCAGTCAAAGGTGGAACATTGCTATTGAGAGAAACGGTGACTATGCGGAGAAATAGGGATGTGATCCACAGAGGACCAGCTTCATTTTGATGTATGATACATGTTCCTGTGTTGGTAATTATACCTGTCCTAAACAAAATGGCATTACTTTTTGACTCACCTATGTAGAGAAGTAGGAATGTAATCCACAGAGGATCAGCTTCATTTTGATGTATAATACATGTTCCTGTATTGGTGCTTATGCATATCCTAAACAAAATGGCATTACTTTTTGACTCAATCTTGTATCTGTCTATATTCTATCTTTACTTTTTTAAGGTAGAACTGAATTTTATTTGATAACTACAAATCTATGGCTTTTATTATTTTTGGACAATATATGGAACTAGTTATCCATATCTTAATACCCGTGTTCCTAAATTGTACGATCGTTATAATCTGAGAACGCCTTCTGGTTAAATCGTTCAAATCGTCCAAGACGAAATGCAAAAATATTGATTATCTGGTCCGGCATATCCACCGAATTCTTATTTTTTTATGTGTGTCGTCACGTTAGCTAAATAATGGACCATTCCGTTTTTATTATAAAAAAGTTAAAAAAGGCCATGCTACACAGAAAAAATATAATAATAAAGAAAGAAAGAAAGAAAGAAAGAAAGAAGAAGGAGAGTATGATAAAGATATATATAGAGAGTAATCTCACGGAAGAGATAACGCTATTATTTTCCAATCGAAATTAATGAAAATATGAAAAGAAGGAAAGAAAGAAATATATTGAGAGAGAGTTAAAACAAAAGTATTATAAAAAAGAAATGGAAAAAGACATCTCACACAGAAAAATATAATAAGAAAGAAAGAAAGAAAGAAAGAGAGTAGGGGAAATATAGTGAGGTGGGGTGAGCACACGGAATCGATAACGCTAATCTGTTTCAATCGAATGACAGAGCAAAGTAATAAAAAGTTGAACAAAATCTAAATTTAGTTTATATTTAACTGTTCTGAATGATAAAAAAATCATTGTGTATTACACACACGATTTTTTCCAGAACTTTATAGACTCCCGAGCCAACAGAAGGCAACTCGGCCTATTTTACTTACTTTTTACGTCATAAAGAATATTCAATTTCCTCTAGCAGGATAAAGTGCCCTATACAGACGTGCTGGAACGAGCAAACATAAACAGCATGCCCGCGATCATCTGCGAGAGACGCCTGCGTTGGTTTGGCCACGCCAGGAGGAAGGACAAAGGCCGCATCCCCAAGACCTACTATATGGTGAATTAGTAGCACCTGACCTGTAGGGAGACCATGCCTGCGCCTTAAATATGTCTGCAAGAAGGACATGAAGACATGCCACATCGATGGGAGGCTTGTGCAGAAGACCGTACGACCTTGCGCCTCCTCGTCAAACAAGGAACAAAAAGGAGTGAGAAAGACAGGAAAGAAGCCGCCACGGAAAAGAGAGTCAAAAGGAAGGAGAGACAGCAGCAACTCCAGCAAGCATCACTGTTTGTGTGCAGTCACTACACCAGAGATTGCCATTCACAAATTGTTCTGTTCAGCCACTCACGCAGTTGCAGATATAAAAAAAAAAGCGGACACCAAACCATCGTCATTAGTAGACGGATGGATGCTAACAACGATATCGAATATCAGCGCTCAGTATTTTGTGGCCCTGTGCCAATCACTATAGACTGTCTGCATATGATATCATATATACATATACATAGATGCTATTCAGTTTGTGTATATGAGTGCCGGCTCAACTGACCTACGGTGAATGCTATCACAGAAATAGTAGAACAATAACAGATTAGATTAATCGTCCCAAATTTTAACCAGGAATCTTTGTTTGTTATCTGCCAAGTCGTGTGGAGGCACTTCGTGTAAATATTATCGTCTAAGGAAATAGACGGTGACACGAGTACGACTTTCTCTACCAGACAAGAGAAAATACTTAAAAAAGATTCAGGAGAAAGCTCTAACCGCATCAGCATATAGGATATGGCAGTCCTATATTGTGACATCAAACCGACAAAGTCTGGTGGTATCGTGAGATACTGCTGGGACGCTCTGGGTTAGTGGTAATGATGCTTCGGCCCCGAAACCATGCCTGAGTCATCATCTGATGAAGGCTTTGTTGGTTGCAATGCTACTGTGTAAATAGCAGTCATTGTATGAAGATTTTTTTTATGATTAGGGGTGTTATACATGAGTTTCTGTTTTCGGCAAATAATTACGGTCATCTGTAAGACAAATCTATAGTATAAGCTAATATATAGAGAAGGTTATTAGAACTGAATGTTATTGAATGCATATAACCAGAATTGAATGTTAAGTATTCTCTGGGAATATAGTGTAGCTGTAGTAATCTATGTTTTTGACATTTGAATTTGTATTTTTTTTTTTTTTTTTGTATATTTTGTAGTTTTGGATGGAAAGTAAGATAGTTGGATTTTACGCCATCTCAACCATTATTGGGTTATTTTATACCGAAGAAGTATTATTTTATTCATTCTTATGGGTATTTTTAAAAAACAATTTTTTTAAAACAATATTTTAAAAAAATTTTTTTTAAAAAATTTTTTTTAAAAACAATTTTTTTAAAAAACATTTTTTTAAAAAACAATTTTTTTTAAAAACAATTTAAATAAAAACAATTTTTTTAAAAAACAATTTTTTTAAAAACATTTTTTAAAAAACAATTTTTTTGAAAAACAATTTTTTTTTAAAACTCTTTTTTTAAAAACAATTTTTGAAAAAAAAAATTTGAAAAAAAAAATAGACTCATTTTTTCTATTTAACCCATAGATGGGCAGTACCTTAAATTTGATTATTGACTAATTTTTTGCGTTTCTTTATATTTCATTTTATTGTATGTATGTATATATTTGCTTATATTTGCACAGTATGATGCAACATGTACATTTCCTTAATATTCTTGAGGTTTCTAGGTGATCAACCATCCAATATAACCGCGATAATCGATGATATTCACTTCGATTAGCAATATTCAGACGTAGCTTTTACATTTAGATAAACTAAAGTTTTCTCTGGGGATCATTTACAATTTAGATTCTTTTTTTAATGTCATATAAAACTTGGTAGATTATTTAATACCAAATGCACCCTTGTAGAAGAACAGTAATTGTACTATTTAATACAGAGTATAAAAGAAATAAAAAATACATAAGTGACCTCATCGTATGGAATACTCTACATGGACACACCAGTGCTGGTCGATAGTCATGATGAGGATGAGTTATTAAACTGTATGGATTATCTTCCCTTGTTTTGCTGCGGTTGACGTTGGCGAGGGAATATCTCTCCTTGCTGCTACGGTTTGACGTTAAGAGGGGTTGTGACCTAGTCATAAAAGACAGTCCCGTGAAAGCGAATCTCTCTCTCTCTCTCTCTCTCTCTCTCTCTCTCTCTCTCTCTCTCTCTCTGTGTGTGTGTGTGTCGCTCTGTCTCTCTGTCTCTGTCTCTGTCTCTATCTCTGTCTCTCTGTCTCTCTCCACACACACACACACACACACACACACACACATATATATATATATATATATATATATATATATATATATATATATATAACTCTCTCTTATCTCCAGATACAAACTAGACAAGTTGTGTCCTTGTCTATTTAAAATTGGGGAGGGGGACTTTGTCCCCAGTTACTAACAGTAAGTGACAATCTTTTCATCATATTCTTCAACTATATTCAAGAATTCTGTGTTATTCAGACATTTCTATATGTTCCTTAAACCTATGGTGACTCTTTTATGCTTTGGAAGGGACATAATTCCCTCCTTGAGGTTTGGTGAAATAAATGTTATACACTACGAGGGTGAGTAAAAAAAAGATAATGCTATTTTCTTTATTTAATGTGAACTTTTTTTTTTAACTAAGGCCTACATTGATACCCTAACAAGGCTCAGAGCAAGAATCCGATGAGTAAGACCCAACTTAACAATCGACACTGTCCTCCTTCCGCATGACAAACACACACAATCATGAGGACAAGGGAGAATATCGCCTCATTCGGATAGACAACTTCACGTATCCTCCATACTCACCAGATTTACCACCTTCAGACTATCTTTGGAAACATTATTCCAGTAACGAGGAAGTGAAATCAGTAGTGAAGAAGTGGCTAAAACAACAATCAATAGAATTTTACGTGGCAGGGATACATACTCTTATTCGAAGATGAAAAATTGCTATTGAGTGAAACGGTGACTATGTGGAGGAGTAGGGATCGGATCCACAGAGGACCAATTTCATTTTGATGTATGTTCCTTTGTTGGTCATTATACCTGTCCTAAACTAAATGGTATTACTTTTTGACTTACCTATGTGAAGAAGTAGGTATGCGATCCACAAAGAACCAGCTTCATTTTGATGTATGATACATGTTCCTTTGTTGGTAATTATAATTTTCCTGAAGAAAATGGCGTTACTTTTTGATTAAAGCTCGTATTAATTGACTTGTCTTTATTTTCCAACCGAATATTTTGTGTTGGGTTACTCTCTTTTAGGTAACCTAATCCATTACCAGAACGGGAGTTATCAACTCCTTAATTCTTATACGACTATTTAATGATGTGCCAGACTAGGACAGTATTAATAAATATTTACATATTTCAAATCTTAAAGACTTTTTTTGTCTTGCTTTGCTTTGATTTTCTTTAATATTTTGTTCGTTTTGTATCGTCAAGTGACTGAGCTCCAATGTGACAGCAAAGAAGAAAAACATGAAAAGGAAAAGGAAAAATACGACGAAACGAACAAAAATTTCTTCATCGTATTTTGACAAGTTTTATTATACTAATATCATGTTTTTTTCTTCTTCTTATACAATTTTTGGCATAAATTTTATCATAGTTTTCCAACCACAAAACGCCCAAATCCGTGTATTGTATATATATATATATATATATATATATATATATATATATATATGTGTGTGTGTGTGTGTGTGTGTGTGTGTACATATATATATATATATATATGTGTGTGTGTGTGTATGTGTGTATATATATATACATGTGTGTGTGTGTGCGTGTGTGTGTGTGTGTGTGTGAGGAAAGGGTGCTGGAATAAATCCGACAGAATGTGGTAGAGATATGAGGAACACAGGGACAAAAATCAGACAAACGTATATAGGATATATTTCGCTAGAGCTTTAAGCTCGGCATCATCACTCGCTTTGTTGATTATCAAGGTATCATACAAGTGTTTTATAGAGGGTAGAGGAAGTTTGGTTACTGAAGGGGGTCGGGGAATTGATTAGATGAAAGGGAAAAAGAGAATACAAGGATATGTAAGGAAATGAGGTGACAATCTAGGTTGGGATAAGGAGAGGAATGTTTATACATAGGCAACAAGGGGGGTGAAAGAGGAAAGTAGTGGCGGTGGGGTTGTGTCAGTGAGGGAGAGAAAGTCAAATTCATTAGTGTAATTTCTTTTTTGATTTTTAAATTTCTGATTTACCCATTTTCAATTTTAATTTTAATTTTGTGTTCACGTGTTCCTCTCCAGACCCTCTTTCCCTCACACTTAGTGACCAATTCCACCTATACCCATCCCTACCTAGCCTCTCCCCTTTTATTACACCATTTACTGCTTCTTTAGATCAAATTTCTCTCTAAGAAGGCTAATCCACTTTCGCTACAAACATGTCTCTTTCACCATATATTTTTCCACTATCATTCTGCAAATCCTCTTTCTTCTCTTTCGATTTCCTTCCCTTCCTAATATATTGATTATTATACATTGAGCTCTCTTTAGGGATTTATAAAAATCCTTATATGAATATATGTTTGCACCTACAGGGGCATACAGTATGGTTATACAGTGAGATTTTGGGGATCCCTGGTGGAATCATCCCTTACTACCAGTTATTTGGAGGATACCTTATATATATATATATATATAATATATATATATATATATATATATATATATATATATATATATATATATATATTGTCGGCTAAAAAAGTCATATCAAAATGCATCGTTTGTGTATTTACTTCTCATACTGTTGTGTAGAAAAAGTCACTATAAGAGGAATTTAACCTGATTCTAACCAAAACGAAAAATCTAGGAGAGTCCGATCGGTGTAGGGGTTACAGTCCTCGAATGTCAGCTTGACAGTCAGAGTTCGAATCACGCACAAGGCGTTCTATAGCTCTGCTGATGAGGCATAATAGGCCGAAACGTACATACAGAGATTGATTTTTCTCGATTTGTTTATCCTTATGTTTGAATAGGTATTCCCGCTTAATCATTTAATTATTAATTAATTAACTTTCAAAATTAGGTACGACTTCAATTAAACACACATTCTCCCAAATATATATATATATATATTATTATTTATATTTCTGCTTGAAGGCAATTATAAATGCATGTATCGAATAAGATTCGATAATTATAGAAAATAATCTTGAAAGAAAATCCCGCAAAGGATGGCTCGCTATGCAGAACACCGTACAGACTGTTTCGACTTTATTAAGTCTCTCAGCGATGTATACTAACGACTCCCTCCGACAGGAATCGAAACCGGGACTTCACAGGCATAGTCAGAGACCATATCCGTTCGGCCGCCGGTACATAGCGAACAATCCCTGCGAAATTAACCTTGTCAATGATGAAACATTACACGCCCCTGCCATAGCAGGCAAGTAGACGTTTTATTTAGTAAACAAACACGGCCGTTTAGCTCTTCGGCGAAGTGAATAAGATTTTTGGATGTTTGTTTTTTTTTTATAGAAGCAAGTTGAATAAATTATTATTTATATTTCTGCTTGAAGGCAATTATAAATGCATGTATCGAATAAGATTCGATAATTATAGAAAATAATCTTGACAAGAAATCCCGCAAAGGATGGCTCGCTATGCAGAACACCGTACAGACTGTTTCGACTTTATTAAGTCTCTTCAGCGATGTATACTAACGACTCCCCTCCGACAGGAATCGAAACCGGGACTTCACAGGCATAGTCAGAGACCATATCCGTTCGGCCGCCGGTACATAGCGAACAATCCCTGCGAAATTAACCTTGTCAATGATGAAACATTACACGCCCCTGCCATAGCAGGCAAGTAGACGTTTTATTTAGTAAACAAACACGGCCGTTTAGCTCTCGGCGAAGTGAATAAGATTTTTGGATGTTTGTTTTTTTTTTATAGAAGCAAGTTGAATAAATTATTATTTATTTTCTGCTTGAAGGCAATTATAAATGCATGTATCGAATAAGATTCGATAATTATAGAAAATAATCTTGACAAGAAAATCCCGCAAAGGATGGCTCGCTATGCAGAACACCGTACAGACTGTTTCGACTTTATTAAGTCTCTTCAGCGATGTATACTAACGACTCCCCTCCGACAGGAATCGAAACCGGGACTTCACAGGCATAGTCAGAGACCATATCCGTTCGGCCGCCGGTACATAGCGAACAATCCCTGCGAAATTAACCTTGTCAATGATGAAACATTACACGCCCCTGCCATAGCAGGCAAGTAGACGTTTTATTTAGTAAACAAACACGGCCGTTTAGCTCTTCGGCGAAGTGAATAAGATTTTTGGATGTTTGTTTTTTTTATAGAAGCAAGTTGAATAAATTATTATTTATATTTCTGCTTGAAGGCAATTATAAATGCATGTATCGAATAAGATTCGATAATTATAGAAAATAATCTTGACAAGAAAATCCCGCAAAGGATGGCTCGCTATGCAGAACACCGTACAGACTGTTTCGACTTTATTAAGTCTCTTCAGCGATGTATACTAACGACTCCCCTCCGACAGGAATCGAAACCGGGACTTCACAGGCATAGTCAGAGACCATATCCGTTCGGCCGCCGGTACATAGCGAACAATCCCTGCGAAATTAACCTTGTCAATGATGAAACATTACACGCCCCTGCCATAGCAGGCAAGTAGACGTTTTATTTAGTAAACAAACACGGCCGTTTATTATTTTTATATACATTTTTACATCTATCGAAATAACAGATTTTTTTCATCTATTTTTTTAATGTTTGACAATACTAGAATCAGTTTCCGTTTATCTTTTTTCATGGGAAAATTATTTTGCATACATTTTATCATATTTGACTATTTTTCATTATTTGAAGTTTGAAGAACACTTCTAGGTTTTAATCAAAGCCGATGGGTTTCTGACAGACAGAGAAAATTGAAAGGAAAAGATAAGCATTGCTCTTCACAACATGACATTTAAACACAGCGTGGTTGTTCGCCTAATAGTTCCTAACATGATGAATCTAACAACTCGCTTAGGTGTAAAGACAAGAAAAATATCAGATACAGATTTTTCAGAACATCGAAGCTAAAAATATAATCATTCCTTTTATATATAATTGATTGTAATCTAAACCAATGGCTAAAGTATACGTGTATACATACATATATATATATATATGTGTGTGTGTGTGTGTGTGTGTGTGTGTGTGTGTGTATTATATATATATTATAATATATATATATATATATATATATATATATATATGAATATATAAATATATATATATATTAATATTTATTTATTTGTTGAATTTTTTAAATATAATTGTTTTCCATAAGCAACTACCCAGGTTTCAGATTATTTCACAATCATCAGGTTGCTAATAGTTCTTCTGGTGTTTATGCGAAGACATTTCTTGCTATTATGTTTTAATAAACACTAGAAGAATTATTAGCAACCTGATGATGGTGAAATAACCTGAAACCTGGGTAGTTGCTTATGGAAAACAATTATATTTTAAAAATTCAACAAATAAATAAATAAAGATCCTACAAATTTGTGGTTGAGCAATGTGATTTCTTTGTTCCATCAAAAAAAAAATTTTACAAATTTTTTGAAATATATATCTATATATATTAATATATATTTATATAAATATATGGGTAATTCCATGTCAAATCATCCAGGCCAAGTCACTTTCAATGTTTGTACAGGTGTGGAATATGTTAAAGTTAGACATTCCACAATATTTGAGCTTCCAGTTCCAAGAATTGCCAGAGTTAAACCGATTTTAGCTCTCCAAATTTAAGGGGGGCGCCAAAAATGGCAACCTTTTTTAATATATTTTTGTCTGTAAAATGAGTTCTAGTGCTTCCCTACTCCTAAAAATTGGTTTACAAATATATTTTGCCCCAAGGAATTCAAAAATTCCATCAAAAACGTCTGAAACTTAACCGATTTAAATGTTCATAATTTTTTTATTTTTTCATAGCAAGATCAATATCTCAATTTGGCAATACATCTATGAGAAAGTTTTTTTCTATTATTATTTCATATATTTTGAACATTATTTGTACCAAAATGATAGTTTGGTTTTTGCTCAGAAGCAAAGCTCCAACATTTTGCTAAAATTTGTTAGAATTTCTCACTTCAATTTTCTGAAATTTTACCTAGGTGTGTTAGACAATCTCCAAAATTTGTGCTTACAATTCCAAAAATTGGCGGTGATGTTTTTTTTAACTTTCCAAATTTGGGTTGTTGGTCGCACAAATGACGACTTTTCGTAATCTATTTTTTTCTGTAAAATGAGTTATAGTGCTTCTCTAATCCTAAAAATTGGTTTATAAAAGCATTTTTGCCCAAGGAATCCAAAAATGTTATCAAAAATTATGAGAATTAACTAGTTTTAAATTATTAATAATTTCTGATTTCTGGGCAAACACCAAACTATCTTTTTGGTACAAATAATGTTCAAAATATATGAAATGATAATAGAAAAAAACATTTTCCTAGATGCATTGCCACATCGGGATATTGATTTGAAAAAATCAGAAATCATCAATAACTTAAAGTTGGCTAAGTTTCAGACTTTTCCAATAGCCTTTTTGGATTTCTAGGGCAAAAATGCTTTCATAAACCAATTTTTAGTAGTAGGGAAGCTCTGGAACTCATTTTACAGACAAACATAGATTTTAAAAAGTCGCCATTTGTAGAGCCAGAAATTGACATAACACCGCCAATTTTTGAATTCTGAAGGTCAAATTTTGGGGAATGTGTAACTTTAATACAGTCATCATCTGAACAAAATTCCAGAAAAATTGAAGGGGGCGGGTGACAATTTTACTTTTTTCTGGATGATTTGACATAGAATTGACCATATATATATATATATATATATATATATATATATATATATATATATATATATATATATATATATCCCGCTGTAGAAAATGAAATCAGTGAACCTAGTTAAAATCTTGGCTTTCAGCTTTTCTCTTCGTGCTAAAGGCATTACGAAAAGCTGAAGCCATGTCTTCTCTCCTGTTATGTACAAATAGTAAAACATCCTAAGTTATTACAAGGAAGCATGTCTAGTAGAATGAAAACTCTGAAATTAAACCAGCTAGCGACTCTTTTTTAAATGTTTAGTGGCTCTAAGATTATCATGAATTAATTGAAAATTCGACATACCATGCTTTGAACTAAAAGATGAAAGAATTCCTTGCTTACTTCGTTTCTAGCTGAGTAGATTAAACTTTCAGGTTACAGCGCAGAATTGAAACTACTCTTACCTTCAAAAGCTCGTCTTTGTTAATTATCTCAACCTGACTTTAATGATGTTCAAATACAAACTATTAGACAGTGTAACGAGATAATGAAGGTCCTGACTTTTGTGAGCTAGAGCTACTATATTAGAAAAGGAGGAAGAAGAAATAAGAGATGATAAATGTTTTAAAAATAGTGATGAAGCACAAAAAAGGATGAACGATGGTTTGACCGTAGCGTGACCCCGAATGGAGAATTGAGTGTCAACCGGAAGACGGGTGTTGACCGGAACCGGAAATCACGTGGTGACGTGGAACAACGAAGAAAGGGACCGGCCTTTTCGATTTGGACAGCGTAGGGTTAAGACGTACCCTTGGTCCCGTGTGGGATGACGGTAGATTAGTAGTGTTTCTCTCTCTTTCTTCTGCCTTTCCTCCTCTGCGATTCAGCCCACGAGTCGAGCCTACCCTGGAAGTAAAGGCTAGCAGTTGTGACTACATATTTCTCGCGTTGTAATTTTTATCAACAAGAAGACATTTTTGGTACCGTGAATATATCACCACCGCCGCCGCCGCGTTACTCATATCAGCTTTGGGCACTGTGACCAGATATACGACAACGTTACAGATATCGTTTTAGTGCCCGGAAAAAAGGGACAACGTTACACAGGCAACCAAAAGCCTGCATATGTTGACCGCCAGTCTGAATGAACATCTTTTATCAAATTACTTTTCTTTTAGCCACTAGAAAGCAAAACTGATATATATATAAGGATTGCTTTGGTTTAAAAAAAACATATAAAGGTCGATATACTATTACAAGAAATAAAGTAAACTGATGTAATGAATATGTAAATACCTAGGTAACCCCTCACTATAATCTGATTGGATAGTGCCCTCTATAAATATTCGACACTGTGGTGGTACAAGCGCCTACTAGTCTACTAGCAAGACTACCATGACGGCTGCTCGGAAGACGTACTGCTATTACTGCTACTCGACGCACCAGCCACTACTGCGATATTATACCTTACTACAACTTCATAAGCCGGATATATCATAAACTAAAACGATGTTTACCTTTTGAATATACCGTTTATAAACATGTTATATGCATGTTTGATATTTTTGCGTGTTTAAAAAGTTAGTAAAAGCTTGTTTTTGGCATTGAGATAAACGAACGTTGATATGTCATTGAACCAAACCAAACCGAACCAAGCCAAACCAAACCAAACCAAACCATTGTCAGTAACAAACTTGCCCTAAAATTACTTTTTCTCCGTCTAGCAAAAAGGGAAAGGCAAATATTTTAAAGAAACTTTTTTAAATGATCAGTTAAAAAATGTAGATTTTTTTTTTAATTCAGAAAAAATATCGGTTTAAAAAATAATTTACAGTAAAAAAAGAATAAACACCAGAATACTGATAATTTTATTTTCATTCATTTTTTTAACTGATTTTTAAAGTCAGTTAAAAAATGAATGAAATTATGATTAACAGTTAAAAAGAATTAAAAATAATTAATAAATAACATTTTTAGATAATCAGTTAAAAAAAAAAAAAAATGTTTAAACTAAAAACAATAATCATTTAAAAATAATCAGTTTTTAAAAAAAAAACAGAAAAGATAATCAGATAACAAAAGAAAAAAACAATTTCAAGAAATATCATCTTATAGAAGACTTTCAACAACTTGGGTATGATACTAAACGCAAAATTGTATTCAAAATCTTTTTTTTTTTTCAAAAGAAAAGGGACAAATGTGTTCCAGGATTAAGACTTACATCTGAAACTGAAGCAAGATGGAAAGTTAATCTTGACAATCTGATGGATAGACATCAGTGTTGCAGATTGACTGTTTGTTTTGCGCGGGAAGTCGAAAAGACAAAGGGAGATTGAACAGAGAAAAACGATAGATAGGCGAGACAGAAATCTTAGTATAACAAAAGAGGTGTGACAAAGGACTCATCTGGACAAATGCTAACTTGAACAAAGAAAAAGGACTTCCGGTCAAGGAACAAAAGAATGTGTGGGCGGTCGTTAGTATTTAAGCAGGTCACCAAGGAGACCCGGGGGAGACGGCGAAGAAAGCACAAGGTGTCGGACCGTCGATACGGCCGGGCGCTGCTAAGCGAGCAGTGAGGCTCGTACCAAGACCGGCTAGAAACTATATCGGTGGCCTCGCTCGTACACCACCTTCCACCACACATAAGTAGTCGTAGTGTCATTTTCCCTGCCCGCCACTCACCTACCACACACCGAAGAAAATAAAGAAGAGTCATCTTTTATATAC
The DNA here is from genome assembly GCA_023376005.1 of Doryteuthis pealeii. Lineage (NCBI taxonomy): Eukaryota > Metazoa > Mollusca > Cephalopoda > Myopsida > Loliginidae > Doryteuthis > Doryteuthis pealeii. The sequence continues at coordinate 25,744,557 of CM042159.1, read as the reverse complement.
GCGTATCTGTTGTTATTGAAGTAGCTGACTACTAGCATACCTAGCTAGTGGGTTAGTGACGATGTCCGCTGTATACCCGCAACGTATACGAGTCAGAGTAGCGTGAGTTTGAAGAAACCACTATACAACAATCAGGAGTAGTGTAGCAATTAGAATTTATTTTCTTAGTCTTAGTAGTGTAGGAGTTAGAATTGATATTTTCTTAGTAGTAGGAGTTAGAATTGATATTTCTTAGTAGTGTAGGAGTTAGAATTGATATTTTCTTAGTAGTGTAGGAGTTAGAATTGATATTTCTTAGTAGTGTAGGAGTTAGAATTGATATTTTCTTAGTAGTGTAGGAGTTAGAATTGATATTTTCTTAGTAGTGTAGGAGTTAGAATTGATATTTTCTTAGTAGTGTAGGAGTTAGAATTGATATTTTCTTAGTAGTGTAGGAGTTAGAATTGATATTTCTTAGTAGTAGTTAGGAGTTAGAATTGATATTTTCTGCCTCATTTTGCTTATTTTAGAGGTGTTCGTATTGTAATAGTTACCCTCCTACAAAATGTATACAGAGAATCTTGTTCAAATCATCGAAGAGATTAGTTAAATTTTAAATAGCATTAATGCCTGTATGAAAGGTATGCTGCAACTATTCCCCCTTCAGGTATGGGTATATAACGTGGTGTAAATTTAATCGTGGACGCGAGTTCAAAACTTAAATGAAGCTGTTCGCATTTACCATAGTTCTACTGCCCTTGGGAAAAGTAGGTATCCAATTATTCTCCCACAGATTATAAGTAAATAATAGGGAAGATTAGGCTATTTAACAGTCGCATGACAACTGGTCAGGGAGAAGGAAAATTCTGATTTTAAACCATACGTTTATTTGTGATATATTTTACAATATAAATCAGCCGTATCGACTGCAGGTAAGACTTCCCTCCTCAGTGGGCTACATATTAGCTGTGGGGAGGGTGACCCGTGATGCTTAACAATAGAACCTTGGTGGCTGAGCAGTCCATGAAAACAATTTGCCCTTCCTTAGGCAAGATAGGCGGTCAGAGAGGCCCTTTGCGACCAATCGGCTGGTCATGTCCAGCCCTAGCACTTATATGATTGTCCAAAACTATTGCTATTGTGACAAATCCCAACCCTTTTATCATATATGTGTTTGAATGTGGTGGCTGAGGGTACTAATGTCCTGGGTATGACGTTAACCTCTATCTGATGGTGAAGTTCCAATTGGAGAGCTCTGGGGAATGTGGAGTACACCTTCATCACCATTACTCCTAGGTCCACTCTGCTAGGGTCCCATCTATGGGTTGAATAGAAAATGGGTGTTTAAAGAATGAATAAAACAAAATGTCTTCAGCATAAAATTACTCAACAAGGGTTGACATGCCGTAAAACCAAGTAGACAACTAAATCAAGCTCAATAAATCTACATTTACTAACTGGCACCAATTCTTTTTAAACAAAGCTATTCTTAAATTTCCCTGTAATTACTTATTTGTGAGACATTTTTCTAGTGTCAGGAAATTTTCAGAATACAGTCCTATCTTTAACCACTTTAGCAACCTTTAAATATTCAACCAAACGCAAGAATTAGATTTGCTAAAGGTTGAATATTAAAGCGTATGAATGTGTCGCACGTCGTAAATTGGACATAATGTAAGTCGTGAATAACAATTGTTTGGCAAACATCTCCATAAGCAAATGATTTGAAATAATACATTTCAAAACTTTTGGTTGATTTTTACCTAATTCTCATTGGCTGCTATTTCTTGCCGCCTAATTGATTTCCGGACTAATTCCAGCCCGATAAACATCGAGAGCGGGAAACAGGTGAAGCGAAACAGATCTGAAATGGGCGTTTCAATTATGACTCTTACAGTCTTTATCTCTTTGTTCAGAAGATTACATTTGATAAAACTGTTGTCTTTGTTTGCTCCCCTGGTCAATGCATACGCGCCAAAACCGTCCATTGTGCTCAGCGGTTGCCATCTTTGTTTATTTGTGCAAGTTGATCTTTCCAAAAGACCCCGAGGGTTGTAGAAAAATATCTCCTTCTTTAGCCTCTCCAATAATTCCGCTCAATGTTTACGCTAATTTAATCGGAAAATTGCAACTTTCATCACTCCAGCCAGAAATGATCTATCAAACCTAGGACCTTCCATTTATTTTATATATATATATATATATATATATATATATATTATATATATATGGGAGAATATGTGCTTAATTGAAGTCAAACCTAATTTTTTTTGAAAGTTAATTCATTAATAATTAATTAGGCGAGATTTAACTACTTAAATGTAAGGCTAAACAACTCGAGAAAAATCAAGCCTTACATTTAGCTTTACATTTAAGTCTTACATTTAAGTAGTTAAATCCCGCCTAATTAATCATTAATGAATTAACTTTCAAAAAATTAGGTTTGACTTCAATTAAGCACATATTCTCCCAAATATTGTCGGCTGAAAATAGCCATATTTGTTTACGTTCACACACACACACACACACACACACACACATATATATATATATATATATATATATATATATATATATATATAGATCTCTATTATAGTATGAACAAAAAGTAATAAGAAAAGCAGGAATATTTCTTATATGTTGATTTTTTGAAAGGGAGCATTATAGAAGAACTATAAAAATTGAAGTGTTTTTGAGGGTTTGACATGCAATTAAAATCCGGGTAGACGAGTGTGTTAGTAGTAGCAAGTCCATTTGTTCCGTAAATAATCTCTATGAGGTGTTTTTTTAATGCTCTTATATATGTGAGAGAGGGTTCATGGGAGTTGTGTATATGATTATATGTATATACATATAAATGTATGTGTGTGTTTACATCTATATATATATATATATATATATATATATATATACAACAGAAATGTAATATATATATATATATATGTATATATATATATATATATATATATATATATATATATATATATATTAATTTATATTACTGTCCGTATGCTTCTCGTAACTATATATTAAAGTTTGGGCATAAATGTGAAGCATTAAAGAAATATAAGAAACTCTGTTTATTCTCTCAAACAATCAAGTTTTTAATATGTCTTTAATGTTTCACACTAATGCCCAAACTCCATATATTTACCTCCCACAAACGGATACATGTACGTAAATAAACACAAATATACATATTTATATATATATATATATATATATATATATATATATATTATATATATATATATATATATGCATGTGTGTGTGTGTGTGTATGTATGTTTGTGTAAGTATAGATAATATGAAAAAACAAGGTGTTCAGATGGATGATATTTTAATCTAGATAATGTTTCGCTATAACGTTTCGGTTTGTTTAGCAAATCATATTCAGGCCATTCATCTATATGGTAAAAAGCTTTTAAAAAACCTAGTTTTTATTTTCTTTTGATATTTGAGGAACATTCAGAAGCCGAAACACACTAAGAAAAACAAAAATGATTGAGCACGCATGACCCAGTCTTACAATCTGTCTCTATCAATAATCATAATTATTAAGTCCTCTATACGGCACCCAGTATCACACAGAAAAAATAAACTTACATACACATATTGATGCTTTAATTTATTCCGGGTGAAAACTATTCGATTCACAAGGACATTTTTTTCATTTACACCGTCAAATTTTTTAGATTTTTTAAAAATTATGAAACTAACCCTAACCCTAACCTCTTACCCTAACTCCTAACAAACAACCGGATTTTGACGGTGTAAATGAAAAAAATGTCCTTATGAATTGAGATCGCAAAAAGAGTGCCTAAAGGTGATATGGTCCGTTATCATTCCAGAATTATGTTCATCAAATCGAGGATTATAATCATGAACTTTTGTTATTCAGCTAAATGTGTTGTATATTGTACGAACGAAACAAAGACAAGACGACCAAAATAAAAAAAATGGACTTTTTCCCGGTAAAAGCGAAAAGAAGTTAAAAAACGGAAGAGAGGGTTTCCGGTCAAGGAAGCAGGGAGAGAATAAAGAAATATATAACAAAGGTCCGTTATCAGATCAAAAGATAAAGATGCGTAGGTGTGTCGTCAATACAAAAGCCAGAGGGTCGAGTCGTCAGAGACAGTCAGACCACAGGCAGTCAGACAGGAGACGGTGAACGGAGCACAAGGACCGACCGTCGACACGGGCCATCGCTGCCAGCGGGCAGTGAGGTTCGTCCACCCCTTTACCTCAACATGGCCAGACCATCCCAACGGTAGTAGTAGTCATTGTCAACCATTGTAAGCCCTGCGCCATCACCACCCACACACCGAAGAAAATAAAGAAGGGTCCTCCCTTTGTACATGCGTATCTGTTGTTTATTGAAGTCCAGTAGTCGGTAGTAGCTGACTACTAACATACATCGTGAAACCCCAGTACTAACATACACGATTTAGCAGCGTGAGTTTGAAGAAGCCGCTATATAACGTATAGAATTTGATGCCAGTATGCAACAAATGGTGACGTCACTATATTCTAATTCAGCCTTTTCCTAATAAGTAAATTGATGTTTTAATGATGCATACTGGGTTTTTCACCGTACCAAATCTATATAACGTTATATACCTTTCTTTCTTCTTACTCTTACTCTGATCATCTTTTCTTCTGGCCGGCTTTGGTTCTATCTTCTACCATCTTGGTCTGGTATATCTTCTAAGGTCTGGTCTTCTATTGAGGATTCCGGGTCTGATTTCTGTTAGGGATCATCCTTATCAGAAGCCCTGTGTCATTGTTAGTTTTTAGGTAATAAACACAAGACTTCGATTTACATTGATGTTATTTTATTTATAAATCCCCAACCCAGACACCTGCGCAGTTAAGGGACCGCGTGTATAACACGACTTACCCCTTCGATCTCCTACCTGCTAAATGACTGAGTTACTTAGTATCCTTAAACCGGAAGAGGGCCTTCTATGGGGGTTCCGGTTCTCACGATCCATCTGCGCAAGACAAAGTGAGATTGAGGTCAAGCGCCGTCACTCACCCTCAAGGCCATCAGTTGCACTAATCGCCATTATGATTTCTACAATACCTTATAAAAGCATTAGGGATCCAATAATTATGTAACATTAATCCCACACCATATCTATTTAATCACATTTCAACATTAATGTTGCATTTGATATTTTAGATGATAAATAAAAAGAAAATTTAAAGTGAGAGCCCCCATGGCGTAATGGCTAACGTGCTAGACTGCAATATCGTAGTAAGCGAGTTCGAACTCCAGTCGCGCAATTACGTTTATTTTCGGACTCATACCCTTGGAAAACCCACCTTCCCCCATCTATGGGTTAAATTCAACCAATAGTATTTCTCTTTGATAAAATGTAACGAAAATCCTTCCAAGCTGTAGCCGTGTCAGTGCGACTATATGGCTGCACCTCTTTAATTTAAGTTTGAAGTGTTGAACTATTTTAGATATAAGGCATGGGGCAAATGGTCACTCCTAGATATAGACTCGTTGACTACCACGTGACCACCGAAGGCATTTCTATTGTCCAATCACTGGCACTGCTGCTGCTGCTTCTGCTGTATTAATAGACCCCATTCTGAGCTTATGTCATTGATACTTGGATTATCTTGGACGACGGACTTACAAAGAATACCCTAACACCGGATTCTTATTGGCTTGCTTACTTACTTATTACATCTGGAACTAAGGATGCCGACCAGATACTTAACATGAAGAAGCCGCTATATAACGTATAGAATTTGATGCCAGTATGCAACAAATGGTGACGTCACTATATTTTAATTCAGCTTTTTTCCTAATAAGTAAATTAATGTTTTAATCCCACATCATATCTATTATTTATTTCTCATAATTACGACGTATGAACGACCATAGACTAATCGTCTGAGAAGAGCAATAAAATCTAAGAGAAAAGATTAATAGATATTTGTCAAATATTAATGTGAATTGACAATGTCTCATCAAAGAAATTCAAATGAGATAATTCACCAAACATGACATTTGACATTCGCATAAATATAAAGAAAAATAATAAATATGTTGGCTAAGATATCTTTATAATCTATATATAATCTATAATGATAATGTATATTCTATACATAATGAAGATTCAGTTTCTATTTGTCCGTAACCAAAACTACGTCATAACAATATCAACAAATATGTTGGCTATTTAGTAAGATATCTTTATAATCTACATATAATGAAGATTCAGTCTCTATTTGTCCGTAACCAAAACTACGTCGTAACAAAAATAATAAATATGTTAGCTATTTAGTAAGATATCTTTATAATCTATATATAATGAAGATTCAGTCTCTATTTGTGCGTAACCAAAACTAAGTCCTAATAAAAATAATAATTATGTTGGCTATTTAGTAAGATATTTTATAATCTATATATAATGAAGATTCAGTCTCTATTTGTCCGTAACCAAAACTACGTCGTAACAAAAATAATAGATATGTTGGCTATTTAGTAAGATAGCATTATAATCTATATATAAATGAACATCCAGTCTCTATTTGTCCGTAACCAAAACTACGGCATAACAAAATAATGAATATGTTGGTTATTTAGTAAGATATATTTATAATCTACATATAATGAAGATTCAGTCTCTATTTTCTGTTATCAAAACTACGTCGTAACAAAAATAATAAATATGTTGGCTATTTAGTAAGATATCTTTATAATCTACATATAATGAAGATTCAGTCTCTATTTGTCCGTAACCAAAACTACATCATAACAATATTAACAAATATGTTGGCTATTTAGTAAGATATCTTTATAATCTATATATAAATGAAGGTTCAGTCTCTATTTGTGTGTAACCAAAACTACGTCGTAACAAAAATAATAAATATGTTGACTATTTAGTAAGATACCTTTATATAAAGTTTAAAGAAATATCTACATTTCAAAGAATAAAGCAGTTCTCAGCTCAATCTGTAGCTAAAAAATAGTGTTTGCGTTTGAATATCTGACCAAGTGTAGATCTTAATTATCTTCGGTATACAATAACGTATAATGAAGATTCAGTCTCTATTTGTCCGTAACCAAAACTACTTCATTGTTTTGTAATGTTACTTTATCAATGAGTTTAGCTCAGTCACTGGAGCGTTTGGCTAGGAATCACAAGGTTCCTGGTTCGATACCAGCCCTCGCCACCTCAGCGTATAAGTAGCACAGGGATCTGCGCGGTAAAATGAGGTAATGTGTGGCACTCCACCAAAGACGCTAGAATAATCTCCTTGTTCTAGCGCCGTATAGCTTTTACAGACTTTAGGCCACCACCACGACGATATGATTAGAGTGAATATCAATACTACATAAAGTAATGAAAAGCTGTATTATTCTTCTATGCTCTGAAAGAAGTACGCCAGAAAGTATGGTCGAAGGTGTTTGTTTTTTTAAATCATCATCATCATCATGTCGCGCAATTAGCACAGATATCCATGACAATCTATCGCCAACCTTCCCTATCATTAATTTTCCCAGGGAGGTCCTCTGCGCAGCATCCAGCATCTTTGCATAGTTGGTCAATGTGTTGTATATTGAAGATATTTAAAAGAAGGTGAAAACGGAAATAGGGTCTTCCGGTTGGATCGAGGCAGGGAGAAGACGAAAAGAGTAACAAAGGACTTTTTCCGGGTAAAGCAAACAAAGAAGGATGGGTAACAATAAGTTCGGAAATAGATTTGTCCGCTGATAAAGATAACAAAAGAAAACGTGTAGGCGTTTGATATATATAAAAGGAAGTCAGGGATTCCTGGTCAGTTAGAGAGTCAAACAGGAGTCAGAACAAGGAGCGACAGACGCTCACGGCTGTGGGACCCACCAGCCACCCTCCACCTCACCAACGCTAGTCATCCCAGCAGCAGTAGTAGTCATTGTCAACGCTCACCACCCACCAGCCGAGGAAAAGAAATAAACGCAAGTTTTTACAATACACATGTGTTGTGATTTTATTAAGCTACTGCACATACTTCGCCACGTGACCATATATATCGCAACGACTACTTACTTACACGATGTAGCAACCGTGAATTTGAAGCCGCTATATAACGTATAGCCATTTGATGCCAGTATACAACATATACGATTTAGTGCCGGTAAAGAAGGCGCTACGTAACAAATGTAGGTCGTTGATGGGCGGTTCACACTAGCATGTCCGTGTGTTGGCTTCCACAGGAGAACGTCGCTTATGAGCTCGTCCTTGCTTCTCCAGCAGTGCCCTGCATGCCTTGTCTGTCTCTCCCGAATGGTTTATGAGATAGAGGGCAGGTGGCCATAAAGCTGTTTCCTGGTGGGGTGCTGCTTCCACGATTTGGAAGACTGCACGCATCATTCTTGTGCAGCTCTCATGCAGAAATACTTCAAATTAAAAAATAGAAAAATTCTCTTTTTCAAAAAAGAAGAGTTTTAACCCGTTCATGGTCGGTTAATAACGGAATCTTGCGTTATTCTCACACATCAAACCCTCCCCTAAAGACAAGGTTTTTTTTTAAATATATCTCCTTATTTAGCGACACTTGTACTCAGAAATCATAAAATTCATTTCACATAACCATTTTAGACATACACTTCCTAACAAATTTAAATTTCACATTATCTCATTACACCCTTACACCATTCATATTTTACATATAAAGTCATTTTTTTAAATAATTAAATAAACATTTCTCTTCTAAAAAAATCCGTTACTAACCGACCATGAACGGGTTAAAACTCTTCTTTTTTGAAAAAGAGAATTTTCTCCTTTTGAATTTGAAGTATTTCTTTTTCTTTCAGAAACTGTTACACTGTAGAAATACAATGTAGTGAAATGCACATGACGTTAGCGAAAGACGCAGTGAATGAACAAAGACGAAGCGATCGCATGGTGTGTAAGAAAAACAATGTCTCCGGTTTGAATTTAAATTATTTAATGCTTCTCTCTCAATGAGTCCGGATTAAAAACATTTACATCTAAAAACGGACCTAATTATCATTATGCTCTGATGATGATTTTTTTAGAAATCGAAATATTGTCATATTAGCAATGAAAATTATATAAAAATATATTGATTTTAACAATATTGTGTGTTTTCATACACTTTATCTATACATATACCGTCGAATTCATTTAATTTAACTTATATATATATATATATATATATATATATATGTGTGTGTGTGTGTGTGTGTGTGTGAGTGTGTGTGTGTGTGTTGTTGTTGTTGTATACATGAAGTTTGTTGTGTCTAACATCTTGGACGAAGATGATGAAAGTAGATCCTCGAAAATATCGGTAAATAAATGGAATTTAGAACTAAATATTCAAGTGTTTCATTTATTTCACTCATTTATTTCATACTTATAAACAACTTAAAGATTATTATCCTATAGATATTTAATATAGATATATACATAATATATATATATACACACATATATATATATATATGTGTGTGTGTGTGTGTGTGTGTTTGTGTGTGTGTCTGTGTGTGTGTGTGCGCGCGCGCGCATTCAATTTGTCTATTTACCTTTGAATTGAGTAAAGATGTCCTCTAACTATTATAATGCGATAGATTTTCTCAATAAATCTTCAGAATTTTGATGTTCATTTCCCACCGGAGTGCCATTATTTTGGCAGGCCATTCTAAGATCTGTCACCAGTCTGTAGTTCTTACCTTATGTGGCTTTGCTTAATAAAATACACACGCAGTGCATTGTCAGAAGAGGTGATATCAATCTAATTTTGTCACTCACTAATGTCGTCCTATGAGAAAACTATCTAACAGATGATATTAAATTAAGGTCCTCTCTAAGGAGAGCAGAAAATTCCTGTCGCAGACTATTGAGTGTAAACCTATTTGGTGAATAATTGGTATTATATACTAGACCAGACGAAACTTAACAAGATCTCTCTGTTTGTCTGTCATTGTGAGATGATTTGGAGACAGGTTCACCTTAGCCTGAGTTCTGCGCATGGCACTAATAGGGAGAGTGGGTTGTCTCCTCTTTTTTTTGTAATTACTAACAGGTTCAATCTGACCCGAAAATAGGGTTATTTTTTTCGGGTCTCATCTATGGGTCAAACAGAATGTTCACCTGGTTGTCTCCTCATCTTACCTTGCATTACCTGCCATTTTCTTAACTTACTTTTTAATTTATTACATCCTATCTGGATGAATTTGTTAAATTAAATATATATATACATCAAATATCACCACGGCTTGGTTTTTGAGCAAAAATAATAGAGATTTTATTCATATTCGTGAAGATAATTAAAAAATAAAATTTAAATGATAACAGCATGTTTTTTTTTTCATTTAATATTTTAGGTAGTAGACATTAACATAGCTGGATCAATGCAAGGTCTATTTTTTTGTTTTTTACATGTGGATTTTAATGGGGCATCCAACGAGGATCTAACTCACGAATGAATAATAATGGATTACTCATTTTTTTCTGAAATATTTTCCTGGTGTGGACTATTTTATTAGATGAACCCCAAAATCTGAGCTTCAAATTCCAACATTTTTTAGCTCTCCAAATGTGATAGGGTTAGCAAAAAATGGCAACATTTTGAAGTCTATTTTTGTCTGTAAAATGAGTTCTAGAGCTTTCCTATTCCTAGAAATTGGTTTATAAAAGTATTTTTGCACACGGAATCCAAAAATACCAACAAAGAAAAAATGGTAAAATCAACAAATTTTAAGTTATTGACGATTTCTATTATTATTTCCCATTTACCCAACCCTTCGGCACGAGCTGAATGTAATGTGAGGTTAATTTTGAAGTGGAGTTTAATAACTTTGAATTCGGTGTTTTCTTTCTACTAGACTGGTTGTGATACCAAGGATAATGACCCCAGTCTGCTCTGATATTTGCCTATAGCTGAATAATATACCTTTCCCAAGCATATTAGAATATAGATTTAATTGCTATAAATCAAACCATTTTTCAGGTTTCTACATAATTCATAGGTAGCTAATGAATTACGTACGTACTGTAGTCAAATACTTTGAATCAGAGTTCGTTAGATTCAAAATCGAAGGGAGTTAAGTGGGAAATATCCATAACTGTTAGGGTTGTGATTGATTAGTGATGCACCTGATTTAATCCCTCTGGAGTCCCGCAATTGGAGGCGTGACATACTTTAGTTTTAATTGTGACTAGACATTTGACGAGAGAGGATGTCTCTCGAGATGTCGCATCTCACCGCTGCGCTTTTGTGGGCTGGGTTGTTTTAAATAAAAGACTTAAGAGAAAAACAGCAAAGTCTTGATTCATTTAACCAAGAAATAACCAGTCCCAAGAAATCAACCCGGAGAAACAGTCCACAGAGAAAACAGCCTAGAGAAAATGGCCGATGAAATAAAAGACAGAGTTAATAAGTAAGAATCCTCATCATCTCATCCTTTCTCTACCCCGTCTCTCTCTCTCTCTCTCTCTCTCTCTCTCTCTCTCTCTCTCTCTCTTCTCTCTCTCTCTTTCGCAATTCTAACCCGACGTGTTATAAGGGGTATACACCAAGGTTTTTCATGTTTAAGAACCCAGTCTATCCTACTATTTTATCCATAACCTGAGAGAGAATAATTGGATTCATAGCTTTCCCAAGGGGATTAGCTATATGTGAAATAAAAACAGGTTAGTCCGGCATTTGAACTCGGGTCCTAATGTCTATTTCCATTGGTGATAATGCAATGTGTGTGACCACATCTGCAAGTCCAGAATTGGACTAACTAGCCACCAGAGGGTCCATTAACTGTTGATGACAGTCGTCTGTGACGGACTTCTAAAGGGAGGAAAGGATGTGTTTGTGCGCACCTAGTGGGAGAATATTCTGATTGATACCTTTACCAAGGGTATCAGCTTCATGTGAAATTCAACCAGCGTTCTTCTAGAATTAGGACTTGTGTCGCCTTGTTCATTTCCTACTACGATAACCGTTACTCGCGGGCACCCCGTTATTTGGTCATATGTACACACACATATAGACATACACTCATGTACACGCACACACGTACATACATACATTTGTCCGAACATTTTAGTCTTATATTATTTTTATACTTTAATGACAGAAAATATTTTTCTCTGGTAAAAATGTAAAAAAATGCGCAAGAGATAATATCATTAGAATCGCATTTTACGTATAAATAGCTTTAGATTACGGAAATTAACCCTAATCCTAACACAAACCTAACCCTAACATTAACCTAGCCCTAACCCTGACACTAATCCTAACCCTAACATTAACCGTAATTTTAACCCTAACGTTAACACTAACCCTAACCCTAACTCTTACTCTGACCTTAAACTAGCCTCTCCAACGTTTCAGGTTATTCCATGAAATGTAATGCTTTTTATACGTCGTTGAGGGGGTGGGGGTAAAGTCGATATCAGCCAATCAGCGAGAGAGAGTCTATCCCCTTTTCACTAGCGCTAGACTAAGGATATTCTTTTTGCGTCTGAGGTGGAGCTCCACACCTATCATCAGCTCCTTACTTTACCTCACAGATCCCTGTGCTTCTCATACGCTGAGTTGGCGAGGGTCGTTATCGAACTAAGAACCTTGTTGTTTCTAGCCAAACGCTGTACCGACTGAGCTATGAAATTAAGTATTAATACTTTTTTTGGATCAAGTCCTTAATAGGCACCCCAGATGCGGGTTGTTTTTTCAAAGGAAAGACATTTTACTTTTCACCGGTTGTTAGTAAACAAAATCAACAACAGAATTGTTTGACATTATAATTTCATATAAACCAAAGAAACATTTTTATACTAAAATAGTTTTTTATATCAATATGAAAATAAATAATTTTTTTCAGATTTGGATTCGTATTCTGATTAAATAAAAAACATTTTAACATAAAAACGTGTCTTTCTTTTAAAGTTTTTGTTGTGAGGTTTTAAGGGGTCAAATAAGAACAAAACGACGGGTAACAAATGTAGAAAAATGTATTAACAGAAAGTAGACAAATACAATAGAGAAAAGTGGAAATTACGTCCGACTATATAGTTATTGGCATACTCGCATTGGCTTACTCCTAAGCCACAATTATCCCCGTTACTTATAGTAACCTGTTGGCGTATTCCATTAGTCTTATAGGTGTATCACCTATAACAGTTTTATAATAAAAAAACAAAACAATATTAGTTTGTTTAGTGCAAACTTTCTTTTTGACATATGTTAAAACAACGACATGAATAACTATTTTTTTAAAATTAAAATCAAAAATTATTTTAGTATGAAAACGTGTCTTTGATTTGTATGAAATTCTGATGTCAAAAAATCGTGTTGTTGATTTTGTTTACAAACAACCGGTGAAAAGCAAAATTTCGTCCTTTGAAAACAGCTCGCAACTGGGGTGCCTATTGGTGACTTGATCCCTTTTTCTTTTGGTCTTTAAGTTTATCCGTTGTCCTCTCCGCCTATAATGTCTTCTTCTTCCTACTTAAGCCGCACAACCATCATTTCATTCGATCTCTAAATGAAGGATTTCATTCTCAAATCAGCTACCTTTAGAATGTCCATGAAGTTATTTCTAAAAATATCTCCCTCTATGAGGAGCAGCGTTGATTTCAATCTGTAGAGTGATCATCAAGAAAACTGAAGTGTTTTATCATATTTAATTTCACATGTTTTATTCGTGTGTCTTTTAGCTTCAAAAGAAACATAATAATCATCCAAATACATTGATTTAACTGATGGCACTTTATATGGTTATCTCACTGGAAAGTTTGAATTTTTTTTGCGCTACTTTTGTGTCAGTGGCTATGAATCATCTTGGCTGAGGAAATAGGTATTGGCTAAAATAATTCACACAATTACAATTACTAGCAAATAAAAAACACCTCCCGGTGATGTAAAAATAGATTTTTGAAACATATTGCCTGAGGGGTGGGAGTAAAAATATTCAATGTAAGCGAGTTTGTACACTAAGTAAGTAAAATCATCAGATTCATTAAAAGATTGATAAATAAAACAATTTGAAATGTAAACTTTAAATATGAATTAAAATAAAACAAACTATATATAGATATATAATACCAGTCATGTGTTTATTAAAACTTGTTTTAAAAAACAATGAGGACTGTCTAATTTTGCATGTTCAAATTTTGAGTGTGTTTATTATATGTTATGACCAATTTGGGTTATGTGACGTAAGCAGTGATGTAATTTTTGTTACAGACAAAAGCCGGAAGCGAATCTCCATTATTAATAGATTTACTCTTTGTTCAAAGAAATAAGTATTTCTATTATCAACCAAATATCACAACTGGTGTTACTTAAGTTTGTAAAAAATATATATTTATAGTGGTATCTTGTATTGGAATATTTGGACTATATAAGGTGTGTTGGAAGTCACAACTTAAATTTATAGACTCTTCGTGGCTCCATGGATTAAATCGACGATTCAAAACGGTTGGTTAATTATTTAATGTCCTTGGGGGAAAGGCGTTCAGTTGATTGTGCTTAACACTGTGGAACGGACCAAAAAACAAGGATTCATCATCATGTCGCGCAAGTAGCACGGATATCCATGACAATCTCTCGCCAACCTTCCCTTTCATTCATTGCCTCTGGGTATTCTTCTGCGCAGCCTTCAGCATCCTCACATAGTTCGTCAATGTAGGTCCTTGCTGGGCGGCCCACATTAACATGCCCATGTGTTGGCTTCCATAGGAGTATATTGCGTATGAGCTCGTCCTTGTTTATCCAGGAGTGTCCTGCATGCCGTCCATCTTACTCGTATGGTTTGGGAGATGGGAGAAGGAGCATAGGATTCAAGATACACGGAACAACGGAAAATTATTACAGGATAGCACACAACACGCACGGATCAAACTTAATCCCATTAGGGATCTCCACAGTAAAGTGCTCTGATCTGCAGCCTCATAATGGCCACAAGATTCTTAACACCTTAACTTCCGAGTAGCCCAACTTACGAGTTTTCTGAGTTATACGCTGTCACTTTGTGTTAAGAGTTAATAATAATAATAACTTGCAGGACCTGTGGATACACCACAGTACGAATATTTAATCATTACAACGTCTGACATGCTTACTTAAACACTATTGCAAATAGTTCAATATGCAAATAGTATAATAATCTTGTTTTAACCCTAATTTTTTTTCTTTCCTTCTTTTCCTTATGTTCGATTGCAACAGATTAACATTATCGCTTTCGCGCTCATACCCTCTCTCTATCTTTCCTTTAATATCTTTCTTTCTTTCTTATTATTTTTTTCTGTGTAGCATGTCCTTTTTCTCCTTCTTTCATTATAATGAAAACGGTATCGTCCATTATTTAGCTGAGGTGACGACACTCATTAGAAATGACAATTCGGTGGATAAGCAACACCAGATAATCAGGATGACCATGTGTACATTTCCTCTTGGACAATTTGAACGGTCTAATTTAACCAGAGGGTGTTGCAAGATGATAATGGTTGGATGATTAAGGAAGATGAGTATTATTATTATTATTATTATTATTATTATTATTATTATTATTATTACACAGTAAAACTCCCCCAATGTGGCCACATGTTGGCCGTAAGTGGCGACCCATGATGCTTAAGGATGGAACTCAGGTGGCTGAGCAATCCATGACATGCAACACTCCACTTTGGCCCTTACTTGGGCTAGACGGGCGGTCGGAGAGGCCCTCTCTGATCAATCAGCACCAATATGATTGCTCTAACCCTATTGCCCTTTTGTCAAGCGCCATCCCTTTTTATCATATGGGTGCTAGAAGGCAGTGGCTGGGGGTCTTCATGTCCTGGGAATGACGTTAAACTATGTGACGGTGGGTTTCAGTTCTGGAGGTTTGGGAAATGTGGAGCACCCCTTCATCCCCATTGCTCCCTGGTCCACTCTGACCCAGATTTGTAGTACCTGTTAGGGTCCCATCTATGGGTTAAATAGTAAACTGTCTTTATGAAAAATTGAACATCCATTAAGAATGAATTTATTTCAAAACATTGTCGGCATTAAATGACCCACCGAGGTTGATATGCCGTAAAACAAAGCAAACTAAACCAAACCGTAATAATATTGTGATAGACAATAGAATTGACTAACAGTTTATCTTTATCCAATTCTCCCCAGAAGAGTAAGTAGAATGACGAATTTGATTTTGCTTGGACGACTCCAATACGAGGGGATGGTAGATTGTACCACACTTACCTCATTTTCTATTAAAGAATAAGAACTGTGAAATAGCACAATATGTTTTACTAGCAGGACCGGTGGATATACAACAATAAGATAATTTAATCATTACAACGTTTGATGTGTTTACTTAAGAGCTGTTGCAAAATAGTTCAATATGTAAGTATAATGATCTTGATTTAACTCTCTCTTAATCTTTTGTTCTTCTTTCTTTCCTTTTTTTTCTTCTTTTTATTATCTTCGATTGAAAATATCAATATGAATGGACTGCATTATCCCCAGATGACAGAAGCTGAGAAAAAGTACCGTGATCAATTACCCTAAAAGTTTTTTTTTTTTTTTTTTGGGGGGGGGGCTTGGACAAACTAAATCGGTTATAACCAGCCTATCCTGAAAACATCAGGTTCCTTCTGATCACCAAACTTATTAAGGGTCAACCTGATCAGTCGCTAAACGTGTGCCGGGTTACGATGATGAAACATTCTAAACAACTGTACGACCTTTTTGTCTGGTCTTGTTGGCGTCAACTCACATCCTAGTGACAAAAAAGTTAGGCAAGGCCAAAGCGGATGATTAGTTAGACGTGAGTCTGTTTACGATTATCAGTTAAGGTAAATTATTTTGGCCTTGTGCCAAACTAATTGTTTGGCCAGTTCACTGACCAGATAATTATACTAGGTGTGTTTAAAAAGTATCGAAACTAACATTGTACTAGCAGGACATTTGGATATAGCACATTATGATAGTTTAATTATGAAAACATTTGATATATTTACTTAAGAGTTATTGCTTATATACGAGGATGAGTAAAAAGTAATACCATTTTAATTAGGACATATATGATTACCAAAACATCAAAATGATGCTGAACCTCTGCGGATCACATCCCTACTTCTCAACATAGTCAGCGTTTCTCGCAATAGCAATGTTTTACCTTCGAATGAGAGCATGTATCCATGTCAATATTCTGTTGACTGTTCTTTGAGCCACCTCTTCACTAGAGATTTCACATCCTCGTCACTGGAACAATGTTGGCGATTCTTCGGCCCCATAAATGAGGGTTTGAGAGGCAAACATTCTTTTGGATACATGCTCTTATTCGAAGGTGAACATTGCTATTGAGAGAAATGCTGACTATGTGGAAAAGTAGGAATGTGATCCAAAAAGGACCAGCTTTATTTTGATGTATGATACATGTTCCTATGTTGGTAATTACACCTGTCTTAAACAAAATGGCATTATTTTTGACAATCCTCGTAGTTCAATATGTCAAAATATAACAATCTTGATTAACTCACTCTTTTTACCCTTAATTCCTTCTTTCATATTTCATCATGTTGATTGAAACAATTAGCATTATCGCTTCCGGCGCGCTCACCCCCTCTTTCTTTCCCGTTCTCTCAATTTTTCTTTCTATCATAGATTTTTTTTCTGTGTATCGTTTCCTTTTATTCCCTTTCTTTTTTTTTATAATGAATTCGAAATAGTCCATTATTAGATGTTAACTTAATTTCCTCCTCTATCAAAAGAAGAAGGCCGGAGGGCATATCGACCGAAACGTTGTACAAATAACAATGAAGATGGGGACAATAGTCCGAATAACACAGATAATATAATCAAAAGTTCCCACAAAAAACTCATATCTATATCTAATGTTATCTAATCTAGTTTGACTACAATCAATTCGAGCCTTGTCGACAGGGGCTTTAGAATACACCGACTGCACCTCTACCGAGGGGTAAAACCCTCCAATGTGGCGACCCCTGATACTTTAGGAAGGAATACTGGTGGACGAGCAGCCTATGACATGCAACTCCCCACTTACACCCTTACTAAGGCTAGACTGGTGGTCGGAGAGGACACCTGCAATCCATCGGCTGGTCATGTCAAGCCCTTGCACCTATATGATTGCGCCCAACCAATTGCCCTTATGGCAACCCACAACCCTTTTTATTATATATGTGCTAGAAGGCGGTGGCTGAGGGTGTACTCATGTCTTGGGTATGACGTTAAACTCTATCTGATGGTGATGTTCCAGTTCTGGAGGTTTGGGGGATGTGGAGCACCACTTCATCATCATTGTTTCCTGGTCCACACTGAACCTAACTGGTAGTACCTGTTAGGGTTACATCTATCGGTTAAATAGAAAAATGTGTTTATGAAACAAATCGAGTATCGATTAAGAATAAATTTATTTAAAAACGTTGTCAGCATTAAATGACCCACTGAGGTTGATATGCCGTAAAGCTAAACAAACCAAGCCAAACAATATCACCATCAGTAAACTCAAGGCATTAGAATCCATGAGAAAAAACAATAAAATCGATAACGTATATTTTCATCAAAAATACGTAGACTTATAATGGCAGCAGGAAGCGTCTGGTGTAATGGTTAAAGTCATGGGGAATGTACTCGTCGCCCCGAGTTCAATCCTGGACGTGGTATTGCATTTCACTTTGCGCTAATACCTTGGGAAAGGTATGAATCCTACTCTCCCTCCAGCTATGGATAAATAGTAGGGCAGACTGGGCTCTTTAACCTTGGCTAGGTAACCAGTCTAGGAGAAGGAAACTCTGAATTTAGAACCTGTTAAACTCCGCTTAAGAAATTGACCTTGTGTCACATCCTGCTAGTGCGGAGGGGTTTGGTAAATATATAATGGCTGAAAATGACATTTTGGGGGCACTTTGAGTCCATTCTCAATATCAAATGAACTCAACCATCTTTTACTATGTGATACTCCTCATCGAACTCTATCAGAAAATCATAATAGTTTTGGTACTTTATTTTGTTATACGAAATTGGCCATATTGCCACTCTCAGTGGAGTTATCAGGCCTCAAAAGTCACCTAAAACTCCGAATTGTGCACTTTTTTCACCATCAGTAAATTCAAGGCATTAGAATCCAAGAGAAAAACAATGAATCGATAACGTACATTTTTCATCAGAATACGTAGACTTATATTCGAATTTAGTAAAGTTTGGAAAACTATTTAGTTGTATCGTTCAACAGGCTCAACACTAAAGAGCTTTGTGAATCGATTTTTTTCCTAAGGTCCTTTTTCATCATCAAGGAACAACGCTATTTTCCCCACAGTGAACACGTACTATTTACGGAGACATATCTAACTATAAGTCATATAAAAGTGCTGGCCAACAAAACATTAAGACAAAAACCAAACAACGTATGAGAATTTATTTTATCCGTGTGACGAAGAGAATCGAGACGACCGTCGATTGTGCATCAAATGACAAGTTGCCATGAATAAAAACAAACCCCAAATGCTGATACACGTTGGCAAAACAACGCAAAAGAAGGCGGGAAAGTTTTACGACATAAGATGGCGCAAAAACGTACTGGAGACGCGCGGCGATTCAGTCGATTGTGTTCTTTTTTTAGGAATCCATTAATCAAACGCTAAAAGACGAGATTAACTATATATATATATATATATATATATATATAATATATATATATGAGTATGTGTGTGTGTGTGTGTGTGTGTATGTCGGTCTTTTTGTGTGCGTCAATGGTTAATGTATGTGTTTTTTTTGAATATGCGTTTATATGTATATGTGTGTTTATTATATATATATATATATATATATTATATATATATATATATATCAGTGTGTGTGGTGTATTGTCGGTCTTTTTGTGTGGCGTCAATGTATGTTTTTGTGAATATGCGTATATATATATATGTGTGTGTGTTTGTTTGTATATACATATCTATATCTATCTATCTATCTATCTATCTATATATATATATAATATATATATAATATATATATATATATATATATATTTTGGGGTATATTGTGTGTCTGTGTGCGTCTGTGTGTGTGTTTTGTATATATATATATATATATATATATATATATATATAATATTATATTATATATATATAGTATAGTGCGTGTGTATGTGAATGTTGGTCTTTTTGTGTAAGTCAATGTATGTTTTTGTGAATATATTAATATATATATATATTATGTGTCTGTGTGTGTGTGTGTGTGGTGTGTGTTTGTTTGTATATTATCTATTATCTATCTATCTATCTATCTCTCTCTTCTCTCTCTATCTCTCTATTATATATATATATATATATATATATATATATATTATATGGGGTGAGATTGTGTGTCTGTGTGCGTTGTGTGTATTTTGTATATATTATATATATATATATATAATTATATATATATATATATATATATAGAGAGAGAGAGAGAGAGAGAGAGAGAGAAAATGATGTTGACAGAGAAGAGAAAGGGACAATAATGTGCACGTGAATAAACATACTGTTTAGAATTTGGTGATAGTTGGAATTTAGGTAGCATTAGGAAACAAAAAAATTTGCTGGTAGACTAACAAAAACAGTAGATAGAACCTTAACAGAATATACGAGAAAGAATAAGAAGACGAAGAGGTATTTGCTCTCATACATTATGAGGCGGCATGACACAAAGACATTTTAAAATGTGGGCCCACCGCACAACTGAAGCGTATGGGTGGTAGGTCAACAAAAATGCGTTGATCCACCGGCATTCCCACCTCAAAGAGGGCGCCTCAGGCACCAGGCAATAAACTCAGCCCCGGCCCAAGGGGACAGGTGTAGCCTGGAGAAATGCCCCCTGGGATCAACGATGTTAACTTGTAAGGCAGCGGCCAAAGCTCACTGGACTCCGGTCGAACCGGAGTTAGAAATGTTGGCATATCTACATATTACGATGAAGAGGTAGAGAAAACCATAGAGTGGGTAATAAAAAAAGAAATAATGACACAGAACGATATAAAAGTTGAAGAAAATCAGCATAAATCCATAAAATAAGGAACGCATCTATGCCATAGTGAGAATTAGGGTGATAATAGTCGTTTAACCAAGTTCTGAGTTTTTCACCAGATCCATTCGTCGCTTGTCAAGGTCTGTCAAAGCCAGACACTCTAAGAGGGCCCACATAAATCTCACACAAAATCTAAAGCAATCTGATTTTTATTTCTGCGTTTGCTCTCCTGTCGAAATATAGTAAACTTTTTAAATATATTTAGAGAGTGTAGGATTCTACTATGGCATACAGAGAATGTGAAGATATTGGGATATATCGTTATATTTAGTGGGTTTTTTTAAAACTTATTTCCCAGTGGAATCTAAACACTGCAATACTACTGAATGAAATTTAAAGACCTAAACGGCTACTATGTTTAAAATAAAGCTCATTTGGTCGTATTACATTAGAATATTAGTAAGTCGAGGAAATTTTCAATCGAGCATCGTATAATCGTATATATATATATATAATATATATATATTATATATAATATTTATAGATAGGTATATATATATATATAATGTGTGTGTGTGTGTCCAAAAAGTATCCGAGATTTTTTCGTACTTTTTTGACTCACTTGTATTCTGAAAAAAAAAAGTTCATTCATTATCTTTTTCAGAATACAAGGTGTGTCAAAATACCAAATTTTAAAGCTGTATTTACCTAGATAGAAAAGAACGAGGAATGGAACTTTTTATTTCAGAATAAAACGTCTGTCAAAAGATAAAAATAAATACTTTTGTGTCTGTGTCTGTGGTCGCTGTGTGGTGCGTGTGTGTGTGTTTAGCGATAGAGTAGATAGATAGATAGATAGAGAGAGAGAGAGAGAGAAGAGAGAGAGAGAGGAGAGAGAGGAGAGAGAGAGAGATATGCAACTGATCAACTCGTCGCGCTAGTAACACGAATATAACATGACAATCCTTGCACCATCCCTCCTATATCATTGCCATCGGAAAAGGTCCTGCTTCGCAGCATCCCTTATCCACACAGAACTTTGTCAACGTAGATCTTTGCTGGAGGGTCCTATTGGCGTGCTCATGTCTGGTTTCCAAGGGAGAACGTCATCATGAGTTCGTTATTATTCTCGCAAGGCGGTGTGCAGCATATCATCTTACTTGATATAGTTGTTAACGGATGGACAGAGTGTTCCGCTACTAGGCTCGCTTCCTTATTGGACTGTTGTGTGTTCCACGATATTTGTTAAGGCGTCCGCTCACGGAGATTGACACTGACATCACACCTTCTGCTGTTGCAGTCTTCTGCACTTCTACTAGCCCACGTCCATTATCTCTAAGGTTTAGTGGTCACAAGAAGGTCGTAACAGTACAGGCCATACAGTAACACTTGGGATACAACCCCTCACACTGGAACGAAGGAATTTAGTTGCTTTTAACATTGTCAGTGATAAATGGATTTCCATATGAAGATATCTGTTTATTAATAGACCATCGGTTTTCCTTTTTGCATTCTTTTCCCCCCAACGTATATACTCATATATGACAAGTTACAGGTTATATAACATCAATTATTCTGTGGAGATACGTAATAGATGATGTATATTATACTTATATATCATAGAATATGATAGAAGAGAGAGAGAGAGAGAGAGAGAGAGAGGAGAAGATAAATAAGAGAGAGATAAAATAAAGAAGGAGACAGAGACAGAGATAGAGAGAGATAAAGATAGATTGAAAGGAGATAGGTAGTTACTCTCGTCCCAGGGAAATGAGTTACGGAACGCGATAGGAAAACCATGGTCTATAATAAAACAGATATTGTCATATGGAAATCCGAATCACTGAAAGTTGAGCAACTAATTCTCTCAATGCGTAGTTGTATCAGTTGGCTACTGTATGGCTGTACGACTTTGACCATAACCGCTAGAGAATAAGCCAGAATGAGAGTGCACAGAAATGTTGGCGTGCGACCTTAACCAAATCGTGGAAGACAACATCCATAAGGAAGCAGCTATACGGCCACCTGCATGCCCTGTTGAAAGCAAACTATTCAACGTAAGATGATATGGCTGCAATCACCGCTGGGAGAATTAATAGACTCATGATGACGTTCTCCTTGGAAACCAGAACATGAAGCAAGCGCCAATAGGGGACCCTCCAGCAAAGATCTACGTTGTCAAGTTCTGTGGTGGATAAGGGATGCTTGCGAAGAGGACCTTCCCGATGGCCAATGGATGAGGCCGAGGGATGGCTGCAAGATGTCATGTAGTATTCGTGTTACTAGCGGCGACATGTTGACTTATCGCTTCAATATCTCTCTCATCCTCTCTCTCTCTCTCTCTCTTCTCTCCTCCCTCTCTCCTCTCTTCTCTCTCTCTCTCTTCTCGTCTCTCATCATTCTCTCATCTATCTATCTATCTACTATCCTAAACCACAACACAACGCACACACAAAGACACAGACCACGAGAGCACAAAAGTATTTATTTTTTATTCTTTGACAGACGTTTTATTCTGAAGAAGTAAAAAAAGTTCATTCCTTCTTTCATTTTCTACTCTAGGTAAGTACAGCTTTTAAAAATTGGTATTTTTTGACACACCTTGTAACTTCTGAAAAAAGATAATGAATGGCATCTGTTTTTTTGTTCAGAATACAGATGTGAGTCGAAAAGTACGAAAAATATCTCGATACTTTTTGGACACCACACACACCACATTTATATATAATTATGATATATATATATATAGTATATATATAATATATAATATATAGTATATATATATATACGATTATACGATGCCGAATTGAAAATTCCTCGACTATCACTAATATCCTAATGTAATAACGGACCAAATGAGGCTTTATTTTAACATAGTAGCCGTTTAGGTTTTAATTTTCATTCAGTAGTATTGCAGTGTTTAGATTCCACTGGGCAACATAAGTTTTAAAAAAACCCACTAAAATATAACGATCATATCCCAATATCTTTCACGAATTCTCTGTATGGCCATAGGTAGAATCCTACACTCTCTTAAATATAATTTAAAAGTTTACTATACTTTCGACAGGAAGAGGAAAGCGCAGGAAATAAAAATCAGAGATTTGCTTTTAGATTTGTGTGAGAGTTTTGTGGGCCCTCTTAGAGTGTCTTGGCTTTGATCAGACCTTGACAAGCGAAGAATGGATCTGGTGAAAAACTCGACTTGGTTAAACGACTATTATCCACCGCTAATTTACACTAATGGGTAGTGCGTTCCTTATTTTATTGGATTTATTTGGATTTTCTTTCAACTTTTATATCGTTCTGTGTCATTATTTCTTTTTTTTATTACCCATCTATGGTTGTGTCTCTAAACCTCTTCAATCGTAATATGTAGAACTATTGCCAAACATTTCTAACTTCCGGTTTCGAGCCGGGAGTCCAGTGAGCTTTGGCGCTGGCCTTACAGTTAATACACTCGTTGATCCCAGGGGCAAATTTCTCCAGGCTACACCTGTTCCCCTTGGCCGGGCTTGGTTTATTGCCTGGTGCCTGAAGAGCGCCTCGATTTGACAGGAGGAATGCCGGTGGGATCGCAACGATTGCATTTTTGTGCCTACACCCAACGCTTCAGTTGGTGGTGGGACCCCACATTTAAACTGGTCCTTTGTGTCATCGCGCCTCATAAAGTGGTATCGAAGGCATACCCCGACCTCTTCGTCTTCTTCTTTCCTCCGTATTTCTGTTAAGGTTCATATCTAACTTGTTTTTGTTAAGTCTAGAAGCCAGCGCAACATTAATTTTGTTTCTCTAATGTACCCTAAATTGCCACTATCCGCACACATCACACATGCACACTATCACCCGAAATTCTAAACATATGTTTATTCACGTGCAACATGTATTGTCCCTTTTCTCTCTCTGTCATAACATTGACATTTTCTCTCTTCTCTCCTTCTCTCATCTCTCTCTATATATATACTATATATATTATATATATAATATATATATTATATATATATATATATCAAAAACACACAACGATTGTGACACACAGACCAGGGACCCAATCTCCCGCGCTAGTATATATATATATTAATACTATACGTATATATATTATAATACTAGTATGGGAGCAGAGAGTAGAGAGAGAGTGAGATAGATTAGATAGATCAGATAGAATATGATAGATATAGCAGAACAAGACACATTGATGGCTCGGAGATGCAGTGAGCAGTCCACCGAATTGCCGCTGGCGGAGGGTTATCGATCGCACGCAACTACAACACGCGAGATCCACAGTGACCAACGTCAACGCAGTTGTACGACACGCTGCGCGACAGAGCGACATATCATATACTACTATATGACTGTATATCACTATTCACAAAGAGACATACAGGCATTGGATTACACAAAAAGACCAACATTCGACACTACCATCGGAGCGAGACACGATCGCACTATGATATATATACTATGGTTTTATAAATTTATATATGATGATATATATATAGTAATATATAATTAGTAGTATATAATATTATAGAACACTGAACACACACAGACCGGCACACACAGAACGACAGATTGCCCGCATAAAATATATATATCATATGTATATAGTATATATATAGTATCGATATATATATAGATGATAGTAGAATAGATCGAGATAGGAGTATGATAGGATATAGATAGGTGTATATACAAACATCAGCAGCACACATTAATGATATATACGCATATTCACAAAAACATACATTGAAACTGCAACACAAAAAGAGACCGACATGACCACAACACACGCAAAGCTGATATATATCATAGTCATAATAATAAGTATAGTATATAGTATATTATAGATACGGTGTAGACGCAGACACCATATACATGATAAAGTCCGGAGCGATTACTTCCCGTGACCAAAAAAAACATGTACAGATTTAATCTTACAGTGGAGGGGCGCGACACTTGACGGCAGACCCTACAAAAAAGACCGACACTACTAGCACACAATCCAACATGCAGCGAGCTCACGTCACCACATACTCATAATATATGATGATATATATAATATATATTGTATATATAATAGTCTAAATCCCTCGGTTCTTTGTGGCGGTTTTTGAGTTACAGTGGATTCCTAAAAAAAGAACACAACTCGACTGAATCGCCGCGCGTGGCTCCAGTACGTTTTTTGGCGCGCAAATCTTATGTCGTAGAAACTTTCCGCCTTCTTTTTGCGTGTTTTGCCAACGTGTCATCAGCATTTGGGGGTTTTGTTTTTATGCATGGCAACCTTGTATTTGATGACAAGTGCCGGAACGCCCCCGGGTTCCGTCGTCTCGATTCTCTCGTCACACGGGATAATAATTCCTCAATTCATCGACAAACCCGAGTCGCATCGGCATGAGAATGTATATACAGGTTGTTTGTTTTTTTTTTTGGTCTTTAATGGTTTGGTTGGCGCAGCAAAGCTTTTATATGACTATAGTTAGGATATGTCTCCGTAAATAGTACGTGTTCACTTTTGGGGAAAAGTAGCGATTGTTCACTTGATGATGAAAAAGGGACCCTTAGGAAAAAAAATCGATTCTCACAAGCTCTTTAGTGTGAAGTCCTGATTGAACGATACAACTAAATAGTTTTCCATAACTTTACTAAAATTCGAATCTATAAGTCTACGGTATTTCCCTGATGAAAGATTGTACGTTATCTAGATTCGATTGTTTTTTTCTGCTTGGATTTCTAATGCCTTTGAATTTTATCTGATGGTGAAAAGTGCACAATTCGGTAGTTTTTAGGTGACTTTTGAGGGCCTGATTAACTCCCACTGGAGAGTGGGCAAAAATATGCCAATTTCGTACTGCAATAGAAGTAAACCCGTGCAACTATTCATGATTTTCGTGATAGAGTTCGATGAGGAGTATCACACAATAGTAAAGCATGGTTGGAGTTTCATTTGATATTCGGGGAGATATGGGACTCTCAAAGTGCCTACCAAAATGTCATTTCTTGTTCAGTTCCATTATATATATTTACCCAAAATCCCCCTCCGCACTAGCAGGCGCAGAGGAATGGAACAAAAACAAGGTCAAATTTCTGTTAAGCGGAGTTAACGAGGTTAGCAATTCAAGAGTTTTCCTTCTCTCTAGACTGGTTACCCTAGCCAAGGGCTTAAAGAGCCCAGTCCCCGTGCCCTACTATTTATGCCTAGCTGAGAGGGCAGAGTAGATTCATAACCTTTCCCGAAGGGTATTAGCGCAAGGTGAAATGCAATTACCAGCGTCCAACGATTTGAACTCGGGGCGACGAGTACAATTTCCCCCATGTCTTTAAACCATTACAACCAGACGCCTTCCTGCTGCCATTATAGAAAGTCTAAACGTATTTTGATGATAATATACGTTAGTCGATTTTATTGTTTTTTTTTTCCTCATGATTCTAATGACCTGAGTTTTACGTGATCCGGTGATATTGATTTGGGGCTTGGTTTGTTTAAGGCTTTAGCGAGGCATATCAAAACAGTCTCAGTGGGGAGCCAGGGTCATTGTTAATGGCTGAGCTACGTTTTTAAATTAAATAATTTATTCTTAATGCGATACTCGAGATTTGTTTCATAAACATACTACATTTTCTTTTCTAGTTTAAAACCGGATAGATGGACCCTAACAGGTATACCCAGTTAGGATTCAGCTGTGGACCAGGAAGAACAATGATGAATGAAGGTCAGCTAGGGCTTTCTGGCTNTTAAAACTCTTCTTTTTGAAAAAAGAAATTTTCTATTTTTGAATTTGAAGTATTTCTGGTGGGAGCTGCACGAAGGAATGATGGTTGCAGTCTTCCAAATCGTGGAAGCAAGCACCCTCACCAGGAAACAGCTTTTATGGCCACCCTCTATCTCAACAAACCATCGGGAGAGAAACAAGGCATGCTAGGGCATCGCTGGAGAAGCAAGGACGAGCTCATAAGCGACTTCTCCTCAGTGGAAGCCAAACACACGGACATGCTATGTTGAACCGCCCTACAAACGCCTACATTGTTACGTAGCGCCTCCTTTACCGGCACTAAATCGTATATTTTGTAGATCTGGATCAAATGGCTTACGTTTATAGCGGCTTCAAATTCAGAGTTGCTACATCGTTAAGTAATCAGTCGTTCGATATATATGGTCCACGTGCGAAAGTAGCTGCATGTAGCTTAATAAATCACAACACATGTGTATGTAAAAAACTTGCGTTTATATTCTTTCCTCGGCTGGTTGGTGGCGAAGCGTTCGAACAATGACTACTACTGCGTGGCTGAGACTACGTTGTGAGGTGGAAGGGCTGGTGTGGTCCCACGCCGTGAGCGTCTGTTGGCTTCTTGTTCTCCGTCGCTGTCTCTGTTTGACTCTCTAACTACCAGGTAATCCCCTGACTTCCTTTATATCTATCTAAACGGCCTCTACAACGTCCTTTTGTTATCATTCAGCGGACAAATCTATTCCGAACTTATTTTAACCCATCCTTCTTTGTTTGCTTTACCCGGGAAAAGTCCTGTTACTCTTTTCGACTTCTCTGCCTCGATCCAACGGAAGACCCTATTTCCGATTTCACCTCTTTTAGAATAGATTCTTCAATATTACAAGACATTGACCAACTATGCAAAATGGGGGGGGGAAGCTGGATGCTGCGGCAGAAGGACCTCCCTGGAAATTAATGAGTAGGGAAGGTTGCGAATAGATTGTCATGGTATCCGGCTAAATGCGCGACAAAATGATGATTTAATAAAAAAAAACCTTCGACATACTTTCGGCGTCACTTCTTCAGAGCATAGAAGAATTATTACACTTTTCATTAACTTATGTAGTATTGATATTCACTTAATTATATCGTACGCGGGTGGCCTAAAGTCTGTAAAAGCCATACAGCGAGGATCTATTCCCTATTTCTCTAGCGCTAGAACAAGAGAGATTATTTAGCATCTTGTGGGGCACTGTTACCATTTTACCGTGGCAGAGCCCTGTGCTACTTATACGCTGAGTTGGCGAGCTGGTATCGAACCAGGAACTTGGATTACTAGCCAGGGCGCCTCTAGCGATGGAGACTACAACTCAAATCTGTATAAAGTAACATACAAAGCAATGAAGTAGTTTTGGTTACGGACAAATAAGACTGAATTTCATTATACGTTATATGTTACCGAGATAATTACAGAATATCTACACTTTGGTCAGATTCAACGCAAAACATCTATTTTTTAGCTACAGATTTGAGCTGAGAACTGCTTATTTCTTTGAAAATGTAGATATTTCTTTAAACTTTATATAAACGGTATCTTACTATAATACACAACATATTTAATTTTGTTACGACTGTATTTGAGTTACGGAACAAATAGAGATGAATCTTCATTATATAAGATATAAGATATCTTACTTTAAAATCGCCAACTATTTATTATTTATTGTACGACGTAGTTTTGGTTAGGACAATAAAACTGAATCTTCATTATATATAGAATAAATTATCATTATAGATTATATAATGATTATAAAGATATCTTAGCACAATTATTATTTTTCTTTTATATTTATTGCGATGTCAATGCATGTTCGGTGAATTATCTCAATTTGAATTTTTGATGGAGACATTGTCATTCCATTAAATTTGACAAATATCTTTAATGCTTTTCTCTAGATTTTTTGCTTCTCAGACGATTAGTCATATGGTTGTTCATACGTTCGTAATTATGAGATTATAATTAATATTGTTGTTGGGATTAAAAACATCCAATTTACTTAATAGAAAAAAGCTGAATAAAATATAGTGACGCTCACACATTTGTGCACACTGGCATCAATGCTTATACGTATATAAGCGGCTCTTCATGTTAGTATTCTGTCGGCATCTTAGTTCCAGATGTAATAATAATAAGTCAGCCAATAAGAATGCCGGGTTAGGATTGCTATTGTAGTCCGTCGTCCATCATAATCCAGATCATGACAAAGCTCAGAATGTTGTCTCTATTAAACAGGCATAAGCAGCAGCAGCAGTGCCAGGAATTGGACATAGAAATGCTTCGGTGTCACGTGGTAGTCCCAACGAGTCTAATACAGGAAGACCATGTTGCCCATGCCTTATAATCTAAAATAGTTTCAACACTTGCAAAGCTATAAATTAAAGAGGCAGCCATAATCGCACCTGACGCGCATACACTTGGAAGGAATTATTCGTTACATTTTCAAGAGAAATACTATGGTGAATTAACCCATAGATGGGGAAGGTGGTTTCCAAGTTATGATAGTCGAAAATTAAACTAATGCGCGACTGGAGTTCGAACTGTCGCTTACTACGAATTGCAGTCTAGCACGTTAGCCATTACGCCATGGGGGGCTTCTCACCTTAAAATATCTTTTTATTATCATACTAAAATATCAAAGCAAACATTAATGTTGAAATGTGATGAAATAAATAGGTGTGGGATTGAATGTTACAATATTATTGGACCCTAATTGCTTTTATAAGGTATGTAGAAATCATAATGGCGATTAGGTGCAACGATGTGCCCTGAGGGAGTGACGCGGTGTGCCTCAATCTCACTTGCCTGGCGGATGGAATCGTGAGAACGAAACCCCATAGAAGGCCCTCTCCGGTAGGATACTAAGTACTCCAGTCATAGCAGGTGCGAATCGAAAGGGTAAGTCGTGTTGTACACGCGGTCCCTTAACTGCGTAAGGTGTCTGGGTTGGGATTTAAATATTAAGTAAATTCAGCGATAAATCGAAGTCTTGAGTGTATACCTAAACTAACAATGACACAAGGGCTTCTTGATAAGGAGTGATCCCTAACAGAAACCAGACCCCGGAATCCTCAATAGAAGAACCAGACCTTAGAAGATATACCAGGACCAAATGGTAGACAGATAGAACAAAGCCGCCAAGAAAACGATGAACAGAGTAAGATAAGAAGAAAGAAAGGTTCATAACGTTAATAGACTTGGTAACGGTGAAAAACCCAGTATGCATCATAAAAAATCAATTACTTATTAGGAAAAAGCTGAATTAAAATATAGTGACGTCACCATTTGTTGCATACTGGCATTCAAATTCTAATACGTTTAATATAGCGGCTTCTTAAACTCACGCTGCTTAAAGTCGTGTATGTTAGTACGGGTTTTTCACTGTACCCAAAGCGATGTAGATTAGTAGAAGTCTACTACCGGCACTGCACTTAATAAATAACAGATACGTAATGTACTAAGGGGGGACCTTCTTTATTTTCTTCGGTGTGTGGTGGTGATGGCGCCGGGCTTAGCAATGGGACGTATGACACTACACACGTTGGGATCGGTCTGCCATTGTTGAGGGTTAAAGGGGTGACGAACCTCACTGGCCCGCTGCAGGATTTGGCCCGTGTCGACGGTCGTCCTTGTTGCTCCGTTCGCCGTCTCCCTGTCTGAACTGCCTGTGGTTGACTGTCTCTGACGACTGACCCTCTGGCTTTTGTATTGAACGACACACTACGCAATCTTATCTCTTTGTCTAGATAACGAACCTTTTATATATTTCTTTATGCTCTCTCCCTGCTTCCTTCCGGAACCCTCTCTTCCGTTTTAACTTCTTTCTGCTTTTACGGGAAAAAGTCCTTTTTATTTTGGTCGTCTTTTCCTTTGTTCGTGTACAATTACACAACATTTAGCGATACACAAAAGTTTAATAATATAACCGATTGATGAACATAATTCTGAATGCTAACGACCATATGATCTGAGCAACCTTTTGCGATCTCAATTATCAAGGACATTTTCATTTACATACCGTTCAAAATCCGAGTTGTTTGTTAGGAGTTAGGTAAGGGTTTACGGTTAGGGTCAGGGTTAGATTTTATTAATTAAAACTTCTAAATCGTCGTTAACAAAGAAACCGGATTTTGACGGTGTAAATAAAAAAATGTCCTAATGAATCGAGATCGCAAAGGGAGTGCTAAAGTTATCTGGTCCAGCTAAAATAGAATAGTTTGTCCACCGGAAATAAATTAAGCATCAATATGTGTATGTAAGTTTATTTTTTCTGTGTGATACTTGGTGCCGTATAGAGGACTTAATAATTATGATTATTGATAGAGACAAGATGTAAGTGTGGGTCAGCGTGCTCATTCATTTTTGTTTTTCTAGTATGTTCGGCTTTCTGATGTTCCTCAAATATCAAAAGAAAAATAAAAACTAGTTTTTTTAAAGCTTTTACCATATAGATGAATGGCCTGCATATAATTTGCTAAAACAAATCGAAACGTTATAGCGAACATTATCTAGATTAAATATCATCCATCAGAACACATTGTTGTTTTCATTACCTATACTTCACAAACACACACACACACAACACACACACACACACACACACACGCATATATTAATATATTATATAATATATTATAGGTTGTTTTTTAATAGTATGTTTATAGTATGTTTGAAGCATTGAGTTGAACGGGATACGGCGTCCTTCCTCAACTTCTAAACAAACAGATGGTACACCATCGCCGTGGATAAGTATATAAAACAAAACACCTAGTACTTTTAATAACTCTGATGTGAATTTTTTATTTCCGAAAATATTTAGAATTAAAAAAAAAGTTAAATAATATAATTTTCAACACATATTGCATTGTCAATTGCCTTCAAAAATCTTTTCTTATTATATATATATATATAAATGATTATCCAATTGAGAGGTAAGTTGGGATGATCTATATGACTATCTTCTATACCTTCGTTAACTACCAATGCGTGCCTATTCAGTTGCACACATATAGATGCTACAAGGATTATTTTGAATTATTCAGAGAGGTCACAATAAATGTAAAAGGTCATTTGACTATTATAATGTATTTCGGTCGTAACTGCATTGTCTCATCAGATAGCCATCACAAAATGATCGGATATTATATATACTACTATATATATATAATATATATATTATATATATTGTGTCTATTTAGGTACATGTATCCGTTTGTGGTAGATAATAGTATATGGAGTTTGGCATTAGTGTGAAAACATTTAAGACATATTAAAACTCGATCTGTTTGAGAGAATAAACAGAGTTCTTATATTTCTTAATGTTCACATTTTATGCCCAAACTTAATATATAGTTACGAGAAGCATACAGGACCCTTTTGACAGCAAATATAAATTAATATATATATATATATATATTATATATATACTATTTAACATTTCTATTATATATAAGATATATATATACATTTCTGTATTATATATATTATATATTATATATATATATACATCTTGTATTATATTAGTACATAATATCAAATCTCTATTATACTACATATTATAATTATATATTATATTTATATATATTATATATTAATGTATATATAATGTAAACACATACATATATTTATATGTATACACATATAGTCATATACACAACCCCATGAACCCTCCCTCACTATATAAGAGCATTAAAAAAATAACCCACCTCATAGAGATTATTACGAAACAAATGGACTTGTACTACTAACACATTCATCTTTCTGGATTTTAATCGCATGTCAAACCCTCAAAAACACTAATTTTTATAGTTCTTCTATAATGTCCCTTTCAAAAAATCAACATATAAAGAATATTTCCTGCTTTCTTATTACTTTTTGTTCATACTATAATATATATATATAATTATATATATATATATATATATTGGGAACGTAAACAAATATGGCTATTTTTCAGCCGACAATATTTGGGAGAATATGTGCTTATTTAGTCAAACCTACTTTTTGAAAGTTAATTCATTAATGATAATTAGGCGGGATTTAACTACTTAAAATGTAAGAATAGTTAAAGCTAAATGTAAGGCTTGATTTTTCTCGAGTTGTTTAGCCTTACATATGAGTAGTATAATCTGACTAATTAATCATTAATGAATTAACTTTTCAAAAGTAGGTTTGACTTCAAATAGCACATATCTCCCCATATATATATATTATACATATATTATATATATATATATATAGATATAGATATAGTATATATTAGATATATATAGATATACATTATATATGTTATATATATAATATATAATATATATATTATATATATATATAATATTAAATAAATGGGAAGGTCCTAGTTGATAGATCAGGTTCTGGCTGGAGTGATGAAAGCCGCAATTTTTCCGATTAAATTAGCGTAACACTAGCGGAATTATTGGAGAGCTAAAGAAGGAGATATTTTTCTACAACCCTCGGTCTTTTGGAAAGATCACTTGCACAAATAAACAAAAATGCGCAACCGCTGAAGCACAAATGGACGTTTGCGCGTATTGCAGACCAGGAAAACAAGACAACAGTTTTATCAAATGGTAATCTTCTGAACAAAGAGATAAAGACTGTAGAGTCATGAATTGAAACGCCCATTTCAGATCTGTTTCGCTTCACTGTTTCCCGCTCTCGATGTTTATCGGGCTGAATTAGTCCGGAAATCAATTAGCGCAAAAATAGCAGCCAATGAGAATAGGTAAAAAATCAACCAAAAGTTTTGAAATGTATATTTCAAATCATTTGCTTATGGAGATGTTTGCCAAACAATTGTTATTCACGACTTACATTATGTCCAATTTACGACGTGCGACACATTCATACGCTTTAATATTCAACCTTGCAAATAATTCTTGACGTTTGGTTGAATCATTTAAAGGTTGAATAAGTGGTTAAAGAATAGGACTGTATTCTGAAAATTTCCTGACACGAGAAAAAACGTCTCACAATAAGTAATTACAGGGAATTTAAGAATGCTTTGGTTAAAAAGAATTGGTGCCAGTTATAAATGTAGATTATTGAACTTGATTTAGTTGTCTACTTGGTTTTACGGCATGTCAACCCTTGTTGGGTGATTTATGCGGAAGACGTTTGTTTATTCATTCTCATGAGTACTCTAATAAAAAAAATATTGCACCCATAGATGGGACCCTAGCAGTGAACCTAGGAGTAATGTGATGAAGGTGTACTCCACATTACCCAGAGCTCTCCAATTGGAACTTCACATCAGATGGAGTTAACGTCATACCCAGGACATTAGTACCCTCAGCCACCACATCAACACATATATGATAAAAGGGGTTGGATTTGTCACATTAGCAATAGTTTTTGGACAATCATATAAGTGCTAGGCTGGACATACCAGCCGATTGGTCGGCAAAGGGCCTCTTCTGACCGCCTATCTGCCTAAGGAGGGCCAAATTGTTTTCATGGACTGCTCAGCACCCCAAGGTCTATTGTTAAGCATCACGGGTCACCTCCCCACGGCTAACGTGGCCCACTGAGGGAAGTCTACCTGCAGTTTGATACGGCGATTGATTTATATTTGTAAAATATATCACAATAAAATGTTTGGTTTAAGAAATCAAATTTCCTTCTCCCTGACCAGTTGTCATGCGACTGTTTAAATAGCCTAATCTTCCCTATTATTTACTTATAACTGTGGAAAATGATTGGATACCTACTTTTCCCAAGGGCAGTAGAACTATGTAAATGCGAATAGCTTCATTTAAGTTTTGAACTCGCGTCCACGATTACATTTTACACCCACGTTATATACCATACCTGAAGGGGAATAGTTGCAGCAACCTTTCTACAGCATTAATGCTATATTAAAATTTAACTAATCTCTTCGATGATTTGAACAAGATTCTCTGTATACATTTTCTAGGAGGGTAATTACATACGAACACCTCTAAAATAAGCAAATGACGGCAGGAAAATATCAATTCAACTCCTACACTACTAAGAAAATATAAATTCTAATTGCTACACACTAAAAAATTCAATTCTACTCCTACACTACTAAAAAATATCAATTCTAACTCTACACTACTAAGAAAAATATCAATTCTAACTCCTACACTACTAGAAATTATCAATTCTAACTCCTACACTCACTAAGAAAATAATCATTCTAATCCTACACTACTAAGAAAATATCAATTCTAACTCCTACACTACTAAGAAAAATACAATTCTAACTCTCTACACTACTAAGAAAATATTCAATTCTAACTCCTACACTACTAAGAAAATATCAATTCTAACTCCTACACTACTAAGATAAATATCAATTCTAATCCTACACTACTAAAAAAATATTCGAATTTCTAATTGCTACACTTACTCCTGATTGTTGTATAGTGGTTTCTTCCAAACTCACGCTACTCTGACTCGTTATACGTTGCGGGTATACAGCGACATCGTCACTAACCCTAGCCAGAGTTGCTAGTAGTCAGCTACTTCAATAACAACAGATATCGCGTATACAAAAGATGACTCTTCTTTATTTTCTTCGGTGTGTGGTAGGTGAGTGGCGGCAGGAAAATGACACACGACTACTTATGTGTGTGGAAGGTGGTGTACGAGCAGGCCACCGATATAGTTTCTAGCCGGTCTTGGTTACGAGCCTCACTGCTCGGCTTACGCAGCGCCCGCCTATCGACGGTCCGACACCTGTGCTTTCTTCGCCGTCTCCCCCGTCTCCTTTGTGACCTGCTTAATACTACACGACCGCCCACACATTCTTTTGTCCTTGACCGGAAGTCGCTTTGTTCTTTGTTCAAGTTAGCATTTGTCCAGATGAGTCCTTTGTCACACCTCTGTTACTCTAAGAGTTCTGTCTCGCCATATCGTTATCGTTTCTCTGTTCATCTCCCTTTGTCTTTCGACTTCCGCGCAAAACAAACAGTCAATCTGCAACACTGATCTCTATCATCAAGATTGTCAAGATTAACTTTCCATCTTGCTTCAGTTTCAGATGTGATCTTAATCCTGGAACACATTGTCCCTTTTTTTTATAAAAAAAAGATTTTGAATACAATTTTGCGTTTAGTATCATACCAAGTTGTTGAAAGTCTTCTATAAGATGATATTTCTTGAAATTGTTTTTTTTCTTTTGTATTCTGATTTATCTTTTCGTTTTTTTTTTTTAAAAACTAGATATTTTAATGATAGTTTTAGTTTAAACAATTTTTTTTATTTTTTTTGAAGATTATCTAAAATGTTATTTATTAATTATTTTAATCTTTTAACTGTTATCATTATTTTCATTCATTTTTAACTGACTTTAAAGATCAGTTTAAAAAATTAATGAAAATAAAATTATCAGTATTCTGGTGTTTATTCTTTTTTTACTGTAAATTATTTTTAAACTGATATTTTTTCTGAATTAAAAAAAAAAATCTACATTTTTTAACTGATCATTTAAAAAAAAGTTTCTTAAAATATTTTGCCTTTCCCCTTTTTGCTAGCGGAGATAAAGTAATTTAGGGCAAGTTGTACTGACGATGGTTTGGTTTGGTTTGGTGTTGGCTTGGTGTCGGTTTGGTTGGTCTTCTTTGCTACAACTGACATATCAACGTTCGTTTATCATCAAAATGGCAAACAAGGCTTTTATAACTTTTTAAACACGCAAAAATATCAACATGAATATACATGTGTATAAACGGTATATTTCATGTTTTGATATTTTTGCGTGTTTAAAAAGTTAGTAAAAAGCTTGTTATTTGCATTGAGATAACGAACGCTTGATATGTCATTGAAAAAGAAACCAAACCGAAACCGAACCAGGCCAAACCAAACCAAACCAAACCACGGTCATAACAATTGCCCCTAAATTACTTATCCCGTCTAGCAAAAAGGGAAAGGCAAAATTTTTTAAAGAAACTTTTTAAGATGATCAGTTTAAAAAATGTAGATTTTTTTTTTTATAATTCAGAAAAAATATCAGTTTAAAAAATAATTTACAAGTAAAAAAAGAATAAACACCAGAATACTGATAATTTTTTATTTCATAATTTATTTTAAACTGATCTTTTAAGTCAGTTAAAAAATGAATGAAAATATGATTAACAGTTTTAAAAAGAATTAAAATAATTAATTTAAAACCATTTTATAGAAATCAGTTAAAAAAAATAAAAAAATTGTTTAAACTAAAAACATAAATCATTTAAAAATAATCAGTTTTTAAAAAAAAAAAACAAAAAGATAATCAGATAACAAAAGAAAAAAACAATTTCAAGAAATATCATCTTTAGAAGACTTTCAAACAACTTTGGGTTTATGATACTAACGCAGAATTGTATTCAAAAATCTGTTTTTTTTTCAAAGAAAAGGGACAATGTGTTCCAGGTTAGACTTACATTCTGAAACTGAAGCAAGATGAAAGTTAATCTTGAACATCTGATGGATGGAGATCAGTGTTGCAGATTGACTGTTTGTTTTCGCGGGAAGTCGAAAAGACAAAGGGAGATTGAACAGAGAAAAATACGATAGATAGCGAGACAGAAAGGAATCTATATAACAAAAGAGGTGTGACAAAGGACTCATCTGACAAATGCTGACTGAACAAAAGAAAAGGACTCGGTCCAGGAACAAAAGAATGTGTGGGCGTCGTTGTATTTAAGCGGTCACCAAGGAGACCCGGGGGAGACGGCGAAGAAAAGCACAAGGTGTCGACCGTCGTTACGGCGGGCGCTGCTAAAGCGAGCAGTGAGGCCGACCAAGACCGTGCTAGAAACTATATCGTGGCCCGCTCGTACACCACCTTTCCACCACACATAAGTAGTCGGAGTGTCATTTTCCCTGCCGCCACTCACTACCACCACACCGAAGAAATAAAAGAAGAGTCATCTTTGTATAACGCGGTATCTGTTTGTTATTGAAGTAGCTGACTGACTAGCATACCTGGCTAGTGGGTTAGTGACGATTGCCGCTGTTATACCCGCAACGTATAACGAGTCAGAGTAGCGTGAGTTTGAAGAACCACTATAACAAAAATCAGAGTAGTTGTAGCAATTAGAATTATTATTTTTCTAGTAGTGTTAGGAGTTAGAATTGATATTTCTTAGTATGTAGGAGTTGAATTGATATTTTCTTAGTAGTGTAGAGTTAGAATTGAATTTTTCTTAGGTTTAGTGTGGAGTTAGAATTATATTTTTCGTAGTAGTGTAGGAAGTTAGATCTTATTATTTCTTAGTAGTGGTAGAGTTAGAATTGATATTTTTTAGTAGTGTAGAGTAGATTGATATTTTCTTAGTAGATGTAGGAGTTAGAAATGATTATGTTTCTTAGTAGGTAGAGTTAGAATTGTATTTTCTTAGAGCTGTAGGAGTTAGAAATTGAGTTATTTCTTAGTAGTGTAGCAATTAGAATTTATATTTTCTTAGTTAGTGTAGGAGTTAGAATTGATATTTTCTGGCCTCATTTTTGCTTATTTTAGAGGTGTTTCGTATGAATTACCCTCCTAGAAAATGTTATACAGAGATCTTTGTTCAAATCATCGAAGAATTAGTTAAATTTTAAAATAGCATTAATGCCTGTGAGGAAAGGTATTGCTGATGCAACTATTCCCCCTTCAGGTATGGGATATAACGTGGTGTAAATGTAATCGTGGACCGCGAGGTCAAAACTTAAATGAAGCTGTTCGCTTTACCATGGGGGTTTCTTACTTTTTTTTTTTTGGGCCCCTTGGGGGGGAAAAAAGAGGTATCCATCATTTTCCCACAGATTTAAGTAAATAATAGGGAAGATTTAGGTATTTAACAGTCGCATGACAACTGGTCAGGGAGAAGGAAAATTCTGAATTCTTAAACCATACATTTATTGTGATATATTTTTACAATATAAATCGCCGTATCAACTGCAGGTAAGACTTTCCCTCAGTGGGCCACGTTACTTAGCCGTGGGAGGGTGACCCGTGATCTTAACAATAGATCCTTGGGGCTGAGCAGTCCAGAAAACAATTTGGCCCTCCTAGGCAGAAGGCGGTTCAGAGAGGCCCTTTTGCGACAATCGGGCTGGTCATGTGCCAAGCCCTAGCACTTATTGATTGTCCAAAACTATTGCTATGTGAACACAATCCCAACCTTTTATCATATATGTGTTTAATGTTGGTTGAGTACTAATTGTCGCTGGGGTGATGACGTTAACTCTATCTTGATTGGTGAAGTTCCAATTGGAGAGCTCTGGGGAATGTTGAGTTACACCTTCAATCACCATTACTCCTAGGTTCACTGCTAGGGTCCCATCTATGGGTTGAATATTTTTTTATTAGAGTACTCATGAAGAATGAATAAACAAAACGTCTTCCGCATTAAATCACCCAACAAGGGTTGGACATGCCGTTAAAACCAAGTAGACAACTAAATCAAGTTCAATAAATTCGACAATTTAGTTAAACTGGCACCAATTCTTTTTAAAAAAGCTATTCTTAAATTTTCCCTGTTAATTACGTTATTTGTGAGCGTCTTTTCTCGTGTTCAGGAAATTTCAGAATAACAGTCCTATCTTTAACCACTTTATCAACCTTTAAATATTCAACAAAAACGCAGGAATTAGATTTGCAAAAGGTTGAATATTAAAGGTCATGAATGTGTGCACTCGTAAATTGAATATGTAAGATCGTTGGAATAACAATTGTTTGCAAACATCTCCATAAGCAATGATTTGAAATAATACATTCAAAACTTTTTGGTTGATTTTTACACCAATTCTCATGGCTGCTATTTCTTGCCGCCTATTGATGTCCGGACAATTCCAGCCCGATAACGATCGAGAGCGGAAACAGGTGAAGCGAAACAGCATCTGAAATGGCGTTTCAATTTAGACGCTTTACGTCTTTATCTCTTTGTTCAGAGATTACATTGAATAAAACTGTTGTCTTGTTGCTCCCCTGGTCACGTGCATAGCGCCAAAACCGTCCATTTGTGCTCACGGTTGCCATCTTTGTTTATTTGTGAAGTTGATCTTTCCAAAAGACCCCGAGGTTTGTAGAAAAAATACTCCTGTCTTTTAGCCTCTCCAATAATTCCGCTCATGTTTACGCTAATTTAATCGGGAAAATTGCGGCTTTCATCACTTCAGCCAGAATGTCTATCAAACCTAGGACCTTTCCATTTCTTTATTATATATATATATAATATATATATTACTATATATATACATATATATATGTATATCTATTATATATTTATATATCTATCTATATCTTAATATAAATTATATATATATATATATATATATTATGGGAGAATATGGTGCTTAATTGAAGTCAAACCGACTTTTTTTGAAAGATTAATTTCATTAATGATAATTAGTCAAGATTTAACTATCATATGTAGGCTAAAACAACTCGAGAAAAATCAAGCCTACAGTTTAGCTTTACAATTTAATTCTTACATTTAAGTAAGTTAAATCCCGCCATAATTAATCATTAATGAATTAACTTTCAAAAAGTAGGTTTGACTCAATTAAGCACATATTCTCCCCAATATTGTTCCGGCTGAATAGCCTATTTGTTTACGTTCATATATATATAATATATATATAATATATATATATATTATTAGTTATGAACAAAACTAATAAGAAAAGCAGGAATTATTTCTTATATGGTGATTTTTTGGAAAGGAGCATTATAGAAGAACTTATAAAATGAAGATTAGTGTTTTGAGGGTTTTGACATGCAATTAAAATTCAGAAAGATGAATGTTTATTAGTAGCAAGTGCCATTTTCGTAAATAATCTCTATGAGTGCGGTTATTTTTTTAATTGCTCTTATATATGTGAGGGAGGTTCATGGGAGTTGTGTATTGAACTATGTTACATATAATATATGTATGTGTTTACTTATATATACATTATATTATATATATATATATATTATATATAATAATATATAATTATATATGTATATCAATAGAGATTTGAATATATATTGTATTATATAACAAATGTATTATATATATATATATATATATATATTATATATAACAGAAATGTTTATATATACTATATATAATAGAATGTTAAATTATATAATATATTATTATATATATTATTAATTTTTATATCTGTTCAAAGGGTCATCCGTATTGCTTCTCGTAACTATATATTAAAGTATTGGCATAAATGTGAGTCACTTAAAGAATATAATAAACTGTTATTCCTCGAACAATCGATTTTTAATATTGTCTTTAATGTTTCACAACTACATGCCCAAACTCCATATATTTATCTTCACCACAACGGATTTACATGACCTAAATAGGGACACATATATACTAATAATAATATATATAAATATATAATTATATATATATTCGATCAATATTTTGTGCAGGCTATCTGATGAGAACATGGCAGACGACCCGCGAGAATACATTTATAATAGTCAAATGACCTTTTACATTTATTGTGACCTCTCTGAAATAATTCAAAATAATCCTTGTAGCAATCTATATGTGTGCAACTGAATAGGCACGCATTGGTAGTATACGAAGGATATAGAAGATGTCATATAGAATCATCCCCAACTTACCTCTCAATTGGATAATCATTTATATATATATATATATATAATATAAAGATTTTTGAAGGCAATTGACAATGCAATATGTGTTGAAAATTATATTATTTAACTTTTTTTTTAATTCTAAATATTTTCGGAATAAAATTCCATCATCAGAGTTATTAAAAGTACTAGGTGTTTTGTTTTATAGTACTTATCCCACGGCGATGGTGTACTCATCTGTTGTTTTAAGAAGTTGAGGAACGCCGTATACGCCGTTCAACTCAATGCTTCAAACATACTATTAAACATACTATTAAAAAACAACCTATATATATATATATATAATATATATATATATATGCGTGTGTGTGTGTGTGTGTGTGTGTGTGTGTGTGTGTGTTTGTGTAAGTATAGGTAATATGAAAAAACAACAATGTGTTCTGATGGATGATATTTTAATCTAGATAATGTTTCGCTATAACGTTTCGATTTGTTTAGCAAATCATATGCAGGCCATTCATCTATATGGTAAAAAGCTTTAAAAAAACTAGTTTTTATTTTCTTTTGATATT
The DNA here is from genome assembly GCA_023376005.1 of Doryteuthis pealeii. NCBI lineage: Eukaryota > Metazoa > Mollusca > Cephalopoda > Myopsida > Loliginidae > Doryteuthis > Doryteuthis pealeii. The sequence goes on along the minus strand of CM042159.1, from coordinate 25,701,690 downwards.
TGAGGAACATTCAGAAGCCGAAACATACTAAGAAAAACAAAAATGAATGAGCACGCATGACCCACACTTACAATCTGTCTCTATCAATAATCATAATTATTAAGTCCTCTATACGGCACCCAGTATCACACAGAAAAAATAAACTTACATACACATATTGATGCTTTAATTTATTCCGGGTGAAAACTATTCTATTTAGCATGGACCAGATAACCTTTAGGCACCCCTTTTGCGATCTCGATTCATTAGGACATTTTTTATTTACACCGTCAAAATCCGGTTCTTTGTTAACAGACGATTTTAGAAGTTTTTTAAATTATAAAACTAACCCTGACCCTAACCCTAACCCCTTACCCTAACTCCTAACAAACAACCGGATTTTGACGGTGTAAATGAAAAAATGTCCTTATGAATTGAGATCGCAAAAGGTGTGCCTAAAGGTCATATGGTCCGTTAGCATTCAAGAATTATGTTCATCAAATCGAGGATTATAATTATTAACTTTTGTTATTCAGCTAAATGTGTTGTATATTGTACGAGCGAAACAAAGAAAAGACGACCAAAATAAAAAATGGACTTTTTCCCGGTAAAAGCGAAAAGAAGTTAAAAAACGGAAGAGAGGTTTCCGGTCAAGGAAGCAGGGAGAGAATAAAGAAATATATAACAAAGGTCCGTTATCAGATCAAAAGATAAAGATGCGTAGGTGTGTCGTCAATACAAAAGCCAGAGGGTCGAGTCGTCAGAGACAGTCAGACCACAGGCAGTCAGACAGGAGACGGCGAACGGAGCACAAGGACCGACCGTCGACACGGGCCATCGCTGCCAGCGGGCAGTGAGGTTCGTCCACCCCTTTACCTCAACATGGCCAGACCATCCCAACGGTAGTAGTAGTCATCGTCCACCATTGTAAGCCCGGCGCCATCACCACCCACACACCGAAGAAAATAAAGAAGGTCCCCCCTTAGTACATACGTATCTGTTATTTATTGAAGTGCAGTAGTCGGTAGTAGCTGTCTACTAACATACATCGCTTTGGGTACAGTGAAACCCCAGTACTAACATACACGATTTAGCAGCGTGAGTTTGAAGAAGCCGCTATATAACGTATAGAATTTGATGCCAGTATGCAACAAATGGTGACGTCACTATATTTTAATTCAGCTTTTTCCTAATAAGTAAATTGATGTTTTAATGATGCATACTGGGTTTTTCACCGTACCAATCTATTAAACGTTATATACCTTTCTTTCTTCTTACTCTTACTCTGGTCATCTTTTCTTCTGCCGGCTTTGGGTTCTATCTTCTACCATCTTGGTCTGGTATATCTTCTAAGGTCTGGTCTTCTATTGAGGATTCCGGGTCTGGTTTCTGTTAGGGATCACTCCTTATCAGAAGCCTTGTGTCATTGTTAGTTTTAGGTAATAAACTCAAGACTTCGATTTACGTTGATGTTACTTTATTTATAAATCCCCAACCCAGACACCTACGCAGTTAAGGGACCGCGTGTACAACACGACTTACCCTTTCGATCTCCTACCTGCTAAATGACTGAGTTACTTAGTATCCTTAAACCGGAAGAGGGCCTTCTATGGGGGTTCCGGTTCTCACGATCCATCCCCGCAAGGCAAGGTGAGATTGAGGTCAAACGCCGTCACTCACCCTCAAGGCCATCAGTTGCACTAATCGCCATTATGATTTCTACAATACCTTATAAAAGCATTAGGGATCCAATAATATGTAACATTAATCCCACACCATATCTATTTAATCACATTTCAACATTAATGTTGCATTTGATATTTTAGATGATAAATAAAAAGATATTTTAAAGTGAGAGCCCCCATGGCGTAATGGCTAACGTGCTAGACTGCAATATTCGTAGTAAGCGAGTTCGAACTCCAGTCGCGCAATTACGTTTATTTTCGGACTCATACCCTTGGAAAACCACCTTCCCCATCTATGGGTTAAATTCAACCAATAGTATTTCTCTTTGATAAAATGTAACGAAAATCCTTCCAAGCTGTAGCCGTGTCAGTGCGACTATATGGCTGCACCTCTTTAATTTAAGTTTGAAGTGTTGAACTATTTTAGATATAAGGCATGGGGCAAATGGTCACTCCTAGATATAGACTCGTTGACTACCACGTGACCACCGAAGGCATTTCTATTGTCCAATCACTGGCACTGCTGCTGCTGCTTATGCTGTATTAATAGAGACAACATTCTGAGCTTATGTCATTGATACTTGGATTATCTTGGACGACGGACTTACAAAGAATACCCTAACACCGGATTCTTATTGGCTTGCTTACTTACTTATTACATCTGGAACTAAGGATGCCGACCAGATACTTAACATGAAGAAGCCGCTATATAACGTATAGAATTTGATGCCAGTGTGCAACAAATGGTGACGTCACTATATTTTAATTCAGCTTTTTTCTAATAAGTAAATTGATGTTTTAATCCCACAACATATCTATTATTTATTTCTCATAATTACGACGTATGAACAACCATAGACTAATCGTCTGAGAAGAGCAATAAAATCTAAGAGAAAAGATTAATAGATATTTGTCAAATATTAATGAGAATTGACAATGTCTCATCAAAGAAATTCAAATGAGATAATTCACCGAACATGACATTTGACATTCGCATAAATATAAAGAAAAATAATAAATATGTTGGCTAAGATATCTTTATAATCTATATATAATCTATAATGATAATTTATATTCTATATATAATGAAGATTCAGTTTCTATTTGTCCATAACCAAAACTACGTCGTAACAAAAATAATAAATATGTTGGCGATTTAGTAAGATATCTTTATAATCTATATATAAATGAAGATTCAATCTCTATTTGTCCGTAACCAAAACTACGTCGTAACAAAAATAATAAATATGTTGGCTATTTATAGTAAGATACCTTTATATAAAGTTTAAAGAAATATCTACATTTCAAAGAATAAAGCAGTTCTCAGCTCAATCTGTAGCTAAAAAATAGTGTTTGCGTTTGAATATCTGACCAAGTGTAGATATTCTTAATTATCTTCGGTATACAATAACGTATAATGAAGATTCAGTCTCTATTTGTCCGTAACCAAAACTACTTCATTGCTTTGTAATGTTACTTTATCAATGAGTTTAGCTCAATCGCTAGAGCGTCTGGCTAGGAATCACAAGGTTCCTGGTTCGATACCAGCCCTCGCCAACTCAGCGTATAAGTAGCACAGGGATCTGCACGGTAAAATGAGGTAACATGTAGCACTCCACCAAAGATGCTAGAATAATCTCCTTGTTCTAGCGCTAGAGAAAAGGGAATAGACTCCCTCGCTGTATGGCTTTTACAGACTTTAGGCCACCCCGACGACGATATAATTATAGTGAATATCAATACTACATAAAGTAATGAAAAGCTGTATTATTCTTCTATGCTCTGAAAGAAGTACGCCAGAAAGTATGGTCGAAGGTGTTTTTTTTTTAAATCATCATGTCGCGCAATTAGCACGGATATCCATGACAATCTATCGCCAACCTTCCCTATCATTAATTTTCCCAGGGAGGTCCTCTGCGCAGCATCCAGCATCTTTGCATAGTTGGTCAATGTCTTGTATATTGAAGATATTTAAAAGAAGGTGAAAACGGAAATAGGGTCTTCCGGTTGGATCGAGGCAGGGAGAAGTCGAAAAGAGTAACAAAGGACTTTTTCCGGGTAAAGCAAACAAAGAAGGATGGGTAACAATAAGTTCGGAAATAGATTTGTCCGCTGATAAAGATAACAAAAGAAAACGTGTAGGCGTTTGAATATAATTAAAAGGAAGTCAGGGATTCCTGGTCAGTTAGAGAGTCAAACAGGAGACAGCGGACGGAGAACAAGAAGCAACAGACGCTCACGGCTGTGGGACCCACCAGCCACCCTCCACCTCACCAACGCTAGTCATCCCAGCAGCAGTAGTAGTCATTGTCAACGCTCGCCACCCACCAGCCGAGGAAAAGAAATAAACGCAAGTTTTTACAATACACATGTGTTGTGATTTTATTAAGCTACTGCACATACTTCGCCACGTGACCATATATATCGCACGACTACTTACTTACACGATGTAGCAACCGTGAATTTGAAGCCGCTATATAACGTATAGCCATTTGATGCCAGTATACAACATATACGATTTAGTGCCGGTAAAGAAGGCGCTACGTAACAAATGTAGGTCGTTGATGGGCGGTTCACACTAGCATGTCCGTGTGTTGGCTTCCACTGGAGAACGTCGCTTATGAGCTCGTCCTTGCTTCTCCAGCAGTGCCCTGCATGCCTTGTCTGTCTCTCCCGAATGGTTTGTGAGATAGAGGGTGGCCATAAAGCTGTTTCCTGGTGGGGTGCTGCTTCCACGATTTGGAAGACTGCACGCATCATTCTTGTGCAGCTCCCATCCAGAAATACTTCAAATTCAAAAATAGAAAAATTCTCTTTTTTCAAAAAAGAAGAGTTTTAACCCGTTCATGGTCGGTTGATTACGGAATCTTGCGTTATTCTCACACAACAAACCCTCCCCTAAAGACAAGGATTTTTTAAAATTGTTGTGATGTTAGTCCCAACAGTAAAAAGAAGTCAAGTCGAGATGGGGTAAAATAAGACAAGTGTATTTACAATTAATGGTACATGTACGACTAGCTTGTCGTTAACGGGAACAGTCCTCCCTTTCCACTCGGTGTCTCACTATTTATAGTGAGAACCGGTGCATGTTCTCCACTGTAGGAACGGCCGGTACAACATTAATATATCGCCTTATTTAGCGACACTTGTACTCAGAAATCATAAAATTCATTTCACATAACCATTATAGACATACACTTCCTAACAAATTTAAATTTCACATTATCTCAATACACCCTTACACCATTCATATTTTACATATAAAGTCATTTTTTTAAATAATTAAATAAACATTTCTCTTCTAAAAAAATCCGTTACTAACCGACCATGAACGGGTTAAAACTCTTCTTTTTTGAAAAAGAGAAATTTTTTTTTTTGAATTTGAAGTATTTCTTTTTCTTTCAGAAACTGTTACACTGAAGAAATACAATGTAGCGAAATGCACATGACGTTAGCGAAAGACGCAGTGAATGAACAAAGACGAAGCGATCGCATGGTGTGTAAGAAAAACAATGTCTCCGGTTTGAATTTAAATTATTTAATGCTTCTCTCTCAATGAGTCCGGATTAAAAACATTTACATCTAAAAACGGACCTAATTATCATTATGCTCTGATGATGATTTTTTAGAAATCGAAATATTGTCAATATTAGCAATGAAAATTATATAAAAATATATTGATTTTAACAATATTGTGTGTTTTCATACACTTTTATCTATACATATATCGTCGAATTCATTTCTTTAATTTTAACTTTATATATATATTATATATATATATATATATATATATATATATATATATATATATATGTGTGTGTGTGTGTGTGTGTGTGTGTGTGTGTGTGTGTGTGTGTGAGTGTGTGTGTGTGTGTGTGTGTTTGTTGTTGTTGTATACATGAAGTTGTTGTGTCTAACAATCTTGGACGAAGATGATGAAAGTAGATCCTCGAAATATCGGTAAATAAATGGAATTTAGAACTAAATATTCAAGTGTTTCATTTATTTCACTCATTTATTTCATACTTATAAACAACTTAAAGATTATTATCCTATAGATATTTAATATAGATATATACATAATATATATATATACACACATATATATATATATATGTGTGTGTGTGTGTGTGTGTGTGTGTGTGTGTGTGTGTGTGTGCGCGCGCGCACGCATTCAATTTGTCTATTTACCTTTGAATTGAGTAAAGATGTCCTCTAACTATTATAATGCGATAGATTTTCTCAATAAATCTTCAGAATTTTGATGTTCATTTCCCACCGGAGTGCCATTATTTTGGCAGGCCATTCTAAGATCTGTCACCAGTCTGTGGTTCTTACCTTATGTGGCTTTGCTTAATAAAATACACACGCAGTGCATTGTCAGAAGAGGTGATATCAATCTAATTTTGTCACTCACTAATGTCGTCCTATGAGAAAACTATCTAACAGATGATATTAAATTAAGGTCCTCTCTAAGGAGAGTAGAAAATTCCTGTCGCAGACTATTGAGTGTAAACCTATTTGGTGAATAATTGGTATTATATACTAGACCAGACGAAACTTAACAAGATCTCTATGTTTGTCTGTCATTGTGAGATGATTTGGAGACAGGTTCACCTTAGCCTGAGTTCTGCGCATGGCACTAATAGGGAGAGTGGGTTGCCTCCCCTTTTTTTTGGTAATTACTAACAGGTTCAATCTGACCCGAAAATAGGGTTAATTTTTTCGGGTCTCATCTATGGGTCAAACAGAATGTTCACCTGGTTGTCTCCTCATCTTACCTTGCATTACCTGCCATTTTCTTAACTTACTTTTTAATTTCTTACATCCTATCTGGATGAATTTGTTAAATTAAATATATATATACATCAAATATCACCACGGCTTGGTTTTTGAGCAAAAATAATAGAGATTTTATTCATATTCGTGAAGATAATTAAAAAATAAAATTTAAATGATAACAGCATGGACTTTTTTTTTCATTTAATATTTTAGGTAGTAGACATTAACATAACTGGATCAATGCAAGGTCTATTTTTTTTTTACATGTGGATTTTAATGGGGCATCCAATGAGGATCTAACTCACGAATGAATAATAATGTATTACTCATTTTTTTCTGAAATGTTTTCCTGGTGTGGACTATTTTATTAGATGAACCCCAAAATCTGAGCTTCAAATTCCAACATTTATTAGCTCTCCAAATGTGATAGGGTTAGCAAAAAATGGCAACATTTTGAAGTCTATTTTTGTCTGTAAAATGAGTTCTAGAGCTTTCCTACTCCTAGAAATTGGTTTATAAAAGTATTTTTGCACACGGAATCCAAAAATACAAAAAAAAATGGTAAAATCAACCAATTTTAAGTTATTGACGATTTCTATTATTATTTCCCATTTACCCAACCCTTCGGCACGTGCTGAATGTAATGTGAAGTTAATTTTGAAGTGGAGTTTAATAACTTTGAATTCGGCGGTTTCTTTCTACTAGACTGGTTGTCATACCAAGGATAATGACCCCAATCTGCTCTGATATTTCCCTATAGCTGAATAATATACCTTTCCCAAGCATATTACAATATAGATTTAATTGCTATAAATCAAACCATTTTTCAGGTTTCTACATAATTCATAGGTAGCTAATGAATTACATACGTACTGTAGTCAAATACTTTGGATCAGAGTTCGTTAGATTCAAAATCGAAGGGAGTTAGTGGGAAATGTCCATAACCGTTAGGGTTGTGATTGATTAGTGATGCACCCGACGTAATACCTCCGAAGGCCTGCAATTGGAGGCGTGAGATACTTTAGTTTTAATTGTGACTAGACATTTTACGAGAGAGGATGTCTCACCGCTGCGCTGTTGAGGGCTGGGTTGTTTTAAATAAAAGACTTAAAAGAAAAACAACAAAGTCTTGTTGATTCATTTAAACAAGAATTAATTTTCCCCAGATGGACTACAGTGCATCATGAATGCTGTTGTTGAAGCCAACTCTCGATCAGGGCTTGCCATCAATTTTCAGAAAACAGAAGTTCTCAACATGTGTCAACCTCCGACTCCTGAACTCCTCATTAACCACCAGCCACTGAAAAATGTAGAGCTGTTCACTTACCTAGGATCTGTCTTAAACAACACAAACGATCTTGCAAGTGATGTGAAACGGCGGATTGGTCTGGCTTCAGCATCTTTTGGTAGGTTATCTCACAGTGTTAATTGAACAGAGATCTCACCCTCAATGCTAAGATATATGTATAGAAAGCTGTATACCTATCCATAAACTTATATATATATTTAGCAACCCTTCCGCACGAGCAGGATGCGACACAAGGTCAATTTCTTAAGCGGAGTTTAACAGAGTTTTCCTTTTCCTATAGTCATTGCCTAACCAAGGTTAAAGAGTCCAGTTTGCCCTACTATTCATCCATAGCTGGAGGGAGAGTAGGATTCATACCTTTCCCAAGGGTATTAGCGCTAAGGGAAATGCAATTACCACATCCAGAATTTGAACTCGGGGCGACGAGTCCATTTCCCATGACTATAACCATTACACGACGACCTTCCAATATACTTATATGGGAGTGAGTCGTGGGTGTAATATCACAGACACCTGAAAAAACTCGAGGCATTCCACATTAACTGCCTCCAACTGGGCGTAAAGTGGTGGTACAAAATATCCCACTGAGAAATTCGAGGCAGAGCATGCATTGACAAAATTGAGACCATCCTATCGCAACGCGAATTGTGATGGTTGGGTCACACCATCCGCATGCCGGCAGCTAAACTCTCCCGTAAAATACTATATGATAAACTCGCAGAAAGCAAGAGCTGGACTGTAAGCCTCCAAAAGTGGGATAAATACCATATTATGACAACGCTGAAGAAATACACCATCGTCCCTTCAAGATCTGGCCATCAACAGACAGGGTTGGCGAGACGCCTGCCACACAGGATCTGAGCGGCTCAATATCAAGATTAACAGGGCTGCGGAGCGGCGACGTCTTCGTCGTCATGAACCACCAAATGCAGATCGGAATTTCCCTTGCAATGTGTGTGACCGCATCTGCAAGTCCAGAATTGGACTAACTAGCCACCAGAGGGTGCATAACTGTTGAAGACATGGAGTGAGATCAACGTCGTCTAAAAGGAGGAAAGGATGTGTTTGTGCGCACCTAACGGGAGAATATTCTGATTGATACCTTTACCAAGGGTATCAGCTTCATGTGAAATTCAACCAGCGTTCTTCTAGAATTAGGACTTGTGTCGCCTTGTTCATTTCCTACTACGATAACCGTTACTCGCGGGCACCCCGTTATTTGGTCATATGTACACGCACATAGACATACACGCATGCACACGCACACACGTACATACATACATGTGTCCGAACATTTTAGTTTATATTTTCTTTATACTTAAATGACAGAAAATAATTTTCTCTGGTAAAAATGTAAAAAAACGCGCAAGAGATAATATTAGAATCGCATTTTACGTATAAATAGCTTTAGATTACGGAAATGAACCCTAATCCTAACACAAAACCTAACCCTAACACTAAACCTAGCCCTAACCCTGACACTAATCCTAACCCTAACATTAACCGTAATTTTAACCCTAACGTTAACACTAACCCTAACCCTAACTCTTACTCTGACCTTAAACTAGCCTATCTAATGTTTCAGGTTATTCCATGAAATGTAATGCTTTTTATACGTCGTTGAGGGGGTAGGGGTAAAGTCGATATCAGCCAATCAGCGAGAGAGTGTCTATCCCCTTTTCACAAGCGCTAGACTAAGGAGGTTGTTTTTGCGTCTGAGGTGGAGCGCCACACCTATCATCAGCTCCTTACTTTACCTCACAGATCCCTATGCTTCTCATACGCTGAGTTGGCGAGGGCCGTTGTTTCTAACCAAACGTTGTACCGACTGAGCTATGAAATTGAGTATTAATACCTTTTTCAGATCAAGTCATTAATTGGCACCCCAGTTGCGGGTTGTTTTCAAAGGAACGACATTTTAATTTTCACCGGTTGTTAGTAAACAAAACCAATAACAGGATTGTTTGACATTATAATTTCATATAAACCAATACTAAAATAGTTTTTGATGTCAATATGAAAATAAATATCTTTTTCAGATTTGGATTCGTATTCTGATTAAATAAAACCCATTTTAACATAAAAACGTGTCTTTCGTTTAAAGTTTTTGTTGTGAGGTTTTAAGGTGTCAAATAAGAACAAAACGACGGGTAACAAATGTAGAAAAATATATTAACAGAAAGTAGACACATACAATAGAGAGATGTGGAAATTACGTCCGACAACTAGAGTTATTGGCTTACTCGCATTGGCTTACTCCTAAACCACAATTATCCCTGTTACTTATAGTAACCTGTCGGCGTATTCCATTAGTCTTATAGGGTGTATCACCTATAACAGTTTTATAATAAAAAAAACAAAACAATATTAGTTTGTTTAGTGCAAACTTTCTTTTTGACATATGTTAAAAACAACGACATGAAATAACTATTTTTTAAAAATTAAAATCAAAAATTATTTTAGTATGAAAACGTGTCTTTGATTTGTATGAAATTCTGATGTCAAAAAATCGTGTTGTTGATTTTGTTTACAAACAACCGGTGAAAAGCAAAATTTCGTTCCTTTGAAAACAGCTCGCAACTGGGGTGCCTATTGGTGACTTGATCCCCTTTTTCTTTTGCTCTTTAAGTTTATCTCGTTGTCCTCTTCCGTCTATAATGGCCTTCTTCTTCCTACTTAAGCCGCACAACCATCATTTCATTCGATCTCTAAATGAAGGATTTCATTCTCAAATCAGCTACCTTTAGAATGTCCATGAAGTTATTTCTAAAAATATCTCCCTCTATGAGGAGCAGCGTTGATTTCAATCTGTAGAGTGATCATCAAGAAAACTGAAGTGTTTATCATATTTAATTTCACATGTTTTATTCGTGTGTCTTTTAGCTTCAAAAGAAAACATAACAATCATCCAAAATACATTGATTTAACTGATGGCACTTTATATGGTTATCTCACTGGAAAGTTTGAATTTTTTGCGCTACTTTTGTGTCAGTGGCTATGACATCATCTTGGCTGAGGAAATAGGTATTGGCTAAAATAATTCACACAATTACAATTACTAGCCAAATAAAAAACACCCTCCCGGTGATGTAAAAATAGATTTTTGAAACATATTGCCTGAGGGGTGGGAGTAAAAAATTCAATGTCAGCGAGTTTGTATCCTAAGTAAGTAAAATCATCAGATTCATTAAAGGATTGAAAAATAAAACAATTTGAAATGTAAACTTTGAATATGTATTAAAATAAAACAAACTATATATATATATATATATATATATATATATATATATATATATATATATATATATAATTCGAGGAAACATAAAATGTCTTCTTGACAGCATGCACAACATGGGAGGAATCAAATCACTCACTGCTGACCCTCATCTATCGTTCTCGATAGGAGAGTCCACCAGATATAATACCAGTCATGTATTTATTAAAACTTGTTTTAAAAAAACAATGAGGACTGTCTAATGTTGCATGTTTAAATTTTGAGCGTATTTATTCTATGTTATGACCAATGTGGGTAATTGTTACAGACAAAAACCGGAAGCGAATCTCCATTATTAATAGATTTACTATTTGTTCAAAGAAATAAGTATTTCCATTATCAACAAAATATCACAACTGGTGTTACTTAAGTTTGTAAAAATATATTTATAGTGGTATCTTGTGTTGGAATATTTTGACTATATAAGGTTTGTTAGAAGTCACAACTTAAATTTATAGACTCTTCGTGGCTCCATGGATTACATCGACGATTCAACACGCTCGAATACATGGTTGGTTAATTATGTAATGTCCTTGGGGGAAAGTCGTTCAGTTGATTGTGCTTAACACTGTGGAACGGACCAACAAACACGGATTCTTCTTAACACTGACTAACACAAGGACCATCATCATCATCATCATCATCATCATCATCATCATCATGTCGCGCAAGTAGCACGGATATCCATGACAATCTCTGGCCAACCTTCCCTTTCCTTCATTGCCTTTGGGTATTCTTCTGTGCATCATTGAGCATCCTCACATAGTTGGTCAATGTAGGTCCTTGCTGTGCGGCCCACATTAACATGCCCATGTGTTGGCTTCCATGGGAGTATGTTGCTTATGAGCTCGTCCTTGTTTATCCAGCAGTGTCCTGCATGCTTAGTCCATCTTACTCGTATGATTTGGGAGATGGAAGAAGAATCATAGGATTCAACGGAAAATTATTACAGGATAACACACAAAACGGATCAAACTTAATCCCACAAGGGATCTCCATTGTAAAGTGCCCTGCAGCCCCATAATGGCCACAAGATTCTTAACACCTTGACTTACGAGTAGCCCAACTTACGAGTTTTCTGAGTTATGCGCAGTCGCTCTGTGTTAAGAATTAATAATAATAATAATAATAATAATAATAATAACTTGCAGGACCTGTGGATACACCACAGTACGAATATTTAAGCATTACAACGTTTGACATGCTTACTTAAACACTATTGCAAATAGTTCAATATGTAAATAGTATAATAATCTTGGTTTAATCCTAACTCTTTTTTTTCTTTCCTTCTTTTCATCTTTTCCTTATGTTCCATTGAAACAGATTAACATTGTCGCTTTCACGCTTATACCCTCTCTCTATCTTTCTCTTAATATCTTTCTTTCTTGCTTATTATGTTTTTCTGTGTAGCATGCCCTTTTTCCCCTTCTTTCATTATAATATGAATGGCATGGCACATTATTTAGCTGAGGTGACGACACTCATTAGAAATAATAATTCGGTGGATAAGCAACACCAGATAATCAGGATGACCATGTGTCCATTTCCTCTTGGACAATTTGAACGGTCTAATTTAACCAGAGGGTGTTGCAAGATGATAATGGTTGGATGATTAAGGAAGATGAGTATTATTATTATTATTATTATTATTATTATTACACCGACTGCACCTCTGCAGAAGGGTAAAACTCCCCCAATGAGGCCACATGTTGGCCGTAAGTGGCGACCCATGATGCTTAAGGATGGAACTCAGGTGGCTGAGCAATCCATGACATGCAACACTCCACTTTGGCCCTTACTTGGGCTAGACGGGCGGTCGGAAAGGCCCCCCTCTGATCAATCAGCACCAATATGATTGCTCCAACCCTATTGCCCTTTTGTCAAGCCCCATCTCTTTTTATCATTAGTCAGTGGCTGGGGGTCTTCATGTCCTGGGAATGACGTTAAACTATGTGACGGTGGGTTTCAGTTCTGGAGGTTTGGAAATGTGGAGCACCCCTTCATCCCCATTGCTCCCTGGTCCACTCTGACCCAGAGTTGTAATACCTGTTAGGGTCCCATCTATGGGTTAAATAGTAAACTGTCTTTATGAAAAATTGAATATCCATTAAGAATGAATTTATTTCAAAACATTGTCGGCATTAAATGGCCCACCGAGGTTGATATGCCGTAAAACAAAGCAAACTAAACCAAACTGTAATAATATTGTGATAGACAATAGAATTGACTGACAGTTTATCTTTATCCAATTCTCCCCAGAAGAGTAAGTAGAATGGCGAATTTAATTTTGCTTGGACGACTCCAATACGAGGGGATGGTAGATTGTACCACACTTACCTCAATTTCTATTAAAAAATAACAACTCTGAAATAGCACAATATGTTTTACTAGCAGCACCTGTGAATATACAACAATAAGATAATTTAATCATTACAACGTTTGATGTGTTTACTTAAGAGCTGTTGCAAAATAGTTCAATATGTAAGTATAATGATCTTGATTTAACTCTCTCTTAATCTTTTGTTCTTCTTTCTTTCCTTTTTTTCTTCTTTTCATTATCTTCGATTGAAAATATCAATATGAATGGACTGCATTATCCCCAGATGACAGAAGCTGAGAAAAAAAGTACCGTGATCAATTACCCTAAAAAGTTTTTCTTTTTTTTTTTTTGGAGGGGGCGTTGGAAAAACTAAATCGGTTATAACCAGCCTATCCTGAAAACATCAGGTTCCTTCTGATCACCAAACTTATTAAGGGTCAAACCTGATCAGTCGCTAAACGTGTGCCGGGTTACGATGATGAAACATTCTAAACAACTGTACGACCTTTTTGTCTGGTCTTGTTGGCGTCATCTCACATCCTAGTGACAAAAAAGTTAGGCAAGGTCAAAGCGGATGATTAGTTAGACGTGAGTCTGTTTACGATTATCAGTTAAGGTAAATCATTTTGGCCTTGTGCCATACTAATTGTTTGGCCAGTTCACTGACCAGATAATTATACTAGGTGTG
>CM042159.1:25670153-25680153 GCA_023376005.1 Doryteuthis pealeii | reverse complement strand
TCTTAATAATATATATATATATATATATATATATATATATATATATATATATATATTTCGTAATATGATACAATAATTGTTTTATACAGTAATACATGATATAAAAAGCTTCATCATAATCATGGTTCGCAGTTAGCATGGATATCCATGACAATCTCCGCCAAACTTGTCTATCATTCATTGTCCCTGGGAGGTCCTCTGCACAGCATTTAGCATCCTTGCAGAGTTGACCAATGTAGGTCCTTGGTGGGCGGCCCACATGTCCATCTTGTCCGTTTCACTCGGATGGATTGTGAGATAGGGAGCAGGTGGCCGTACAGCTGCTTCCTTGTGGGGTGCTGGTTCCATGATTTGTTCAAAACCACACGCAGGATCCGTCTAGCTTATTCTCAAGGCGCCTTGTTAGGGTCCAAGTGTTGCAAGATGGGTATATTATTGACTTTTGTGAGCTAGGACTACTAATGGAAGGGGGAGGAAGAAATAAATAAATAAATAAGAGATGATAAAGGTTTTAAAAAAATATCGATGACCCAAAACAGGATGGACGATGATTTGACCGTAGCGTGACCCCGAAAGGTGAATTGAGTGGCAACCGGAGCCGGAAGCTTCGGGTGTTGACCGGAATTCACGTGGTGATGTGGAACAATGAAGAAAGGGATCAGTCTCTTTTTGCCTGCCACCGTCGTAGGGTACGGATGGGGCCTCTAGTGGCTAGTATGGGGTCACGATAATCAAGTAGTGCTCTCTTTCTCTTTCTCTCTGCCTTTCCTCCTCTCTGGTATGAGTCCACTAGACGAGCACGATAATAAAGGAGCAGTTGTGACTACATATTTCTCGTGTTGTAATTTCTATCAACACCATTTTAGCACTGTGAATTTGGAGGCACGTGGACGAGACCCGGTATACAATATATACGCCGCCGCCACCTGACAGATATCGTAGTAGCGCTCGGAAAAAAGGGACAACGCGACGTATATCATTTTGGTACCGTGAAAATATACCACAACGCCACACAAGCGGTACAGCCATACATCAGCACTGACACAACCACAGCTTGGAAGAATTGTCGCTTTAACTTGTCAGTGAGATCGGGTTTCCATATGACTGATAATCTGTTTATAGCCGACAATGTCTTTCCTATTCGTGCATTAACATCGCTTTATGTGGATGAGATATTTTTGTATATTAACCTACATTGAAATTAACCTACATTGATTTGATTATTCACATACATCAATGATCATACATTGACAAATACATATTCTCAATCAAAAATTGTACCAGATATAAACTTTTCGGTCCACGTTCTTATTTTATCGTTATTAGCGAGTTTATCTTAATATAGCAAACAATAACAAATTACATCTTCCCTGGCAGTAGGCCATGAACCAGCTTGCTACCAATAAATTCTACCACATGGCGTCTGGCAATCTCTACAGAAATCATATGCATTTTATACTAGTGTCAACGGAACCCAAGTAATCCAAAATTCTGAGAAACGTATGAAAAACAGACTTCAATGAATCTCTCTCTCTCTCTCTCTCTCTCTCTCTCTCTCTCTCTCTCTCTCTCTCTCTCTCTCTTGCTATCTCTCTTTCTTTCTCTCTCTCTCTCTCTCTCTCTCTCTATCTATCTATCAATCTATTTATCTATCCATAATATTGTTAGAAGTGATATAACCTATTTACATAAATGGAATGCGCCGACGACTACTATAAGTAGAAGGAACAATTGTGGCTTGACACGAAGCAACGCGAGTCAGCTCGCAACTGTATGCTCCGACGCAATCTCCACTTTCTTTGCTGTAATTTCTACTCCTTTTTGTTCAATACATTTGTATCCATTTTTACCAGTCGTTTGTCTTATTTTTGACCCTTAAAAACCCCACAACAAATATGGAAATATGATATCAATTACGTATGTGTCAAATATCCCGTCTATGTGTATAAAAATAAGTTTTAAAAAATCTGAGTTTAGAAAATAAAAAAAAGAATGCTCTATCATCTATATGATTACCCCAATTCTATTATTCGTATGGCAAGCCCTAACCCTTTTCTTGTGGATATGTGATGCTTAATGATGGAATCTTGGTGGCTTTGCAGTTCATGACATGCAACATTACACTTTGGTCCGTACTTAAGCTAGACGGGCGGTCGGAAAGGTCACCTCCAATTAATCATCTGGCGACGTCAAGCCCTAGCACCTATATGATTGTATCAACCCTATTGTCCTCATGGCAAAACCCAATCCTTTTTATTATATATGCGCTAGAAGACGGTGGCTTAGTGCTTTAGTGTCATGGGTATGTGATTTCACTGTATCAAATGATGAAGTTTCAGTTCTGGAGCTCTGGGAAATGCGGAGAACCTCTTAATCGCAATTACTCCCAGTTCCACTCTGCCCTGGTGTGGTATTACCTGGTAGGGTCCAATCTATAGGTTAAATAGATTGAACAAATTAGTTTAAAATTGTTTTAATAAAAAATTAATCTTGAAAAAAATTGAATACCCAATAAGAATGAATAAAACAACACGTCTTCAGCATAAAATAACCCAAATAATATTATATTACATTAAAACTTAAATGCTTGCATCCAGAGGGTGCATGATTTTGCAAGTATTTCTAACTAATATATATTTACCAACCCCTCCGCACGGGCAGGATGTAACACAAGGGCAATTTCTTAAGCGGAATTCAGAGTTTTCCTCCTCCTAGTCCGGTTGCTTAACCAAGGTTAAAGTGCCCAGTCTGCCCTACTATTTATCCATAGCTGGAGGGAGAGTAGGACTCACACCTTTACCAAGGGTATTAGCGCTAAGTGAAATGCAATTACCACATCCAGGATTTGAACTCGGGGCTACGAGTCCATTTCCCATGACTTTAACCATTGCACCACCCGCTTTTTTTTAACAAATATTTTATTTTGGGAAGTTAGTGAAAATGTTTAATCTTTTAGGGTTATACACAGAATCAATTGAAAAGGGAGGAAGAAGATTGTTTTCCTTTTAGAATCTTCCACAACATTATGGTTATATTCGCTACCTTGGAGGTAATTATGGTATAATGGTTATCATCGCATGAAATGGGCATGATGACAAGAGTTCAAAACCTGGACGAGGCTGTTTGCATTTCACGCAGTGGTAATGCCCTTGCAAAAGGTACGCATCCACCTATGGGTAAATAGTAGGGCAGATTTGGCTCTTTTTGATATAAATGTGTCAATATATATATATATATATATATATATATATATATATATATATATATATATATATGAAAAAGGAATGACTTACCGGTGAAAATATTGGGTTGTTCTCAATATTTAATTGGTACAAATTTTACCCGGATAAGTCAGCGTTATAACAAATATAAAATGCTCAATACGTAAGTAGAGCGGATTTATTATTATAGTGTGTACAGAAATGACCTACTGGAGTTTCACCATAATGATCTTCAGGGTTGGTTCCACTGAATTAGTCTAGATATTGATTAATTACAGCTAACTGCAGGAGTTCAACATGAAAACCTGCTGTTAGATGTAATTAATCAATTTTGGGATTGATTCAGTGGATTTAACCCTGCAGACCCTCATGGTGAATTTCGAGTAGGTTTATTATGTACACACTAATATATGTGAAGAAATGAAGTGAATCGGACGGTATGTAGTGTATTAAGAAAAATGAATAAAACACAGGTTTAAATGGGTTAAGTGGCGAGTTTATTGGCCGACGCTGCAGTGTTTCGATCTATTAATTAGATCATCTTCAGGGCATTTGTTGGTATATGGAAGGTGATAATAAATTATTTATCACAGAATAAAGAGAAAAGCGAGTGGTAGTTATGTGTTATTCAGTTTTAAAAATTTTGAAGTTTGAAAGAAGAACGGTTTTGAAATGTGACGTCAAATGTTCTATTTTACGGCGTTAGTATAGGATGGTGTATGTGTGTGTATCGAAAGGCAACATTGTGCATTTTTAGGTGTGTGGTTGTGTGTGTGTGTATATATATTTTTTTTCGCGAAGGACGACAGCGGAAATGAACCTTAAGGTTGTGTGTGTGTGAGTGTGTGTGTGGGTGTGCATGTGTGTGTATTACATGTAATAATATTGTAATTAGTACATAATATATAAATTAGTGTTTTATTACACTAATATATATATAATATGGCTCATTTTAATTATAGATAGTGGAATTCAATAGAGAATAACACAGATGATTAATATTGTCACAAAATATAATCTTAATACAAA
Organism: Doryteuthis pealeii; assembly: GCA_023376005.1. Lineage (NCBI taxonomy): Eukaryota > Metazoa > Mollusca > Cephalopoda > Myopsida > Loliginidae > Doryteuthis > Doryteuthis pealeii. The sequence continues at coordinate 25,675,903 of CM042159.1, read as the reverse complement.
CTGAGTTTCCTAATACAAGAATAACTGAGATGATAATACCCCCCCGCCAAAAAAAAAAAAACATTGAAAGAAAAAATAAAAAAAGGAAAGAAAAAACAGTGTGATATGCGCAAAACACCACAAATAATTTACATTTCCCGAGCGGTGGGAATTATAGCAGGTGCTTGAAAATGTTAAGTGGGGTGCAGAACTTTATTTTTTTTAAAGAAATGCTAAAGATGGAAATGTAGTAAACAGTATAGTCCACAAATAGTACAAGAGAAAATGCGGAAATATTTCCTCTTGTTTTTTTTTGTTTTTTTTCGGTTTCATGAGATAATTGGTACTATAACGAATAATTAATTTGAAAAAAATTATAAGACTGCCAGCTTGTTTTATATATGTGTAAAAATATTTATACATGAACACATAAATATAATGATATACTTAATATATCCTCGTGCATATGCTTACAAATACACTCATATGTATATATATATATATATATATATATATATATATATATATATATATGTGTGGGGGGGTGTTGTGTACATATATGTGGGTGTGCTTTAGTTTTGTATATATATATATATATATATTATATATATAATATTTTTTCTTTAATACAATCATCTGTCAAATATAATCAAACATTATTATTATTATTATTATTATTATTATTATTATTATTATTATTATTATTATTAGTAGTAGTAGTAGTAGTAGTAGTAGTAGTAGTAGTAGTAGTAGTATTTTCCGTTGCCAGCGCATACATGTTTGTGTGTGTTTTAGGTACACACACACACACACACACACACACACACACAAACACACACACAACACACACACATATATATTATATATATATATATATATATATATATATATATAATATATATATATATTCAATGCATTTTTCCTTTAGTAGTTTACAATGGGCTATTAAATAGACTTAAAAATAAACAACTTTATTTTTATTATTATCTCCTCAAGTCTGTAAAACCGTTCTTTGTATTCTAATTGATCTTAAAAATTCGAATTCTTGCACAATTCCCAGCGGATCTCTTATCCCACCAGTTCTGCCTAGTATTGTACTCCCTTTAGACTAGTTTGCGACATTGTCATATAATGGGATTAACTTACAAAACCTCAGACAAGGACACGCTTTTCAATATTTGTTTTTAATAATGAGGTGGCTCAAATAATCTGATAGTGAGCCCAGAAGAAAACGAAGAGTTTATTTTCCCAGCAATAGCAAAATATCTTATTGTCTTCATTAAGATATTGGGTTAGGTTACATATTGATGCAGCCCTGTCGGTTTAGGCCTGAGACTACACTGATTGCACCTCAACAGAGAGATTAGACCCACCACCCATCACCGTGTGTGCAACACGTGTACTTAGGGATGGAATCCTGTTGACTGATCAGTCCATGACATGAAACCCTCCACTTTGCTCCTTACTTAGGAAAGACATGCGGTCTTTGAGCCCACCTCAAACCAATAGGCTAATTACGTCAAGCCCTAGCATCTATTTGATTGTCCCAATCCTATTGCTCTTATGGAAAGCCCATAACTTTTTTCATCATATATGTGCTAGGAAGCAGTGGCTGAGGGTTTTATTGTATTCTTTATGATGTTAAACAATATCTGATGGTGACGTTTTAGTTCTGGGACTCTGAGGAATATCCCCCATGTCCACTCTGACCTGGAGCGCTAGTATATGTTCGAGTTACATCAATGAGTTAAATAGAAGAAAATGAATTCAAAATGTGTTTTAAAAATGTTATTAGAAAAATTGAGTACCCATCACGAATAGTTAAAATATAAGATCTTCGGCATAAAATGACCCAATGGGTTGACATGCCGTAAAATCCAACAACCCAACCAACATATTGATGTATATTTCTATTCGGTGATGTTGAAATTCTAGTTCTGGAGCTCTGAGGAATTTCCCCCAGGTACACTCTGACCCGGAGCGCCAATATCTGTTAGAGTTGTTGTTGGCATCCATTCCTCTACTAAAGACGACGGCGTAGGGTCCATTTTTTCTTTATTTTCTCTTTTTTTTAAATCTGCAACTGCGTGAGTGGCTGAACAGACCAGTTTTTGAATGGCAGTCTCTGGAGCAGTGACTGCAAACAAACAGTGATGCTTACTGCAGTTGCTGTTGTCTCTCCTTCCTTTTGGCTTTCTTTTCCGTGGCGGCTTCTTTCCTCTCTTTTTCACTCCTTTTCGTTCCTTGTATGACGAGCAGTCGCCAAGTCGCACGGTCTTCTGTACACGCCTCTTATGTGTTAGTGTTAATGTGGCATGTATTCATGTCTCTCTTGCAGACATCGTTAAAGCGCATGCGTGGTCTCCCTACTGGTCGGGTGCCCTCCGCTAATTCGCCATACAGTATGTCTTTGGGGATGCGGCCTTTGTCCATCCTCCAGACGTGGTCAAGCCAACGCAGGCGCCTCTCGCATATGATGGCGGGCATACTGTTCATGTTAAAGTTACATCTATCGGTTAAATAGAAGAAAATTAGTTTAAAAATGCGTTAGTAAAAATTGAGTACACATCAAGAATAAATCAAACAAAACATCTTCGGCATAAAATGGAGGTGGGTGGTGTAATAGTTAGAGTCGAAGGATATGGACTCCTCGACCCAAGTTCGAATCCTAGACGAGGCAGTCTACATTTCACATAGCGCTAATACACTTGGGTAAGGTATGAATCCAAGTACTCTCCCTTCAGCTATGGGTAGTGTAACGTATTGGCTTCCAATTAAGGATCTATGTTACGTTACTGCACCACTTCGTAATGTTTAACGTAGTGGGACCAGTTCGTAATATTTAACGTAGTGGGTCCAATTAATATTTAACGTAGCGCCTTTTCTTTCTCGCACTACTATTCGTATCTTCGTACCGTACGGAGTTTGTTTACATACACACTCCCAGACCTAGCAGTCATCGTCTTCTGAGCCCCAAAATCCTTCTCCACTTCTTTTGGTCAAGGGAAGATATCACTTTACGCACGGCCGTCGCGTGCTCTCGTTACGGCCAATTTGACGTGTTGACAAGTTTACACTTTAATGACTTTCATTCATGAGTACAATTTCTTTGGCGTGTAGTAAATAAAGATGTGGACAGTATTTCTTGCTTTACGTAAATTTATTTTCTCAATGAAAGTTTATTGAGAGAGAGAGATGGTCAGCTTCCTTAAATATGTTTTTAGTGATGCTCTTAACTTCGTTCCAATTATCAGGCTTCACACTTAAAATATGTTTTCAACTTCGTCCAGTGTAAAATATTACATCTCGGGTTTCACACTCAGCGACCTCAGTTCATCAACTGCCAACTGCCACGCACGGCCTCCTGACCCTAACTGCTCTGCTCGCAGACTCCAACTCCAACTGATCATGATTCTATTCACGGGTCTCTTAAATAGCATTTCTAAATAATCTTCCAGAAGCTTCCTTCTCTAGAACTTTCGACTTCTTTCTGGACTAAATCGAATATTCGATTCGTTCTATTCTCACTGGTCAACCAGAGTTCACTAACCTAAAGATCAAAGGCTTATTGGAGTCACTCATCCTAACTTTTCGTTAAATCTAGACTTATCGTCTCATTTCTCTCGTTAAAAAGATGTTATCTTTCCTAACTACTTTTTCGGTGATTCCAAAAAGACCACCCAGTAATATAAGATAATCGGTAGTACATTTTTCTAAGTCTGGCACAAGGCCACAAATATAGGTGCTGGGCGGCGATTACATAACAGTAGTATGGTGGACTGGGATTTTAACCTTGTGTAGGTAACCCGTCTAGGATAATGAAAATTCAATTCAAACCTGTTAAACTCCGCTTACGAATTTGACCTCGTGTCACATCTTACTGGTGTGGAGGGGTTGGTAAATATATATAAATAATTGTCGGGGTGGTCTAAAGTCGGTATCAGACAGACAGCGAGGGAGTCAATCCCTTTTTACTAGGGCTAGACCAAGGAGATAGCTTGTAGCGTCTGAGGCAGAGCGCCACACCTACCATCAGCTCCCCACTTTACCACACATATCTCAGTGCTACTCATACGCTGAGTTGGCGAGGGCCAGTATCAAATAAGGAACCTTGCGATTGCCAGCTGGACACTCTACCAACTGAGCTAAACCGGCCATATTATGTATAAAATATATGAAATGACCCAATAGGTTGACATGCTGTAAAATCCAACCATCCAACCACCCAAACTACATATCGATGTATATTTATGTCATTTTTTGGTTTGTTTTGGTTTGTTTTGTTTTACGGCATATCAACCTCAGTGGGTCATTTAATGCCGAAAAAGTTTTGAAATAAATCAATTCTTAATGGATAATACATTTTTTTATAACCGCACTTTTCTATTTAACCCATAGATGGGACCCTAACAGGTACTACCACTCCGGGTCAGAGTGAACCAGGGAGCAATGGTGAGGAAGGGGTGCTCCACATTCCCCAAACCTCCAAAACTGGAACCTCACCATCAGAGTTTAACGTCATTCCCAGGACATGTAGACCCGCAGCCACCGCCTTCTAGCACCCATATGATAAATAAGGGCAATAGGGTTGGGAAAATCATATAGGTGCTAGGGCTTGACGTGACCAGCCGATTGATCGGAGGGGGCCTCTCCGACCGCCCGTTTAGCCCAAGATAGGGCCAAAGTGGAGTATTGCATGTCATGAACTGCTCATCCACCTTAAGCATCACGGTTCGCCACCCACGGCCAACAGGTGGCCCCATTGGGGCAGTCTTACCCCTCTGCAGAGGTGCATTCGGTGCATTCTAACGCCCCAGCCGACAGGGCGGATCTCATTTTTTTCCGGCAATGTACTCTACTGTAGCGATGCACTTTTGCGCTTTATCGTTGATCGAAATGTTTCTGATAATTGTCATCTGAAATGGTTTTAGCGTGACTATCGGTTTACGCTCAGTTTGTCTGCATATAGTCTTAACTGATTGTTTGCAGGTCTTCAGTATCACGCCGGGCAAAACGATCACTCATATTATTGTACGCGTTCATCGTGTCTACTGTTATAGAATATCTCTTAACATACAACTCATACAAGCTGACAAACATAAAAACAACTGAACATTTCTTTTTAATTAAAAAGAAAAAGAACATAAAAAATAAATGAATAAATAAATAAATAAAATCTCTTGTTTAGAAATCTCAGAAATATAACAGGGATGCCAGAGTTGAAATTGATTTTTAAAACAAATTCCCAGAGGTTGTAATTATCGATGTTGTATCAAAACACCGAATCTTATTATAATGGAGATTGCGAGGAGTGTCTGTGTGTCTGTAAGCGGATCTACGTCACCGCAATTACCTGAGTTATTTATGTTATATTCTCAATGGTTATTAAACAATCATTATTAAATTGTAATTAGCATCGCATTTATTAACAACTAGAAATAACTACCCGGCGTTGCCTAGGTAGAAAGGAGATAATAAGAAAGTTAATCTCGCAGATCCAATTAATTGTTTTAGTCTTACATAATTAATTTATCCTTTAATCGACGTGCAGATGTAAGAGGGTTTTTTTTTGGCACGCTCATTCGTAAAAAAATGTAAACATATCCTTGAATTCAGATATTTTTTGTAATAGTAGACACAGAAAATAATTTTCCTGTTAAAATTCAAATAAATGTTTTCTTTCTAATAAAATCAAGTGACTCACAGGTAAATTCAAGGTAATTCGAACATGTTTATTCTTTATTCTATGTATTGACGATTTTGGGTAATGT
>CM042159.1:25657002-25662553 GCA_023376005.1 Doryteuthis pealeii | reverse complement strand
CCCGATTTTGCTCGATTGAAAATTTCCTTCGATTACTAATATTTAATGTTAATACGACAAATAGCCTTATTTAAACAATTAGTAGCGTTTAGGTCTTTAAATTTTCATTCAGTAGTATTGCAGTGTTTAGATTTCACTGGAAATAAGTTTTAAAAAAACCCACTTAATAAACGATTATATCCCAATATCTTCACATTCTACTGTATGCCAATTAGTAGAATCCACATACACTCTCTAATATATTTTTAAAAAGTTTACTATCATTTCGACAGGATAGCAAACGCAGAAATTTAAAAATCAGATGCTATTAGATTTTATGTGTGAGATTTATGTTGGGCCCTCTTAGAGTGTCTGGCTTTGACAGGACTTGACAAGCGACGAATGGATTCTGGTTGAAAACTCAGAACTGGTTAAACGCTATTATCCCCTAATCTCTCACTATGGATAGATGCGTTTCCCTTATTTTATGGATTTATTGCTTGATTTCTTCAACTTTTATTATCGTTCTGTGTCATTATTTCTTTTTTATTACCCACCTCTAGGTTGCTTCTCTCCTCTTCATCGTATATGTAGATTATTGCCAACATTTCTAACTCCGGTTTCGACCGGGAGTCCACCGTGAGCTTTGCCGCTGCCCTTACAACGTTTTAACATCGTGATCCCAGGGGGCATTTCTCCAGCTACACCTGTTCCCCCTTTGCCGGGCTGAGTTTATTGCCTGGTGCCTGGGCGCCCTCTTTTGAGGGGGAATGCCGGTGGGACAACGCATTTTTGTGGCCTACCACCATACGCTTTCAGTTGTTGGTGGGCCACATTAAAAATGTCTTTGTGTCCATTGCGCCAGTTAAGCGGTATGAGAGGGCAAATACTCTTCCTCTTCTTCCATTTCTTGTTATTCTGGCTTAAGGTTTCATATCTACTTGTTTTGTTAGTCTACCAGGCAAATTATTCTGTTTCCTAATGCTACCCTTTATAAATTCCAACTATCACCAAATTCTAAACAAGTATGTTTATTACACGTGCCACATATTGTCCCTTTCTCTTCTTCTGTCATCATCATTTTCCTCTCTCTCTCTCTCTCTCTACTCTCTCTATATATATATATTATATTATTATATATTATATATACCTATATATATATCTTACATATATTTACAAAATACACACAAACGCCCACACAGCACACAATCTCACCCCAATAATATATTATATATATATTATATATAATATTCATAGAGAGAGAAGAGATGAGAGAGAGAGATAGATAGATAGATAGATAGATAGATAGCATTATCACAAAACAAACCACAACACACACACACACACACAGACACAATTATATATGAATTATATATATATATATTCACAAAACATACATTGACTTACACAACAAGACCAACATTCACATACACACGCACGATATATTATTATATAATATTACTTATATATATCAGTCATATTTATTATATATATAATATATATATACAAACCACACACAACGCACACAAGACAACACAATATACCCCATAATATATATTATATATATATATATATACTATATAATTATATATATATATTAGATACGATAGATAGATAGATAGATATAGAATATGTTATCATACAAACAACACACACACATATATATTATACGCATTATTCACAAATATGACTAACGCGATACATTGACGCACCAAAAGATCCCGACATACACACCACACTGATATATATATATATATATAATATATTTATATATATATATATATAAACACACATATACATATAACGCATAATTCAAAACATACATTAACCATTGACGCACACAAAAACGACCGACATACACCACACACACACCACACACTATATCATATATATAATATAATATATATATATATATAATATAGTTTAATCTCGTTCTTTTTTTTAGCGATTGATAATGGATTCCTAAAAAAGAACACAAGTCGACTTGAATCGCCGTGTGATCGTACGACGAATCGAGACGACCGTCGCATTGGCTGCATTCAATTGACAAGTTGTCCATGAATCAAAAACAAAACCCAAATGGCTGATACACGTGGCCAAAACAACGCAAAAAGAAGGCGGACAAGTTTTACGACATAACGATGCGCCAAAAGTACTGGAGACGCCCGGCACGATTCAGTCGATTGTGTTCTTTTTTTTAGGAATCCATTAATCAAACGCTAAAAGAACGAGATTTAACTATATATATATATATATATATAATATATATATTATATATGATGAAGATGTGTGTGTGTGTTGTTGTGTTGTTTATTGTCGCGTCTTTGGTGCGTCCAATGTTAATGTATGTTTTTTTTGAATATGCGTTCTATATTGATATGTTTTATATATATATATATATATTGTAAATTATATATATATATTTCGTGTGTGTGTGTATGTCGGTCTTTTTGTGTGCGTCATCAATGTAGTTTTTGGAATTATTGGTATTTATATATAATATATGTGTGTGTGGTTGTTTGTATATACATATCTGATATATCTATCTATCTATATATCCTATATATATATATATATATAATAATATTATATATAGTATATATATTTATTGGGGTATATTTGTGTGTCTGTGTGTCGGTCTGTGATTGTTTATATATATTATATATAGTATATATATAGTAGGTTATAGTATATATAATATTATATTAGTATATCATATCAGTTGCGTGTGTCATGTGAATGTTGGATCTTTGCTGTAAGTCAATGTATGTTTTTGTGAAGCATATATATATATATATATATAGATGTTTCTGGATGTGTGTCGTGTGTGTGTGTGTTTGTTGTATTTTATCATATGCTATCTATCTTATCATCTATCCTCTCCTCTCTCTCTCTCTCTCTATCATATATACTTTATATTATATATATATATATATTATATATATGGGGTGAGATCGTGTGTCTGTGTAGTTGCGTTTGTGTGTATTTTGTATATATATAATATATAGTATATATATATATATAATATTATATACCTATATTATATATAGAGAGAGGAGAGAGGGAGAGAAGAGAGAGAAAATGATGTATGGACAGAGAAGAGAGAAAAAGGACAATAATGTGCACGTGAATAAAACATACTGTTTATAATTTGTGATAGTTGGAATTTAGGTAGCATAGGGAACAAAATTAATTTTGTCCTGGTAGTACTAACAAAACACAGTAGATAGAACCTTAACCAGAAAACAGAAAGAAGAAGACGAAGAGTATTGCCTCTCATCACCACTTTATGAGCGCATTGACACCAAAAGTGACATTTTTAATTGGGCCCACCCACAACTTGAAGCGTATGTGTGGTAGGCACAAAAATGCGTTATCCCACCGGCCATTCCACCCTCCAAAGAGGGCGCCTCAGGGCACCAGGCAATTAAACTCACCCGGCCAAGGGGACAGGTGTAGCCTGGAAGAAAATGCCCCCTTTGGGATCAACGATGTTAACTTGTAAGGCCAGCGGCCAAAAGCTCACTGGACTCCCGGTCGAAACCGGAGTTTAGAAATGTTGGCAATATCTACATATTACGATGAAGAGTAGAGAACAACCATAGAGTGGGTGAATTAAAAAAAGAATAATGACACAGAACGATATAAAAGATTGAAGAAAATCAGCAATAAATCCATAAAATAAGGAACGCATCTATCCATAGTGAGAATTAGGGTGATAATAGTCGTTTAACCAAGTTCTGAGTTTTTCACCAGATCCATTCGTCGCTTGTCAAGCTGTCAAGCCAGACACTCTTAGAGGGCCCACATAAATCTCACACAAAAATCTTAAAGCAATCTGATTTTTATTTCTCGTTTGCTCTCCTGTCGAAAATATAGTTAAACTTTTTAAATTATTTAGAGAGTGTAGGATTCTACTATGCCATACAGAGAATGTGAAGATATTGGGATATATCGTATATATTAGTGGGTTTTTTTAAAAACTTATTTCCCAGTTGGAATCTAAACACTGCAAACTACTGAATTGAAATTTTAAGACCTAAACGCTACTATGTTTAAAATAAAGCTCATTTGGTCGTATTACATTAGAATATTAGTAAGTCGAGGGATTTCAATCCGAGCATCGTAATAATTCGTTATATATATATATATATATATATATATTATATATATTATATATATATATATATATATATATATGTGTGTGTGTGTGTCCAAAAAGTATCGAGATTTTTCGTACTTTTTGACTCCACATTGTAATTCTGAAAAAAAAAAGTTCCATTCATTATCTTTTTTCAGAATACAAGGTGTGTCAAAAATACCAATTTTAAAGCTTTATTTACCTAGATAGAAATGAAGGGAATTGGAACTTTTTTATTTCAGAATAAAACGTCTGTCAAAAGATAAAAAATAAATACTTTTGTGTCTGTGTCTGTGTCTGTGTGTGCGTGTGTGTGTGGTTTAGCGATAGATAGATAGATAGATAGATAAGAGATAAGAGAGAGAGAGAGAAGTGAGAGAGAGAGAGAGAGAGAGAGGAGAGAGAGAGAGAGAGATATGAACGAATCAACATGTCGCGCTAGTAACACGAATATACATGACAATCTTGCACCATCCCTCCCTATCATCCATTGCCATCGGAAGGTCCTCTTCGCAGCATCCCTTATCCACACAGAACTTGTCAACGTAGATCTTTGCTGGAGGGTCCCTATTGGCGTGCTCATGTTCTGGTTTCCAAGGGAGAACGTCACTCATGAGTTCGTTATTAATTCTCCAGCGGTGTGCAGCATATCATCTTACTTGAATAGTTTGTTCAACAGGATGCAGGTGGCCGTATAGCTGCTTCCTTATTGGATGTTGTTTCCACGATTTGTTAAGGTCGCACGCAACATTCTTGTGCAGCTCTCATCTAGCTTATTCTCTAGGTTATGGTCAAAGTCGTACAGCCATACAGTAGCACTGATACAACTACGCATTGAGAGAATTAGTTGCTTTAACTTGTCAGTGATATCGGATTTCCATATGACAGATAATCTGTTTATATAGACCATGGTTTTCCTATGCGTCCAGTAACATCATCTGTGGACGAGATGTTACTACCTATCTCTCTCAATCTATCTTTATTCTCTCTATCTCTGTCTCTGTCTTCTCTCTATTTTATCTCTCTCTTTTATCTCTCTCTCTCTCTCTCTCTCTCTCTCTCTCTCTCTTATCTATCTATATATATATTATATATATAATATATATATATATATATTATATACTTTGGTGCGGTACCAAGTTTCTTGGTACAAGGTGATTCTAGTGGGTCCTAATTCTCTACCATTAGTTTGTTGTAGAGTTCAGGTTCCGTAAGAGAGCTCAATGTTTAATTATTGTAAACAGAGCAAAGTTATTTGGAATTAAAAGGCATTAAAATACCATGGGTATCGTGGTTATGGACCATTTCTACTCGCGAGTATGCTCACGGCTTCTTCAGACCACTGATATATTTTATTTTATAAAATATACAGTGGTCTGAAGAGAAGCTCGTGAGCATACTCGCGAGTGGAAATGTCCATAACCACGATAC
>CM042159.1:25637002-25654502 GCA_023376005.1 Doryteuthis pealeii | reverse complement strand
TCTATTATTCGTATGGCAAGCCCTAACCCTTTTCTTGTGGATATGTTGATGTTAATGATGGAATCTTGGTGGCCTTTGCAGTTCATGACATGCAACATTACAGTTTGGTCCGTACTTAAGCTAGACGGGCGGTCGGAATGGTCACCTCCGATTAATCAGCTGGCGACGTCAAGCCCTAGCACCTATATGATTGTATCAACCCTATTGTCCTCATGACAAAACCCAATCCTTTTTATTATATATGCGCTAGAAGGCGGTGGCCGAGTATTTTAGTGTCATGAGTATGTGATTACACTGTATCAAATGGTGAAGTTTCAGTTCTGGAGCTCTAGGGAATGGGGAGAACCTCTTAATCACAATTACTCCCAGTTCCACTCTGTCCTGTTGCGGTATTACCAGATAGGGTCCCATCTATGGGTTAAATTGATTGTACAAATTAATTTAAAATTGTTTTAATAAAAAATGAGCTTGAAAAAAATTGAATACCCAACAAGAATGTATTCGGCATAAAATAACCCAAATAACATTATATTACATTAAAACGTAAATGCTTGCATCAAGAGGGTGCATGGTTTTGCAAGTATTTTTAACAAATATATATTCACTAATCCCTCCGCACGAGGAGGATGTAACACAGGGTCAATTTCTTAAGCGGAGTTCAACAGGTTTGAATTCAGAGTTTTCCTTCTCCTAGACCGGTTGCCTAACCAAGGTTAAAGAGCCTAATCTGCCCTACTATTGATCAATAGATGGAGGGCGGGGAGGATCCACACCTTTCCCAAGAGTATTAGCGCTATTTGAAATGCAATTGCCGCATCCAGGATTTGAACTCGGGGCTACGAGTCTATTTCTCATGACTTTAACCATTGCACCACCCGCTTTTTTTTAACAAATATTTTATTTTGGGAAGTTAGTGAAAATGTTTAATCTTTTAGGGTTATACACAGAATCAATTGAAAAGGGAGGAAGAAGATTGTTTTCATTTTAGAATCTTCCACAACATTATGGTTATATTCACTAACTTGGAGGTAATTATGGTGTAATGGTTATCATCGTATGAAATGGACATGGTGACAAGAGTTCAATGTCTGGACGAGGTTGTTTGCATTTCACGCAGTGGTAATACCCTTGCAAAAGGTACGCATCCACCTATAGGTAAATAGTAGGGCAGATTTGGCTCTTTTTGATCTAAGTGTGGCAATATATATATATATATATATATATATATTATATATATATATATATATATATATATGTATGTATGTTATTATATTATATGTAAAAGGATGACTTACCGGTGAAAAATATGAGTTTGTTCTCAATGTTGATTTGGTTACAAAATGTTACCCGGATAAGTCAGCGTTATAACAAATATAAAATGCCCAATATGTAAGTAGAGCGAATTTATTATTATAGTGTATACAGAAAATGACCTACTCGAGTTTCACCATAATGCTCTTCAGAGCTGGTTCCACTGAATTAGTCTAGATATTGATTAATTACAACTAACTGCAGGAGTTCAACATGAACGCCTGCTATTAGCTGTAATTATTCAATATCTAGACTAATTTCAGTGGATTTAACCCTGCAGATCCTCATGGTGAATTTCGAGTAGGTTATTATCTACACACTAATATATGTGAAGAAAGAAGTGAATCCGACGGTATGTAGTGTATTAAGAAAAAATGAAAAAAACACAGGTTTTAAATGGGTTAAGTGGCGGAGTTATTGGCCAACGCTGCAGTGTTTCGATCTATTAATTAGATCATTCTTCAGGCATTTGTTGGTATATGGAAGGTGATTAATAAATTATTTATCACAGGAATAAAGAGAAAAGCGAGTGGTTTATGTGTATTCAGTTTTTTTAATTTTTGAAGTTTGAAAGAGGAACGGGTTTGAAATGTGACGTCAAATGTTCTATTTTACGGCGTTAGTATAGATGGTGTATGTGTGTGTATCCGAAAGGCAACATTGTGCATTTTTTAGGTGTGTGTTGTGTGTGTGTGTATAATTTTTTTTTCGCGAAGACGACAGCGGAAAATGAACCTTAAGGTTGTTGTTGGTGTGAGTGTGTGTGTGAGTGTGCATGTGTGTGTATTACATGTAATATATTGTAATTAGTACATAATATATATATTTAGTGTATTATTACACTAATATATATATATAAATATGGCTCATTTTAATTATAGATAGTGGAATTCAATAGAGAATAACACAGATGATTAATATTGTCACAAAATATAATCTTAATACCAACTGTTTCCTAATACAAGAATAACTGAGATGATAATACCCCCCCCCCAAAAAAAAACATTGAAAAAAAAAATAAAAAAAGGAAAGAAAAAACAGTGTGATATCGCAAAACACCACAAATAATTTACATTTCCGAGCGGGTGGGGAATTATAGCAGGTGCTTGAAAAGTGTTAAGTGGGGTGCAGAACTTTATTTTTTTTAAAGAAATGCTAAAGATGGAAATATAGTAAACAGTATAGTCCACAAATAGTACAGAAGAAAATGCGGAAATATTTCCTCTTTTTTTTGTTGTTTTTTTTCAGTTTCATGAGATATTGGTACTATTAACGAATATTAATTTGAAAAAATTATAAGATGCCAGCTTGTTTGTAATTGTTGTAAAAAATATTTATACATGAAACATAATATAATGATGAACTTAATATCCTCGTTGCATATGCTTACAAATACCACTCACATGTGTGTCTATATTATAATATATATATTATATATATATTATAGTGGGGGGGTGTACATATATTGGGTGTGCTTTAGTTTTGTATATATATAAATATTTTATATATATATTTATTTCTTTAATTACCATCATCTGTCATATAATCACATTATTATTATTATATTATTATTTTATTATTATTATTAGTGTAGTAGTAGTAGTAGTAGTATAGTAGTATAGTATTTTCCGTTGCCAGCGCATACAGTTTGCGTGGTTTAGGTACCCACACACAACACACACACACACACATATAATATATATAATATATATATATACTATATATATATATTATTATATATTCAATGCTTCCTTTAGTAGTTTACAATAGGCTATTAAATAGACCTTAAAAAATAGACAACTGTATTATTTATTATTATCTCCTCAAGTCTGTAAAACCGTTCTTTGTATTCTAATTGATCTTAAAAATTCGAATTCTTGCACAATTCCCAGCGGATCTCTTATCCCACCAGTTCTGCCTAGTATTGCACTCCCTTTAGACTAGTTTGCGGCATTGTCGTATAATGGGATTAACTTACAAAACCTCAGACAAGGACACGCTTTTCAATATTTGTTTTTAATAATGAGGTGGCTCAAATAATCTGATAGTGAGCCCAGAAGAAAACGAAGAGTTTATTTTCCCAGCAATAGCAAAATATCTTATTGTCTTCATTAAGATATTAGGTTAGGTTACATATTGATGCAGCCCTGTCGGTTTAGGCCTGAGACTACACTGATTGCACCTCAACAGAGAGATTAGACCCACCACCCATCACCGTGTGTGCAACACGTGTACTTAGGGATGGAATCCTGGTGACTGATCAGTCCATGACATGAAACCCTCCACTTTGCTCCTTACTTAGGAAAGACATGCAGGCTACCTCAAGTCAATCGGCTAATTACGACAAGCCCTAGCATCTATTTGATTGTCCCAATCCTATTGCTCTTATGGAAAGCCCATAACTCTTTTCCTCATATATGTGCTAGAAGGCTGTGGCTGAGGGTTTTATTGTATTCTTTATGATGTTAAACTCTATCTGATGGTGAAGTTTTAGTTCTGGGACTCTGAGGAATTTCCCCATGTCCACTCTGACCCGGAGCGCTAGTATATGTTAGAGTTACATCAATGGGTTAAATAGAAGAAAATGAATTCAAAATGTGTTTTAAAAATGTTATTAGAAAAATTGAGTACCCATCACGAATAGGTAAAATATAAGAACTTCGGCATAAAATGACCCAATGGGTTGACATGCCGTAAAATCCAACAACCCAACCAACATATTGATGTATATTTCTATTCGGTGATGTTGAAATTCTAGTTCTGGAGCTCTGAGGAATTTCCCCCAGGTACACTCTGACCCGGAGCGCCAATATCTGTTAGAGTTGTTGTTGGCATCCATTCCTCTACTAAAGACGACGGCGTAGGGTCCATTTTTTTCTTTATTTTCTCTTTTTTTAAAATCTGCAACTGCGTGAGTGGCTGAACAGACCAGTTTTTGAATGGCAGTCTCTGGAGCAGTGACTGCAAACAAACAGTGATGCTTACTGCAGTTGCTGTTGTCTCTCCTTCCTTTTGGCTCTCTTTTCCGTGGCGGCTTCTTTCCTCTCTTTTTCACTCCTTTTCGTTCCTTGTATGACGAGCAGTCGCCAAGTCGCACGGTCTTCTGTACACGCCTCCCATGTGTTAGTATTAATGTGGCATGTCTTCATGTCTCTCTTGCAGACATCTTTAAAGCGCATGCGTGGTCTCCCTACTGGTCGGGTGCCCTCCGCTAATTCGCCATACAGTATGTCTTTGGGCATGCGGCCTTTGTCGAAGGATATGGACTCTCGAACCGAGTTCGAATCCTAGACGAGGCAGTCTACATTTCACATAGCGCTAATACACTTGGGTAAGGTATGAATCCAAGTACTCTCCCTTCAGCTATGGGTAGTATGGTGGACTGGGATTTTAACCTTGTGTAGGTAACCCGTCTAGGATAATGAAAACTGAATTCAAACCTGTTAAACTCCGCTTACGAATTTGACCTCGTGTCACATCTTACTGGTGTGGAGGGGTTGGTAAATATATATAAATAATTGTCGGGGTGGCCTAAAGTCGGTATCAGACAGACAGCGAGGGAGTCAATCCCTTTTTACTAGGGCTAGACCAAGGAGATAGCTTGTAGCGTCTGAGGCAGAGCGCCACACCTACCATCAGCTCCCCACTTTACCACACATATCTCAGTGCTACTCATACGCTGAGTTGGCGAGGGCCAGTATCAAATAAGGAACCTTGCGATTGCCAGCTGGACACTCTACCAACTGAGCTAAACCGGCCATATTATGTATAAAATATATGAAATGACCCAATAGGTTGACATGCTGTAAAATCCAACCATCCAACCACCCAACCTACATATCGATGTATATTTATGTCATTTTTTGGTTTGTTTTGGTTTGTTTTGTTTTACGGCATATCAACCTCAGTGGGTCATTTAATGCCGATAAAGTTTTGAAATAAATCAATTCTTAATGGATAATACATTTTTTTTATAAACACATTTTTCTATTTAACCCGTAGATGGGACCCTAACAGGTACTACCACTCCGGGTCAGAGTGGACCAGGGAGCAATGGTGATGAAAGGGTGCTCCACATTCCCCAAACCTCCAAAACTGGAACCTCACCATCAGAGTTTAACGTCATTCCCAGGACATGTAGACCCGCAGCCACCGCCTTCTAGCACCCATATGATAAATAAGGGCAATAGGGTTGGGAAAATCAATATAGGTGCTAGGGCTTGACGTGACCAACGATTGATCGGAGGGGGCCTCTCCGACCGCCCGTTTAGCCCAAGATAGGGCCAAAGTGGAGTATTGCATGTCATGAACTGCTCATCCACCTTAAGCATCACGGGTCGCCACCCACGGCCAACAGGTGGCCCCATTGGGGCAGTCTTACCCCTCTGCAGAGGTGCAGTCGGTGCATTCTAACGCCCCAGCCGACAGGGCGGATGTCATTTTTTTCCGGCAATGTACTCTACTGTAGCGATGCACTTTTGCGCTTTATCGTTGATCGAAATGTTTCTGATAATTGTTATCTGAAATGCTTTTAGCGTGACTATCGGTTTACGCTCAGTTTGTCTGCATATAGTCTTAACTGATTGTTTGCAGGTCTTCGGTATCACGCCGGGCAAAACGATCACTCATATTATTGTACGCGTTCATCGTGTCTACTGTTATAGAATATCTCTTAACATACAACTCATACAAGCTGACAAACATAAAAACAACTGAACATTTCTTTTTAATTAAAAAGAAAAATAACATAAAAAATAAATAAATAAATAAAATCTCTTGTTTAGAAATCTCAGAAATATAACAGGGATGCCAGAGTTGAAATTGATTTTTAAAACAAATTCCCAGAGGTTGTAATTATCGATGTTGTATCAAACACCGTAATCTTATTATAATGGAGATTGCGAGGAGTGTCTGTGTGTCTGTAAGCGGATCTACGTCACCGCAATTACCTGAGTTATTTATGTTATATTCTCAATGGTTATTAAACAATCATTATTAAATTGTAATTAGCATCGCATTTATTAACAACTAGAAATAACTACCCGGCGTTGTCTAGGTAGAAAGGATATAATAAGAAAGTTAATCTCGCAGATCCAATTAATTGTTTTAGTCTTACATAATTAATTTATCCTTTAATCGACGTGCAGATGTAAGAGGGTTTTTTTTTGGCACGCTCATTCGTAAAAAAAAATGTAAACATATCCTTGAATTCAGATATTTTTGTAATAGTAGACACAGAAAATAATGTTCCTGTTAAAATTCAAATAAATGTTTTCTTTCTAATAAAATCAAGTGACTCACAGGTAAATTCAAGGTAATTCGAACATGTTTATTCTTTATTCTATGTATTGACGATTTTGGGTAATGTGACGTAAGAAGTGAAATAGTTTCGGTTACGGACAAAGAGACACCGAATCTCCGTTAAAGTAAGATATAAAACAGCGATTTAAATACACTCAATTTTACACAATTCTACAAGTCTTTATTAAACATTAACAAATATTTTTTATTTTAATTTAAAAAATATATATTTTGACTTTATCGACGTCCAAATGTAAGAGGACTTTTTGGCACGCTCATTCGTAAAAAATGTAAACAGATCCTTGAAATATTATACTTTTGTAATAGTAGACATAGAAAATAATTTTCCTGTTAAAGTTCAAATAAAAGTTGTCATTCTAATAAAATCACAGGTAAATTCAAGGTAATTCGAACATGTTTGTTCGTTATTCTATGTATAGACGATTTTGGGTAATGTGATGTAGGAAGTGAAATAGTTTCGGTTACGGACAAATAGACACCGAATCTCCGTTATAGTAAGATATAAAACAGCTATTTAAATACACTCAATTTTACACAATTCTACAACACTTTATTAAACATATAAAATATGTTTATTTTAATTTAAAAAATATATATTTTGACTTTATCGACGTCCAAATGTAAGAGGACTTTTTGGCGTAATGTTGCATAGCCTCTTTACCGGCACTAAATATCTATATGTTATATACTTTCTTACGTCTTACCCTGGTCGTCTATTCTTCTGGCCGGCTTGGTTCTTCTATCGTCTATCTTGGTCTGGTCTTGTCGTGGTGTTTCTTGGGGCCTTCGGGTCTGGTCTCTGTTGGGGATCGTTCCTTATCAGAAGCCTTGTGTCATTGATAGCTTTTAGTAATAACCACAAGACTTCGATTTACTTTTGATGTTACTTTATTCCAGATCCCCAGACCATACAATCACGCAGTGAGACTCTCATCTTGCTAGCTTCACTTCTAAGTCCTAACTCTAACTAACTGAGTTGCTTACTCCTTAAACCGGAAGGGGCTTCTATTGCCTTCCGTTTCTCACGATCATCCCCAGAACGCAAGGTCAGAGTGAGGTCAAACGCTGTCACTCACTCTCAAGGCCATCAGCTGCACTAATATGATTTCTACACTATTGTCATAATCATTAGGTATCTAATGATTATGTAACAGTAAAAAATGTAAACAGATCCTTGAAATATTAAACTTTTGTAATAGTAGACATAGAAAATAATTTTTTCTGTTAAAATTCAAATAAAAGTTTTCATTCTAATAAAATCACAGGTAAATTCAAGGTAATTCGAACATGTTTGTTCGTTATTCTATGTATTGACGATTTTTTGGGTAATGTGACGTAAGCAGTTAACTAGTTTCGGTTACTGACAAATAGAGACCGAATCTCCAGTATAATAAGATATAAAACAGAGCTATGAAGCAATATCCTACGCAGCTTGGCTCTCAGAAATGATAATTGGTTCTATTTGGGATGTACATTAAATTGATAATAACCGGTATCAATAAGTATTTATCTAGCCACCAGCACCTGCAACGCCTTTTGCAATCTATTGTCTGGTCTGCTTAATCGCTGCATGTGGAATGTTGCGTAACCATGTGCATTTGTTGAAAGCCTCCGTTATATTTCATTACGGTCAAGCGTAGGGTCAAAATGAACAGCGTAATAGCAGTTCCTTCTAAAGAGAAAGAGGCCAATAAATTTCCATGTCGACGCCGTTCTCCCAGCTGCAACCTGGTTTAAATGGTCTGCGCATTTGTTTAAGGCAAGCGCTTATTTAAATTGTTTGCAAACCTATGAGAATCAATAGGGTACCATCTGATTAAGCCATAAAGTCTCCAGTGAAAGGAATAATAATTAGTTATGCTAACTCGTCTGTTATCAGCTTTGGCGTTGGTGTACAAATCTGAACACACACACACAGCAGCATGCATATATATATATATATATATATATATATATATATATTAATGATTTGAAGGCAATTACAATGCATATAAAAAAAAGATGTTTTTTTGTCTCATCAATTTCAAAGTAAACCTTTATCTTCAGAGACAGTTTTCAGAAATGGGCGCGCTTCTCTTTTTTGTGTCATTATTTTTCTCTCTTTCTTTTTTCTCCTCTTCCTCTCTTTTTTCTTTTCTTTTCTTTTTCTTTATGTTATGAATGAAATTGGGGCGGATAACTGTCGTTTCTTATTTTTGAAATATCTGTTGAGAATAGGTTTGATATATATATATATATATATATATATATATATATATATATATATATATACACCCACACACACATATATACACACACACACATATATATATGTATGTGTGTGATGTGTGTGTGTGTGTGTGTGTGATTGGCTGACAAGTTCATGTTATAACGTGTACAAAGCTGGAGACGTTCTCCAAACACATACACTCTCACACGCACACACCAATTTGAAATAATATAAATCTATTACATCTCACGTATGTCTATTTTGATATGTTGTTGTTGATATATTGATGTATTAGTACTGGTGTGTGTGCGTGTGTATGCGTGTGTGTGTCTGTGTGTGAGGATACATGCATGTGTATGGACTTGTGTGTGTATGGATGTATAGGTGTGTATATATATATATATATATATATATATATATATATATATGTCTGTTGTGTCTTTGTATGTGTATGTGTCTGTGTCTGTATCTGTGTGCGTATATATATATATATATATTATAATATATATATATATATATATATATATTATATATTATATATATATATGAGTACTGGCTGAAAAGTTCATGTAATAAACTTAATGTGATGTTGATGTCTTTTATTTACCAACACCGAATTGTCCTGAATATAACGTTAAACTGCATCTAATGGTAAAGTTTCAATTCTGAATATCTAGGGAGTGTAGATAACGCTTTTATCACCATTACACGAATGTCTCCCTTGAACTTGAATGGGAGTACCTGTTAGGGTTTGGTCTATGGACTGAATAGTACAACCGTGTTTAAATATGTGTTTTAATATCATTGAATTTTTTAAAAAAATGAATAACCATCAAGAATGGATAAAACACAATTCTTCGGCATAAAATAAATCAACATGAATTAATAAAATTAATTAGTTAAATTAAACCAATTATCAAACCAAAAGCGATGGAAGAAGTTCCTCAATTAAAACAGGAATTATGTTAACAAATAAATCTCAATTGGTCACCATCCATGAGAATATTTAGGTAAATCCGTGAATATTTGGTATTCGTTTGTTAAAAAAAAGAATAGATTATTAGCAGACAAAAGTCAGTGAGCCTCTACTATTAATATCTGGTAGCTTTTGTTATCATTCAAATACGAGGAATAATAATTATTTAAAATGTCAGCTAAAGTTGAGACCCCATTCAAGCTGTTTGAAATTTGTTGGAAATAATCAATTTTTCTGAATGGAAAATCCTTTATTTGATTGCGTATTTAAAAAAAAGATAAATAAAATTAAAATGTCTCCGATATATATATATATATATATATATATATATATATATATATATATATATATATATATATATGGTATATGCATAACCCAGAATCTGTTCTTGAGAACGAAACGCATAAAATCCTCTGGGACTTTGAAATAAAAACGGATCACCTTATCCCAGCAAGAAGGCCAGACCTACTGTTGATAAACAAAAAAGAAAGAACTTGTCAACTAGTGGATTTTGCAGTGCCAGCAGATCACAGAGTGAAGTTAAAGGAAAATGAAAAAATAGACAAATATCTGGACCTTGCCAGAGAACTGAAAAAGTTATGGAATATGAAAGTGAGAGTGATACCAATTGTAGTTGGTGCACTTGGAACAGTCCCAAAAGGATTAGAAAAGGGCTTGGAAAGTTTGGATATCAGAGGAAAGATTGAAACCATTCAGAACACTGCACTGCTGCAATCTGCCAGAATACTCAGAAGAGTCCTGGAGACATGAGGAGACTTGCTGTCACTCAGACTCCAGTGAAAGACCATCAGCTAACACTGATGTGAAAACTCAAAAGGAGTAAATAATAATAATAATGAAAAAAAACAAAGAACTTGTCAACCGGTGAGATTTTGCAGTTCCAGCAGATCACAGGGTGAAGCTAAAAGAAAATGAAAAAATGGACAAATACCTGGACCTTGCCAGAGAACTGAAAAACTTATGGAATATGAAAGTCAAAGTGATGCCAATTGTAGTTGGTGCACTTGGAACGGTCCCAAAAGGATTGGAAAAGGGTTTGGAAAGTTTGGAAATCAGAGGAAGGATTGAGACCATACAGAATACTGCACTGCTGCAATCTACCAGAATACCCAGAAGAGTCGTGGAGACCTGAGGAGACTTGCTGTCACTCAGACTCCAGTGAAATACCATCAGCTAACGCTGATGTGAAAAACTCAAAAGGAGTGAACAATAATAATAATAATAATAATAATAATAATTATTATTATTATTATTATTATTATTATTATTATTATTATTATTATTATTATAAAAGTATCTTTTCAGCTTGTATATTAGGACCGAGACTTGTTAGCTGTCCCTTATGTTTAAAACATTCATCTTATTTCCACTGACTATTTATATTCTTTCCACAGTTCATTCAACCTTGCCTTAAAAGTGTTCAGTGATGGGGCATTCATTACTGATGGTGGTGGTTTATTACATGAATCTACTGCCCTATTACTAAAATAATTTTACCTTACATTCGTTTTGCAATCCTTTTCTCTAGAGTTTTTGTACTGTATGGTCCCTTTGTTTGTGATTTTTTGTACATTACCGTATACATTTTCTTGCATGATAATTTGAAGAGGAATCCTCACAAGACCCCGAATTGTGTATATTTAATTTTTCGATCAACACGTGTGTTCTTGTGCCCCTTTATTCAACCTTGCCATTTTTATTTTTAATGAGTTAACAAACCCAGGGATCGAATGCTAGAATACAAGGTCCTGGGGAGCAATGTCATCCTGATTGCTTTCAAAATCAATATTTAATAACACTTCCTGGGCAAATATAGCATTGTCGTCTCAGGGAAAACGTGGTTCTCGTCTTTTGAATAAACACAAACCGAACCGGAATATCGGTATCATTTTAATCCTTCCACGGATTTTTTTCCTTTTTCTGCTAACAGAAAATTGATACACCTTGACATGTGTCTTTGATAATTAGTGAACCTGAGAAAAACGAGTGATGGAATTGAAGTCGATATTGCAGTGAAAAGCTATCCTGGAAAATTTGCGCCAAATTTAATCATGGTCTTTATCGCGAGACGATTTCAATTTGCCGCGGAAATTATTTGTCGAAAATGTCAAGTTGTTGGTCGCAATGAATATTGACAGCATTCCACTGAATTTACATGTATTAAATAAATACCCCTGAGGCTATCAGGTATCATCGATCAGGAGTAGTTTTCAAATTAAATGAACTACGGTGTTGAGTAAAGTTTTTGGTAGTTAGTCAATATTGGTTATAATAGAAAAGATGTGTATAATTTTGCTAATATTTTTATCTCTCTCATACAGTCTCTATCTGTCTCTCTGTCAGTCTATGTCTATCTGTCTGTTTCTCCCTCTCTCTCTATCCCCCTCTCTCTCTCACACTCTCTCTCTCTCTCTCTCTCTCTCTATATATATATATATATAATATATATATATATATATATATAATTATATATATTATTCATATGTTGTTGGTTTTTTTTGCTTGAAGGCAATTACAATGCGTATATAGCATAAAATTCGATAATTATATTAAATAAACATGATAAGTGAATTTCTGCAAAGGACCGTTCGGTCTGTAGAACATTGTACAGACTGTTTCGACTTTATTAAGTCTCATCAGCAGCAGTTATATATATGCTGATGAGACTTAATAAAGTCGAAACACTGCTGATGAGACTTAATAAAGTCGAAACAGTCTGTACGATGTTCTAAAGACCGAACGATCCTTTGCCGAAATTCACTTATCATGTTTATTTAATATAATTATTAACAAACACACACACACACACACACACACACGCACACACACACAACACACACAATAATATATATATATTTAATCCGACGAAAACATAGCCATTAATACCCTTGGGAAAGGTATGCATACTAACAGGCAGGAGAACTTCAAGAGACTAGACTACTCATATTATTATAATATAATATAATAATTTTATAATATAATATTATTAATTATATTATAATATTAATAATATATTAATATATATATATATTATATATAATATATACATATATATATATATATATATATATATATATATATATATATATATATATATATATATATATATATATAATATATATATATATAATAATATAAGAAAAAAAAAATAAAATGAGTCTAGTCTCTTCAGATAGATTTACAAAATATCATTTTGGTATTTTTTGTAAATACTAGACTTATTTTGAGTTTCTGGTTGAAATAAATTTATAATAGTCTGATGACATTTAATTTTTTTTTTCTTTGAAAGTTAAATATTGCTCTGTATATAATTAATTTATTAATTATTATACGATGATCTTTCTTCGTGATTTATAAAAATTCTCGTATGAGTCTATAAGTTTGCACCTACAAGAGCATACAGTATGGATGTACAGTGATATTTCGATGATTCCAAATAGAACCATCCCTTACTTACCAATCAATTGGATTATCTTACATTTATATATATATATATATATATATATATATATATATATAATATATATGTGTGTGTGTGTGTGTGTGTGTGTGTGTGTTTATATATATATAATATAATATATATATATATAATATATAATATTTATATATATAATGAGTATGAAAAGGTGGAATGAAAACATCACACAATGCTGTTAAAGAGAAAACAATTTATAATATAACCATAGCTGATATTGATCAATATTTCGATTTACAAAAATCATCATCAGAGCTCATTTACTCCGTGGTGTTTGTGGTCGGAGAAAAATGTTCAAGTCAGTTCAAAAACAAAAACCCTTTCGTTCTTTTTTTTGCAAAATTAAGGTTTTTGAGTAAATGAGCTCTGATGATGATTTTTGTAAAATCGAAATATTGATCAATATCATCTATGATTATATTAATTGTTTTCTCTTTAACAGCATTGTGTGATGTTTTTATTCCACCTTTTCATACTCATACTGTCGGATTCATTTCTTTTCTTTTAACTTATATATTATAAATATATATATATATATAAATATATATATATCTTATTATAATGGAGATTGTGTGTTTTTCTGTCTGTAACCGAAACTATATTCCTACTCAAGTCACAATTCCCTTAGTTATTGACATCACATTCTGCATGATTTTATTTTCATCTAAACCTCAATTATTAATAAAATTGTCTTACATTATTAATACTGTTAACTATGTCTACGTACTGACAACATGCAATTATATTTATATATACAACAAAATAGCGGTTTACAGTGTGAACGGGAAGGCTAATTTGCATATTAATATTAAAAAATCGAATTTAATAAATATGTGCTTAGTATCATTGATTTCTAACTGTTTGGTTTTATTTTAATGAATATAAAAAAATCTCTTCAATGAATCGTAAATGAAATCCATTAACAAGTCATTTTATTCTTTACTTCCTCTTATAACTAAATACTTACATTAGAAAAAATAACAATGAAAGACGAAAGTGATGGAAGAGCAAGTTTCAGTTGTTCAATTTTTTATTATACTCCCTCTGTTTCAAATTTTTTATACTCCCCCTGTTTCAAATCTTTTTATCTGTATTCTTATTTAGTTTTATTAGTCTTTCTAATTGAATACACTATTTTATTACATTAAAACTTAAAATACTTGCAGCCGAGGGTGCATATATTTGCTAGTATATATTATATATATATATATATATATATATATATATATATATATATATATATATATTGAACAGATTAAATATAAGCGTGGTGTTCTAGATCAACTACCTAACAGATATCTTATTCAGGTAAGTCTTTTCCATAAACTAGTTACAAGTTATAATCAAAAGTCTGAAACATAATATACCGATTATAGCTCTAGTAATATTTATCATCAAGATTAACTTACTAACCGTTACACACATCTGACAAGGAGATCCTGAATATTCTATTATAGAATTCTAAATAAAAATGAAAGAGATATTAATGAATACAGTCAAGGCAGATAAAGGTAAATCCGCTGGCTTTCATGTAACTTTATTTTCATATTGTTAAGGATAGACTGAAATAAATTATATAATAACGTTTGCAGATTGGCTATCTATTAACGGTGAACTCTACTCGTCGAATTAGAGAAAATGATATCTACACGAAAAGAGACTACCTAACTTCACGATGAACATTTCCTATAATAGACGATCGATAGAGTAAAATTATGAACATATACATGATTATATCAGAACGTCCTTCCATATGTTCACACAATGTATTTACTCGATATATATATATATATATATATATATATATATATATATATATATATATATATAGAGAGAGAGAGAGAGAGAGAGAGAGAGTCATCCACAGACACGTGTTTCGACTTATCAAGTCTCTTCAGTGTGGCTCGACATTTTGTAAGCTACTTGGATCTTCTTGGACGTCGGACCTAAAGGATACTATACCACAGGACTTATTGACTTACCAAAAGTATACTATACCACAGTACTTATTGACCTACCAAAGGATACTATACCACAGGACTTATTGACTTACCAAAGGATTGCTATAACTCGGGACTTATTGACTTACCAAAGGATTGCTAAAACTCGGGACTTACTTATTTACTTTAAGTTCTTTTACAACTGGCCAAGGATGGCGGCCAGATACTTAACACACCTACAGCCTTAAAAAGTCCACACGAATCTTAACAATAGAATTCGATTCCTGGTTGGTTGCTCTACCGACTGAACAAAACCGACCCCCGCCAGACTAATAAAAGAGTCGGTGGGGCAGCCTAATGTCGGTATCAGCCAGACAGCGAGGGAGACTAACCAGTTTTCACTAGCGCTAGACCAAGGAGATTATTCAAGCAT
Organism: Doryteuthis pealeii; assembly: GCA_023376005.1. Classification (NCBI taxonomy): domain Eukaryota; kingdom Metazoa; phylum Mollusca; class Cephalopoda; order Myopsida; family Loliginidae; genus Doryteuthis; species Doryteuthis pealeii. Next base: position 25,638,815 of record CM042159.1, on the reverse strand, counting down.
CTTAGACGGAGCGCCACACATAACATCACTCACTTAACCGTACAGATCCCTGCTAGTTGGTGAGGGCTGGTATCGGACAAGCAACCCTTGTGATTCCTTGACGGACGCTCTACCGACTGAGCTAAACCGGCCCTTACTAGACTAATAAAGCTAAATAAATAAGAACAATAACACTGTTTTGACTGATGGCAATGTCACGCTTGGAGCATCGGCTCCAGCCAGGACAACTAAATGATTCACAGAGAACAAAGGAAAGCGTAAGAAAAATATAACGTTTGTTCTCAGGAAAAAACAGATATTGTAAGCAGCCTAGGGCATGCGTGACTGACAAAACATAGCCTAGTAAATAACTGTGTGTCAGCATAAACGAAACTGAATCTTATTATAATGGAGAAACTACGTCACTGCATAAGTCACAATAGCCTCAGGAATTTGCGTAAGTTTATCATCGAGTATTTAATTTATATTATTGTCCAAAATTATTGACGCACAGAATAAATCTTATTTATTAACAATGTTTCTATGAAAATCTGAGTAAGATTTTCTGAAAACAGCACGTGTTATTTGTGCGTTTAAAATCCTGCAATGTGTCTTATATATCACTAAGAAATAAAGCTTTACATAATATAAGGTTTGTTTAATTTGCATACTGGGTTTAACAAAACAGGGTTTTGTAAATAAATACTTGGTTTTATTGATGTCTGATATTATTTTCTTATTCTCCGACTGATGCTGATTGACGATTGTTTCAATTTATTTTGGCGCGGAAAACTCGGAAGGACAAACGAACGAAAGCAAAGTGATGAACAGTAGATAAAGGAGTCAAGTTGAACGGAACTAGAAGGTTCCGCTAGAGAACAATGAATATGTGGGCGTTTGGCGGGAAAGCCAGACAAAGAGGAAATAGAACAAAGAAAACAATAGATAGGGTTGCGCTTACTTAAGTAGTCAGCGGTCAGTGGGGACAGTCAGGAGAGAGACAGCCGACGAGAACGTGCGTGACCGGCGCGGTCGCGCACCATCGCAGCCAGCGGTCAGTGAGGTTCGTCCACCCCTCTTTGCCTCAGATCCCAGTAGTAGTAGTTCCTATTGTCAACGCTCGTCCACTCACACGCACCACGAGGGAATTAAATAAAAAGTCAAATCTCCTACTACATACAGCATGCCTTGTGATTTCATTAAGCAGTATACCAGCAACGTATACGATTCAGCGTGTGTTTGAAGATGCCAGTATATAATATATATATACGATTCAGAGTAGCGAAGAAGGGCTACGCAACATATGCCGATTTGGTACCGTGACAGCCCCACTATGCAACACGACGTATTAAAATAAATCACACGAATGATTTTATATAGAAATCAATAAGAATATAATTGAAATAATTGTAATCTTTTTATGTGTTCTTATTTAATTTTGTTAGTTTTTCTAATTTAACATATTTCATTACGTTAGCAATTAGAATATAATTAAAATAAATGTAATTCTTTTATATGCTTTATCATTTATTTTCGTTAGTCTTTTAGTCTAATATATTTCATTATATTGAAACTTCCGCCCGGAGGTTGCATATTCATGCTGGTAATTCTAACAAATAACACTACATAGTAAATTGCTATTATAAAAGTAATTCTTTCTTTGTTTATTGTTTCAGGCATTCTTTGCGGGTATTCTTCTTGGATCAGTAAAATACGAGGAAATGTCAAAAAGTAATGCCTGTTGGAATATTTTGTGATATAAGGCGTGTGATAGATGCCTACTCCTAAATATAGACTCGTTGACTACCACGTGACCTGAGAAGGATTCCCACTG
>CM042159.1:25624502-25632002 GCA_023376005.1 Doryteuthis pealeii | reverse complement strand
TTTTTGAAAATTAATTAATTAATAATGAATTAGGCGGGAATGCCTATTTAAATGTATGGCTTAACAAATCGAGAAAAATCAATCTCTGTATGTACATTTCGGCCTATTAGGCCTCATCAGCAGAGCTATATATAGGAAGGCCGCCCTGTGCGTGATTTGAAACCGGACTGCCAAGCTGACAGGCCGATATCATAACCCCTACACCAAACGGACTTCTTAGATTTTACGATTTGTTTAGAGTAGGTTAATATTCCTCTTCTAGTGACTTTTTTATTACACGACGATATGATAAGTTGTAAACAAGGTATGTTTGGAATGGCTTTTTTGCCGACAATTTTTGGGAGAATATGTGCTGCTGATGAGGCCTAATAGGCCGAAATGTACATACAGAGATTGATTTTTCTCGATTTGTTAAGCCATACATTTAAATAGGCATTCCCGCCTAATTCATTATTAATTAATTAATTTTCAAAAATTAGGTACGACTCCAATTAAGCACATATTCTCCCAAAAATTGTCGGCAAAAAAGCCATTCCAAACATACCTTGTTTACAACTTTATATATATATATATATATATATATATATATATATATATATATATATATATATATATATATACATTAGGGTATTGAAATATTTTTTCTTTGTAAAATTACAAAACATTTTTTTTTTTGCAATTTGACAGTAGCCTAATTCTTGAGATCTTACGATTCCACTGCTGTCCAGTCAGAGAGAAGATGCTGACCAGATGATGTAACCTCGATACCGTTGTGGGTCAGTTTGTAAATTATACTCTAGATTTGGGTCTGAATCTCACGCTAGGTGGCGCCATGAAAACAGGAGCCAATCCACGCATCTAAGACACATGAAAGCTAAACACTTACAGTTAAAAAAAGAACTGAAGTAATTGTAGATATATTCTATGCCAAGAAATAAAATAAGACAAGAAATGAAAGAAAGAAAGAAAAAAAAACAAGAAAAAAACAACAGCATAAAACAATAACTCCGATGTGGAAATGTAGAAGAACTGATGATAGGTCTAATTCTCATTTACACTGTGGTGTTTTGTATCGCCACTGCAAAAAAAAAAAGCAAAGGTTATTTCACAGAGAAGAATATAGGTGAAACGTAACTATTATAATGGTGGTGTGAACATTGTCAAAAGATCTATGATATTTTAGATGATCATAAACCATAATATTCCTCAATATCCAAAATGAAGATTTTAGTGTTAAACGGATCACCTTATGCCAGCAAGAAGACCAGACCTAGTGTTGATAAACAAAAAAGAAAGAACTTATCAACTGGTGGATTTTGCAGTTCCAGCAGATCACAGGGTGAAGCTAACGGAAAATGAAAAAATGGACAAATATCTGAACCTTGCCAGAGAACTGAAAAAGTTATGGAATATGAAAGTCAAAGTGATACCAATTGTAGTTGGTGCACTTGGAACGGTCCCAAAGGGATTAGAAAGGGGTTTGGAAAGTCTGGAAATCAGAGGAAGGATTAATACCATTCAGAACACTGCACTACTGCAATCTGCCAGAATACTCAGAAGAGTCTTGGAAACCTGAGGAGACTTGCTGTCACCCAGACTCCAGTGAAAGACCATCAGTGCTGATGTGAAAACTCAAAGGGAATAAATAATAATAATAATAATAATAATAATAATAATAATATGCACCAGAATAGCAAGGGTAGAATATGATGAAACAAATCCTATAATAAGCGAATGCAGCAAATCAGCACAACGAGAATACAGGAATAGGCACGATTGGGTGAAGATTATCTACTGGCAATTGTGCAAGAAATTAAATTTTCACCATACAACTAAATTCTATATGAACAGACCTGAATCTGTCCTGGAGAATGAGACGTATAAGATTGCCTGGATCCACAAATGAAAGTGAAAGAAAGTGAAAAGATAGACGATGAAGCTAACATCTGGTATTTAAATACCATCGAATATTTAAAAAAATCTTCATAATTTTTTGCACAAAAAGAAAGAACTGGTGGTATTTCATATATATATATATATATATATATATATATATATATATATATACCCAAACCTTCCGAGTAAGACGGACAAGACACGGAGGAGACTGGCGGGAGCAAGGATGAACTCATAAGCAACGTCCCCTGTGGAAGCCAGCACATGGGCATGCCAGTGTGGGCCGACCAGCAAAGACGTACATTGACCAGCTCTGTGCGGATACAGGATGCTGCTCAGATGACCTCCCGAGAATGAAGAGCGATAGGGACGCATGGAGAGAGAGTGCCATGGATATCCGTGCTAACAGCGCGACATGATGATATATATATATATATATATATATATATATATATATATATATGAGCTTTGATAAGTTGATAAGTTGAAACCGCTGTACGATGTTCTACGTGGGGCACAATATTCGCCGAGTTCGCTTGTCATGATTATTTTCAATAATTATCGAATTTTATACGATATACGCATTGTAATAGCCTTCAAGCAAAAAAAATATAAATAATAAATATTGAGAGAAATGGTGACTATGTGGAGAGATAGGGATGTGATTCACAGAGAACCAACTTGATTTTGATGTATTATACATTGTGCTTGTGTTGGTAATTATACCTGTCCTAAACAAAATGGCATTACTTTTTCACTCAGCCTCCTATATATATATATATATATATATATATATATATATATATATATATATATATATATATACTTGTTCGTTAATTGTGTTATTTACGTAGTTTCATTCGGACATACACACATACATATATACACATCAACTGCCGTTTATATATGTACTACAAGCGGCTACCCGGCGTTGCGTGGGTAGAATGGATGACAAAAATGTTAGTCTCGTAGATCCATTATTACTGGATAACGAGTTGTATCCTCGCAGGATGCCCCATTAAAATCCCAATATAAAAAGAACTTTTGTTGATCCGGCTTGGTGGGACGCCAAACAAAAAAAAAACCAAAAAAAAAACGAAAGTGCACAGACCCTTTGAAAAGAAGAATTGATATCTCCTATTTGAAATACTAAAGGCAAAAACTAATCCCATGTTGTTATCATTTAGATTTTATTTTTAATTATCTTCATGAATATAAATCAAATCTTCATTATTTTTGCTCAAAAAGCAACATATAGTAATAGTCAATGTAAAGAAAAGAAGGATTGTGATTGAGGGCAACCTATTTAAGCATGAATTATTTTCGCTTGCCCAATACAATGAAAAAAAAAAGAAAAGAAAAGAAAAAAAATCAAAGGGCTCTTAAAAAATTGTTATTAAAAAAAATTGTTATCATAAAGTGATCATCACAACAAACCACGGATCTGCGCGAGCAGCATTAAGAATTTTACAAACATACGGAAATAAAAAGAAATGCGCCCGTTATTTTACAATACTAAATATATTTTATTTATTTATTCTAATATTCGCTTTAATGTGTATATCCTGAAAGTCTTTGTTTAAAAAAAGGGTAAAAATATGTATATTTACTTATTAATGTTAGTTGTTTTATTTTCGTATTTTCCTCCAGACATACATACACACAACTGGCCTTTATATATGTACTGGCAGCGACTATCCGGCGTCTCCTGGATAGAGGGGGATTTTTTAAAGTTAGTCCCGCAGATATATTATTACTGAATCGTGAGTTGAATCCTCATGGGTTGCCCGATTTAAATCCCTATGTGAAAAAATAGACCTTGCATTGATCCAGCTACTCTGAATAGAAATGTTAATGTCTACTATCTAAAATGTTAAATGAAAAAAATCCATGCTGTTATCATTTAAATTTTATTTTTTAATTATCTTCACCAATATAAATCAAATCTTCATTATTTTTGCTCAAAAACCAAGCCCTTGTGATATTTAATGCGTATATATATTTACTTTGTTGTTAATTATTTTATTTTCGAAGTTTCCTCCTGACATACATATACACACAACTGCCCTTTATATATGTACTAGAAGCGGCCACCCCACATCGCCTTGTTAGAAGGGGGTAGGAAAAAAATTAGTCTCGCAGATCCACAATTACTGAATCACTAGTTGGATCCTCGCAGGATGCCCCATTAAAATCCCTATGTAAAAAAAAACATTGCATTGATCTAGACAAGTTGATAAGAAAAAAATATCTCCAATTTAAAATACTAAATGCAAAAAATCCCATGCCGTTATCATTTAAATTTTATTTTTTAATCATCTTCACGAATATAAAACAAATCTCTATTATTTTTGCTCAAAAAACAAGCTCTGTTGATATTTAATGTGTATATATATATTTACTTTGTCGTTAATTGTTTTATTTTTGAAGTTTCCTCCTGACATACATATACACACAACATCCCTTTATTTATGTACAGATCGACAACCATAACTAGATGATTCGTCTTAATCCCAAAGTCTCGGAATATTTCGGTATTTATTTTTATTCCACTTAAATCCAGATATGTGCAAATATCATTGATTGTAATTGTCGACTCAATTTCATTTGCACTAATTCCCGATGGATCAGGTTTTTCTAACCAGGCATTACTTATTTTTAGACCTTATCTGATATAGCTTTCTGTCTTCGTTCATTAGTGGTTGATTGTCTTGTCTCTAGCTCCGTATAGTCTGCAGTTGCTATTCTCTTGTGCTCTGTCTATTTTGGTCTGCATGTAATTGGATCCTTTGCTGAATGTTTGGGTAGAGATTTAGTTTCTGTCATTCGCTTTATGTCATTAGATAACTCTTACACAGGCATGTCAATATCTTTTCATTGGCTGTTGCTTATCATTATTATTATTATTATTATTATTATTATTATTATTACTAGCAAATATATGCACCCTCCGGGTGCTAGTATTTAAGTTCAAATGTAATAAAATATTAGATTAAATCAGAATGGCTAATGAAACAAATTAAGAATTCAAATAAAAAGATTTGAAACGGAGGGGGTATAATCGGAAAATAGAACAACTGAAACTTACTCTTTTCATCACTTCCGTTTTTCAATGCTAAATTTTCCTAATTAAACTATTGAGTTAAAATAGGAAGTAAAGAATAAAATTACAGTTATTTCTTCTTGTTAATGAATTTCTTTTAGGATTTATTGAAGAGATTTTTACTCATATTGATTAAGATAAAACCAACAATTAGAAATCATAATACCAAGCACATTTTTATTAAAATCAGTTTTTTTAATATCAATATGCAAATTAGCTTTACGTTTACACTGAAAACTGGTATTTTGTTGTATATATAAATACAATTGCATGCTATTAGTATTTAGGTAAGGCCAACAGTATTAATAATGTCAAACAGTTTTATTATTAATTGAGGTTTAAATAGAAATAGAAATAGTAATCATGGAGAATGTGACGTAAATAACTAAGGGAATTGTGACTTGAGTAGTAATATAGTTTCGGTTACAGTCAGAAAAACACACTATCTCCATTATAATAAGATTATTATTATTATTATTATTATTATCAGGACCAGTGAATATACCACAGTATGATAATTTATTTATTACAATCTTTGATATGATTACTTAAGAGCTATTGCCACATAGCTCAATGTGTAAAAATCATAATGATCTTTATTTAAATCTCGCACTTTTTGTCTTTGTCTTTCTTTCTTTCTCCCTCTCTCTCTCTCTCTCTCTCTCTCTCTCTCTCTCTCTCTCTCTCTTTCTTTCTCTTTCTCTCTCTCATTTTTCTTTCTTTCCTTCTTTTCATCATCGATTGAAACAGATTAGCGTTATTGTGTTCGCGTTCACACCTCCTCTTTCCATCTTTCTCCTACTCACTTTCTTTCTTTCAGCTGAGGTGACGACACTCATAAGAAATAAGAATTCGGCGGATAAACAACACCAGATAATCTTGATTTATATTTTTACTTTGTATCTTGGACGATTTGGACTGTCTCATTTTTAACCAGAGGGTGTTGCTGGATGATAACGGACGGAAGATTTAGAAACATCCGTATTATTATTATTGTTATTATTATTTACTGCTTTTGAGTTTTCACATCAGCATTAGCTGATGGTCTTTCACTGGAGTCTGAGTGACAGCAAGTCTCCTCAGGTATCCAGAACTCTTCTGAGTATTCTGGCAGATGGCAGCAGTGCAGTGTTCTGAATGGTTTCAATCCTTCCTCTGATTTCCAAATTTCCCAAACCCTTTTCTAATCCATTTGGGACCGTGCACCAACTACAATTGGTATCACTTTGGCTTTCATGTTCCATAACTTTTTCAGTTCTCTGGCAAGGTCCAAGATATTTGTACATTTTTTGTCATTTTCCTTCATCTTCACCCGGTGATCTGCTGGAACTGCAAAATCCACCAGTTGACAAGTTCTTTCTTTTTTGTTTATCAACAGTAGGTCTGGTCTTCTTGCTGGGATAAGGTGATCCATTATTATTATTATTATTATTATTATTATTATTATTATTATTATTATTATTATTATTTCACTCCTTATGAGTTTTCCAAACCGGTCCTTTACTGAAGACTAAGTGGCAGCAAATCTCCAGTACTCTTTTGAGTATTCTGGCCTACCTTAACAACTATGTTGCTTGGATGGTGTTTTTCAGTGTAGTAACAAGTTTAGTTCTGAAATAATTATTCCCTATGGCAATATATGGCTTGCTACTAATTACAGAATGATGGAACGCCTATCTACCAGGTTTAGGGTACTGATAATTACTACATTATGCGCAGTATGTCTTCATATTGAACGAGTGCGAAAATTATATTAATAAAAATAAAACTGAGTAAATAATTATGCCCAAATAATTTACAAGCAATTTGAAGTGTAAACAATTACATTATATTCAAGTATATTAGTTTTTGTATTGGACACAAGTATAATAAGTGATAGTTGAAGAATTTGTTAGAATCATGATAATAAAATTGATTGGAATTTGATATTTGTTATCGTCAGTGTTTATATAATGGTCAATATCAGCCCAGGTCAAGGAAGTGGGGTCAATATCTTCAATCATATCCCTTTAATGATTTAAATCTGTACATATTTTTACTTTAATTTTGTAGGGTCATCGCTATTGACATTTAGGATTACTTTTCTGATTTATATAATTGAAATTCATTAATTATATTACCAAATCTTATAATATAAACTGCGTGTTCATTTATTTAATTACAAATTAGGTTACAACCCCGATCTCTCTTTCTTTCTCACTCCCCTCTCCCCTCTCTTTCTCTGTCTCTGTCTCTTTCTCTATCTATTTATCTATACACACAACACACAAACACACACATATATATATAATATTATATATATATATATATATATTATATATTATATATATACATGTGGTTGTGTGTGTGTGTGCGTGTGTGTGTGTGTGTGTGTGTGTTTATTTAGGTATATGTATCCGTTTGTGGGGAGGTACATATATCAGGTTTGGGCATATATATATATATATATAAGATAGATAGATAGATAGAGAGAGAGAGAGAGAGAGAGAGAGAGAGAGAGA
>CM042159.1:25609502-25619502 GCA_023376005.1 Doryteuthis pealeii | reverse complement strand
TACCAACCCTCTTCACGAGCAGGATGTGACACAAGGCTAATATATTACGCAGAGTTTAGCAGGTTTGAATTGAGAGTTTTGCTTCTCCTAGACTAGTTACCTAGTCATGGTTAAAGAGCCCAGTCTGCAATACTATTTACTCATAACTGGAGGGGGAGTAGTCGGATTTATACCTTTCCCGAGGATATTAGAGCTATGTGAAATGCAAACAGTCCTGTCCAGATTTGAACTCGGGCAGACGAATTGATTTCATACGACTTCAAACCATTACATCACCTACCTCCATACGACTACGTAATATGTATTACCAAACATCTGCTCGAGCAGGATGTGAGACAAAGTCAATTCGTATGCGTTTAACAGGTTTAAATTCAGTTTTTCTTCTCCTAGCCCGGGTTGCCATACAAAGTTTAAAATCCCATCTGCCCTTTGTTTGCCTGATACATGGAGGGAGAATAGTTTCAATATCATCTTTTTTTTTTTGCGTAATGGGCGTGACGTGGAGCTCTAAGGTGGCCTCTTGTGTGGATTAGAACGGGGAATAAGTTTAAGTGATGATTTGGCATGGAAACATGGTGAGGTTTGATTGGACGGCAAATGGTACGTGGCGAAGGGGAGAAAGGAGGGATGAGAAGTCAGAGTATAAATTGAGTCTGGGAGAATGTGTTAACGGAGTAAGACATGGAATTCCTTGCTCTCTGCAGTTATAATTTGGGGGAAATAAAATACTCATAAGTAAGAAAAAGTGTATTTTTGTTATTACTAAATATATATTTATATAAAAACAAATGCCCAAAAATGTTCACTGAAATATTTTTCCAAAATTATTTTTCTTTCTTTCCTCTCCCCTTCCTAATCTAAAATCTAAAATGTTAAATTTCAAACTACTAAAATTATTGTTTAAGAATCCTAATTATTTTAGAATTAGCGCCATGTGAAACGTAAAAAGTCTCGTCCAGGATTTGAACTCGGTTTGGCCCGGTCATTTCCTACGATATAACCATTACACGACAAACATTTCCCAATTTACATGATATGTATATAAATCAATGTCAGTAAAATAATTATTAAAAAAAAATTCTGCTTACACTTGAATTGGCACAATACAATGGTGAATGTCAAATGTAGATTGAACAGTCAGCATATAGTGATTGTTAATATGCCCATGGGCCAATAATAATAATAATAATAATAAAATAATAATAATAGTAATAATAATAATAATATAATAATAATAATAGTAGTAGTAGTAGTAGTAATAATAATATAATAATAAAATAATATAATGTCTGAATGGAATTTTTTAACCTAAAACTTCGTTATCAGTTGAGATAAATACAACGCTTTCTTGATTTATCGTGACAATTCTCAGATAAAAGAATAATTGTGTCGACCTCGGGTATATTGATCAACTTTTGTAATTTATATTGGAAGAGAATGGGAGGATGAGTACGTGGAGGAAGTGCATGGATATATGTTAGCTTTTTAAATATATATATATAATATATATATATATATATATATATATAATAAGCGGGATATGGGGAGATGAACGAAATTTAGGTCTATTTCATTGTAATTATTTCTCACTTCTTAATTTGTTTTGACTTTAGCATAAAATGTTGAGAGTTGATATGTGACGAAAAGTTACCTGAAATGTTGAATGAAGATAACTACACACCACACACACACACACACACACACACACACACAACATATAATATCTATATATAATATTTATATATGTTATACAGTGGTGTCATAATCTATGCGGTAGCATAGATTAAGCAACATATTTACCTTCTTCATGTTGTTTGGATCAAAAATGGTCCGAAAAGGAGTAATGTATAAAATTGTTTTTATATGCAAAGAGCTGGACTGAATCTGTTGATGAGGAGGGCTTCGAGTATAGCCAGTTGCAATTCATTGGATGAGGATGTCAAAATCGAGAACATTTCGGGCTTATAAGCTGCAACACAATCCGGATTGTCCTACAGGTGTCACCCAATGGTAGAAGGGGAATATGAATTACTTGGTGGAGAAAAGTGGTCAAAGTTGTTGTTACGGATATAAGATGGAATGTGTTGGTTTATTCTGACCTCCAATCTTTGGGTAGTGCGCCCAATATAGCAAACGTCGCATTTGCATTGGAATTTATAGATTAAGTAACTTTTTTCATGGGGCGTTACACTATCTTTAAGATTGGAAGTGTCAGATTTTAGAACAATTCGCAACTTGACAGAATTAAAACAACGGTGGACAGACTGTTGGATGCGTTCAAGTAATTGCCGCGATGTGTTGCCAATCCACGGCAACTTCAAGTATACAGGACACTTTTCAGGTCCAAATCTGGGGTTGGTGGTAAACTGTATGCAATTACTTCTTGTGGTAGTAGATATTAGGTCTTCCAGAATCCGTTTTTTAATAAAATGGTTTTAATGTTGTCTAGTTCGTCTCTGAGTTTAACTTTAGAACAGATCATTAAGGCACGGTGAACTAGCGTTTTGATCAGATTAATTTTGCGTCTTACGGGGCAAAACGAATTCCAGCGTGTGTATGAACCTGAAAAAATGATTTACGATAAACAGAGGTTTGTATACCCGAGTCGGTGCTCTCAACTAGGACATCAAGAAAGGGAATACTATTGTTGTATTCAAATGCACATGTGAAAGTTAACGCTGGGTGGAGGTTGATCACATGAAAGAAACGTCTGCTTTCTGATCTGGAGGAGAAAATTACGAAAATGTCGTTCACATATCGTTTGTAAAATTTTGGCTGTTTCGCAGTTTTAAATAAACGTTCTTCTTGAATTCCAACGAAAATGTTAGCGAGGGTCGGGCCTAAGGGACTTCCCATAGCAATACCGTCAGTTTGCTGGTACATGGTGTTGTTAAAGCTAAATTGGACATCTTTAGTTGCGATGTGCATTAATTTTAAGAATACCTGTTCAGGTATAGGCGGGGGGTCCAAGGTGACTGCGATAAAGGGCGTCAGCGCAGATAGAGAATAGTTTCGTCAAGTGGAATATTAGTTAAGAGGCTCGCGCAGTCAAATTATAATTATATATATATATATATAATGTGTGTGTGTGTGGGGGGGAGAGAGAGAGGAGAGAGAGAGAGAGAGAATCAATTCACTGGTAAGTAGGGGATAATTCTATTTGGGATCATTGAGACCTCACTGTACATCCATACTCTTGTAGGTGCAAACATATAGATTCATACAATAATTTTTATAAATACCTAAAGATCTCAATGTATAAAAACTAATAAATCAATTATATACAGATCAATATTTAACTTTCAAAGAAAGAAGAACTTATCGAACCGTCATTAGACTATGATAAATTCATTTCGCCCAAAACTCAAAATAAGTATAGTCTTTCCTCAGATAGACTTTACAAAATACAGGGAAAATCGAACAGAAAAATTCCGATTAAATATTTTTTTTGTATTTTGCATGTTAGTGGGGATTCATTACTATTGAGGGACAGTACCAAACCATCATCTCTATAAACACCTTTTGTATTGGATCTATGAATCTACTGATTCTGTTTATTATGTATATATCGATAAATCTGCTATTTTGTGCAGAATCATATGCACTCATTGCTATGTCGAAACAGTTATTATTGCATTTGGTCCATGTGTTTTTGTTGTTGTCTATAAGTATTGTTTTCCTGCAGGCAAGATATTAAATTCATTTGTTCGTTGGTTAATTTAGTTTATGGTTTTGGCAGTATTTAGGGTTTCAAATTAGGTTTTTTGTAGATATAGGCGAGTAGAAATCAATGATGGACCATTGTATAAGTGTAGCTTTGTTTTTAGTTTTTTATTTTGAAGAACCATTTTGATTGTATCAAATATATGTTGTTCCATAGATTATATTTTTTGTTTTGTAATTTACTGACCAATGTTTTCATATAATTTTTTTTTTTAAGCAAGTTCAGTTGTATGTGGGCTTAATAGACTAGCTTGTTTTCATCATGCTATAAAATTGTGTTTAGCGTTATTTGAATTACTCACTGACAAGTTAAAGCGACAATTCTTGCCAGGCTGTGTTTATATATTCAGTGCTCATCTATAGCTACACATTTGGACCCTAACGAGGCAGCCTTGATGAATAAGCTAGATGGGAGCTGCACAAGATGATGCATGCGGTTCCTTGAACAGAGTTGGAAAAGCAACCAACACATGAAGCAGCTGTACGGCCACCTGTCCCCTATCTCACAAACCAACCGAATGAAAGACGGACAAGGCATCGCGACATGATGGTTTGTGGCTAATGGTAAAGTCAGGAATGACTCGTTTGCCGCGAGTTTCAAATCTGGATGTGGTAATATGCATTTCAACTTAGCGCTAATACCGCCTGCGGAAAAAAGTTATGAATCCTATCTCCCTCCAGCTATGGATACAATGGGTAGGGCAGACTGGGCTCTTAACCTTGTTAGGAAACCGTCTTAGGAGAGGGAACTCTCAAAATTAAACTGTTGAACTCCGCTCAAAGAAATTGACCTTGGGTCACATCCTGCTCATTGCGGAAGGGGTTGGTAAACTTCTGGTGATGGATTTTCAAAATAGAATAATAACCGTTACTATCCAGTCATTGGATTAATCTTACACACACAACACACACACACACACAACACACACACACGCATAACGCACGATTTCTGACACACATACACAAATTGTAAATCTTCTTGTTAATATTTTTTCTTAATATTAGGGTTCGCTCTGTGACTCTGACAATGAGAGCAAACACATTGAATGGTGCAGGGCTACGACACTTACAAAAACAATTCTGTCGTAAGGAAGATTTCTTTCCGATAATAATATATAATATATATATAATATATATATATATATATATATATTAATATAAATATTAACCAAGAAATCACAATTTGAAGAATTGTAAGTGAGTACAAAAATCTGTTAAAAAGGTTTAGTTGAGAATTAGGTTCGGTCTTCAAGATAACTCTGCTGAAGTTGTACTGTTGGGTCCAAACAATTTCCCGTACGTGCTGACAAAATATCTGCCTGTGTGTGTGTCCGATATATGAATAATGTCTATCGTTATAGATTGATCAAAAACTAATTGGACATAATGTTTTCCTTTCTACAACTTTTTTTTTTTCATTTTTCCGACAAATGCTTGAACGTAAATCTTACTCCAGATTATCTTTGTCAGCAACATACGCACTCAATAAATGAAAAGACACATCCAAGTCTGGTACTATGGGCGTGTAATAGTTACTGTTGGTTAATGTTTACCAGTCGATTGGTTTGCGTTGGTAGGTTGGATTTTAAGACATTGTCAAACTTCTTTGTTTGGGTTTGTGCGGGTCTGTAACAAAGTCGTGGAAACAGCACTCCACAAGAGCAGCCGTGCGGCTACCTGCCCCTATCTTCACAAACCATCCGAAGTGAGATGGACAGACATGCTGGACACTGCAGGAGGAGCAAGGACGACTGATAAGTTGAACGTTCGCCTGTGGAGTCAACAGATGGACATGCATGTGGCGCCCAGCACAGACCATACATGAATGATAGAGAATGTTGGCGAGAGATTATCATGGATATCCGCGCTAAAATGCTGACAATGATGATGAGGAAATGATGTGATGATATGAAGACGTTTTTATTTTATTCATTCTTGAATGGTACTTCATTTTTTAAAACTCAAATTTCTAACATAATTTTTTGAAAACCATTTTGGTTATAAAAAGCATTGATTGAACCCTGCCCATGTAACTATCTATAGCTCTTTAAGTAAACATATTCAACATTGTAATAATCAATTACATTTTGTGGCTCAGGTCCTGCTAGTCTAACACCCTACTTAAAGTAATAACGAGAATTTAACAGATTACTCTTCAAACAATCTACATAAAAAAAATAAGATCCTACACAATAGAACACAAAGCAGCAGGTTAAAAAAAAACTTAAATTGCACCAGTATAGAAAAATAACAGTTTTCAGTCTAACCATTTGATAAAAAACATAAAAGTTGCGTAAATGGAAAAACTTTCTTAAAAACTAACAGATAAACAATTTTCCCCAAGTTCAAAACAAGCAAATAGATTCAACAGAAACGGCTTACAGCTGTATATGACAACCATTGAAAAGATAAAATGAAAATAAAATACTTAAACAAACAAAAACATACATAAATATACAACATGTGGAGACAAAACACCTGTCCATTAAAAAGAAACTGGCAGAAAAATAAACTCTCATATACTCATTGCTTGGTTCTGTGCTCAAAAAAAACGCCGACCTGGCAAAAAGTGTGATGAAGGGGTACTCCGCTATCCCCAGGCTCAAAATTTTGAACGTTCCCAAATACAGTTTGACGCTCATGGATGTTATTGGTGTTCGCATCTTTCCCGTCTACGTAAAACCGGGGGCGAGTTGATATGGAGGATTTAGCTGTGCCCATTTACGTCATTCCCTACTGAGAGCCCAGCCACCCCGGACTTCCAGCAAACACATGAATAAAAAGCGATTGGGGGTTTGTCATAAAAAGCCATTAGGGTTGGGACAATCATATTGATCTAGGGTTTGCGTGAACCAGCTGATTGGAATCGGATGGTTGCCTCTCGGACCGCTCATTCTAACTAAATAAGGGCAAAGTCGGATCTTGCAATGGCATGGACGCTGAGCCACAGGGTTCATCCTTAAAAAGCCCTCATACGAATTGGTCAACCACAACACCGAAAGGTGGTCCATTGGAGTGTGTCCTTACCTTCTATCGCAGAGGTTGCGTGTCGGTGTAAGTATCAAATCCAATAAGGGTGACAGGCGAATAATGGTTACTGTGGTTAATAGACAACCGTCTTAGGAATAAGGCACCAGAATGACGAGTCAAATCCAGTACGAAGGTTGTTTGCATTTCATATAGCGTTGAAGGTATGAATCAAAACCATTCTCTGGGTGAAAGAGTGGACAGCTGGGATCTTTTTATCTTGATTAGGAATCAAACTAGTAGACAGGAAAAAAATCAAACTCCACTTCAAGAAATTCGAATCTATGTGTCGCATCCTATAATATTGAGAAGGTTCGGTGAGAGCCGGTACAGAGGTAAAAGATTGTTCATGTTAACTTCATGGGCATCAATAAACGGTAGGAAATATTTCATTACCCTTTCAACAGATCTATCCACCCATAGTTGGATTATAATAACGTGCCACTAGCACTCCGTGGTCAAAGCGGACTAAGGCGTAAATGACAATTTTTTGTATTATACAACAGTAAGAACTTCATCTCATCAACACGCTTTGAGTTAGTTCTTTCGAGATCTATTTCAACATCGTCTATATGTAATTATAATTAATTGATTTATAAAATAAATATAATATAATAATAATAATAATAATAATAAATACATTTTTCAGCTAGTATATTAAGGTAGAGACCTGTCAGGTGTCTCCTTTTTAAACATTCACTTTAATTCACAGAAATTTATAACTCTTTCCACAGATTATTTAACATTACCTTAAGAGTTTAGAGATGGGGCATTCACTATTGATGAGGTGTATTGTTATTCCATGTATTCACCACACCTTTACTAAAATAATTTGTCTTGCATTTTCTTTTAAATTCTTTTAAAAGAGTTTTTGAATTTAATGACCTTGATATTGAATTTTAACGCATGTTAGTTGCTCAAGAGTCGTCGAATAAAACCATGGGTAATTTGTAGACTTCATCACGTCCCCTCTTATACTCAATGTTTTATGTCCTTGATTAGTCTGGCTCCAAAACCACATTAAGCAAATTCAAATGAGGTCTACCATGCATGAACACATTTTTTCAGTATTTCTAGATTTTACTGTTTCAGTCGAACATAAAAGTGGAACAAGAAGGAAGAAAGAAACAAGTAAAATCTGATATACTGGAAAAAATGTGTTTCATTTGCAATTGGTAAGACCTCATTTGGAATTTGCTGAGATGTGGTTTTGGCGGTCAGACTAATAAGGACATAAACTCATTGATCGTATAGAGACGTCTACATCATACCCATGGATTTTATTCGAGAACTTTAGAGCGAACCGAGACATGCTTAAAAATCAAAATATCAGGGGTCATAAATAAAACTCTTTTAAAAGAAATTATAAAGAAAATGCAAGACAAAATTATTTTAGTAAAGGGTGGTGAAATACATGAATAAACTACCATCAATCAATAGTGAATGCCTCCATCTCTAAACTCCTTTAAGTAATGTTAAATAATTCTGTGGAGAGTAATAAATATTCTGTTGGAATTAAGATGATGTTTACAGGAACACTGACAGGTCTCAACTAATATATCTAGCTGAAAAGATATTATTATATTATTATTATTATATATTATTATTTTATTATAAACAGATTTATTATAATTTTGTACATATTAGACGATTTTGAATATAGATCTCAGAAGAAACAACTCAAACGTTGTGATAAATTTAACATACTGTTTGTTAATACAAAAATTGTCATTACGCTTAGTCCGCTTTGACACGGAAGTGCTAGTGCAGTTATATATCCAACTATGTGAGATAGATCTGTTTGCAAACGGTAAATGAAATATTTATACCAGTTTTTATTGATCGCCCATGAAGTTAACATGAAAATCTATTTACCTCTTGTACCGGACCTTACCGAACCCTTCTAATATTTAAGGATGCGACACTAGATCGATTTCTTAGTGGAGTTTGATTTTTTTCCTTCACTAGTTTGAGTTTCCCTAATCAAGAAAAAGAACCCAGTCTGTCCTACTATTTACCAGAGAATAGTTTTGATTCATACTTTCACGCTATATGAAATCAAACAACTCTACTGGATTTGAACTCGTCAATTCTGTGGCCTGAAATTACTAAGAGGTTCCATAATACGACAGTAACCTTATCACTGTCACTAGGGTTTATACACACCGACAGCACCTCTGCCGAGAGGTAAGACACACTCCCATGGGACCAACCTTTGGTTGGGTGACATTCGTGAGGCTTAAGGATGGACCCTGTGCTCAGCAGTCATGCCATGCAGATCCACTTTGGCCCTTATTTTAGGTTAGATGAGGGTCTCGAGAGGCACATCCGATCAATCAGCTGGTCACGCAAGCCCTTAGAATCAATATGATTGTCCCACCAATGGCTTTAATGACAAACACAATCCTTTTTATCATCGTGTTTGTGGAATCGGTGGCTGAAGGCTCTCAGTGAGGAAATGACGTTAAATGGGCAACAGCTATCCTCCTATCACCGCCGCCCGTTACGTAGAACGGAAAGATGCGAACACCAATAACATACCATGACGTTAAACTGTATGATAAGGTGAAACATTCAAAAAATTTGATGCTCTGGGTAGCGATGTTAACCTCCCTTCACTTCAAAAACTTATGTATTTCTCATTAGGTCACATGAAACTTTTATTTTTTAAAGTGCAATGGAAACAAGAATGAGAGGAGTAATACAGGTGGAATGGTTTATAAGGAATAGTAATTTCGTGTCGCAGTCTTATTTTTTTCGATATAATTATAGCTGAGCTGGTGTTTTAATATTTCTTTTATGTGCATTCTATCACTAGTTTCATTGACACTTATTCTAATTATTTATGTATTGTTATTTACATTAATGTTTAGACTTAAATTACTGTTGCACACACCTGGTAAGGTTGCATTAAATTGCTAGTATCATACAATAGTACTTTTTTCTCACAAAGTTGTTTCGCTATGTTATTATCATTTCTGTCTATTCTAGTTAATCTCATGCTGGTATCGGTATTAAATTCTATTTAAGCAACTAAGTGTGTTTGAATCTTGGAATTGTTTTTATCGTGTTTCTCTATATGAATAGAGTGTGTTCTTCCTCTAAACGACTCATATATGTTTTGAGTTTTATCACACTCGCTAGACTGGGCAAGAGAGGCATAAGATATATTATTTATCTACTTTCACCTGGTAGGCATCACCTCCCCCTCTAGTTAAAGAGGGTGTTCAATGGTTGTGAGAAAACAATA
>CM042159.1:25606016-25609402 GCA_023376005.1 Doryteuthis pealeii | reverse complement strand
CCTACCAAAGGATACTATTACCCCACAGGACTTATACTTACAAAGATTGCACTATAACTCGGGATATGACTTACCAAATTGCTATAACTCGGGACTACTTATTTACTTTAAGTTCTTTACAACTGGCCAAGGATGGCGGCCAGATATTTAACACACCTACAGCCTTAAAATTCCACACGAATCTTAACAATAGAATACGATTCCTGGTTGGTTTCTCTACCGACTGAAACAAAATCGACCCCCGCCAGACTAATAAAAGAGCGCGGGGGCAGCCTAATGTCGGTATCAACCAGACATCGAGGGAGAGCTAACCATTTTTCACTGCGCTAGACAGAGATTATTCAAGCATCTTAGACGGAGCGCCACACATAACATCACTCACTTAACCGTACAGATCCCTGCTAGTTGGTGAGGGCTGGTATCGGACAAGCAACCCTTGTGATTCTTGACGGACGCTCTACCGGACTGAGCTAAACCGGCCCTTACTAGACTAATGAAGCTAAATAAATAAGAACAATAAACACTGTTTTGACTGATGGCAATGTCACGCTTGGAGCATCGGCTCCAGCCAGGACACTGATGATTTCACAGAGAACAAAGGAAAGCGTAAGAAAAATATAACGTTGTTTCTCAGGAAAAACCAGATATGGTAAGCAGCCTAGGGCATGCGTGACTGACAAAACATAGCCTAGTAAAATTAACTGTGTGTCAGCATAAACGAAACTGAATCTTATTAAATGAAGAAGAAACTACGTCACTGCATAAGTCACAATAGCCTCAGGAATTTGCGCAAGTTTTATCATCGAGTATTAATTTGTATTATTTCCAAAATTATTGACGCATAGAATAAATCTTTATATTAACAATGTTTCTATAGAAATCTGTGTAAGATTTTCTCAAAACAGCACGTGTTATTTGTGCGTTTAAAATCCTGCAATGTGTCTTATATATCACTAAGAAAAATAAGCTTTACATAATATAAGGTTTGTTTAATTTGCATACTGGTTTAACAAACAGGTATAGTAAATAATTACTTGGTTTATTGATGTCTAATATTATTTCTTATTCTCCGACTGTTGCTGATTGACGATTTTCAATTATTTGGCGCGGAAAACTCGAGAAGGACAAACGAACGAAAGCAAAGTGATATGAAACAGTAGATAAAGGATCAAGTTGAACGGAACTAGAAGGTCCGCTAGAGAACATGAATATGTGGGCGTTGGCGGGGGAAAG
The DNA here is from genome assembly GCA_023376005.1 of Doryteuthis pealeii. NCBI lineage: Eukaryota > Metazoa > Mollusca > Cephalopoda > Myopsida > Loliginidae > Doryteuthis > Doryteuthis pealeii. The sequence continues at coordinate 25,608,169 of CM042159.1, read as the reverse complement.
CCAGACAAGAGGAAATAGAACAAAGAAAACAATAGATAGGGTTGCGCTTACTTAAGCAGTCAGCGGTCAGTGGTACAGTCAGGAGAGAGATAGCGAGGAGAACGTGCGTGACCGGCGCGGTCGCGCACCATCGCAGCCAGCGGTCAGTGAGGTTCGTCCACCCCTCTTTGCTCTCAGATCCCAGCAGTAGTAGTTCCTATTGTCAACGCTCGTCACTCACACGCACCACGAGGGAATTAAATAAAAAGTCAAATCTCCTACTACATACAGCATGCCTTGTGATTTCATTAAGCAGTATACCAGCAACGTATACGATTTCAGCGTGTGTTCGAAGATGTCAGTATATAACATATATATACGATTCAGAGTAGCGAAGAAGGGCTACGCAACATATGAATTTGGTACCGTGACAGCCCCACATGCAACACGATGTATTAAAATAAATCCCACAATGATTTATATAGAAATCAAAAGAATATAATAAAAAATTCTTTTTGTGTTATTTAATTTTTTCTAATTTAACATATAACATTACTTAGCACTTAGAATATAATTAAAATAATGTAATTTTTTAAATGCTTTATCATTATTTTCGTTTGTCTTTAGTCTAATATATTCATTACATTGAAACTTTACGCCCGGAGGTTGCATATTCATGCTGGGTAATTCTAACAAATAACACTACATAGTAAATTGCTATTATAAAAGTAATTCTTTCTTTTTATTGTTTCAGGCATTCTTTGCGGGTATTCTCTTGGATCAGTAAAATACGAGGAAATGTCAAAAAGTAATGCCTGTTGGAATATTTTAGTATATAAGGGCGTGTGATAGATGCCTACTCCTAAATATAGACTCGTTGACTACCACGTGACCCTGAGAAGGATTCCACTGTCCAATCACTGGCAGTGCTGCTGCTGCTGCTGTTGGTGTACATATAGAGGTCTGATTCTTAACCTTGGCTCATTGCTATTTGGATCATCTTGGACGTCGGACTTACAAAAGAATACTATACACCGGATTCTTATTGCTTGCTTACTTACTTACTACATCTGGAACTAAGGATGCCGAAGATACTTAACAATGCCATTTTGTTTAGGACACGTATAATTATAACACAGAACAGTATCATACATCAAAACGAAGCTGGTCTTCTCCACATAATCATCGGCTCTTTCAATAGCAATGTTCCAACTTCGAGTGAGAGTATGTATCCCTATAAAACTCTGTTCATTATTCTCTGAGCAAGTTTGTCACTACAACTTTCACTTCCTCGTCACTTGAATAATATTTGCATCTCAAACCCTCTTTCAGGGAGCCGAAGAGATGATAGTCTGAATGTACTAAGTCTGTAGGGAAGAAATGTCTCAAAGAAGAGTCAACAGAATTTTGCTTTCATTCGATGGTGAAACATTGCTATTGAGACAAACGTTGTCTATATGGAAAAGTAGTCTAAAAATGTTTACAGAAGACAGCTTCATTTTGATGTATGATACATGTTCCTGTCTTGGTAATTATACCGGTCCTAAACAAAATGGCATTACTTTTTTACTCATCCTCGTAGGTATGCTACTATATATGGAATTAAGACAAGGATAGTTTTTTTTTACGTAGGAATCAAGTTTCGAACCCAGTAGAGTTTATATTCAACAAATAGCATTTCAAATCCTTATAAAAGAACTCTTTGAAAAGGTTTATATCCAACAATTCTTCTGCCAGCAATAGGCAAATAATTGGGCAGACTGGGCTCTTTTAACTTAATAGATCAACCGAACTCTAAATTCAGATACCATGCAAGGCATTGATCTTGTATCACATCTTGCTCATGAGTAGGTGAGGTAAATATTAAATATACTTAAGCTATTGTTAAAATGGTAAAATATAGATGGATCAGAATGAAATTGATAGGATTAGATACTTTGTTTAGCATATCAACATTCGTGGCTGAAACGGGAGTGAAACCTGACAGAATTTTTATCTGCCATGCTTCTTACTCTTACGACCGTCAGTAACTGTCAGTCAGAGGCGAAAATTAATTGATACATACTAACAGGTGTATGTTTTTCAATCATCAGAGACTCAAGTCCGTAAACAACAGGCGAGTAAATATATATATATATATATATATATATATATATATAATATAGATATATATA
>CM042159.1:25578516-25601016 GCA_023376005.1 Doryteuthis pealeii | reverse complement strand
AAAAAGAACTGAAGTAATTGTAGATATATTCTATGCCAAGAAATAAAATAAGACAAGAAAAGAAAGAAAGAAAAAACAAGTAAAAAACAACAGCATAAAACAATATCTCGGATGTGCAAATGTAGGAGAACTGATGATAGGTCTAATTCTCATTTACACTGTGGTGTTTTGTATCGCCACTGCAAAAAAAAAAGCAAAGGTTATTTCACAGAGAAGAATATAGGTGAAACGTAACTATTATAATGGTGGTGTGAACATTGTCAAAAGATCTATGATATTTTAGATGATCATAAACCATAATATTCCTCAATATCCAAAATGAAGATTTTAGTGTTAAACGGATCACCTTATCCTAGCAAGAAGACCAGACCTAGTGTTGATAAACAAAAAAGAAAGAACTTGTCAACTGGTGGATTTTGCAGTTCCAGCAGATCACAGGGTGAAGCTAACGGAAAATGAAAAAATGGACAAATATCTGAACCTTGCCAGAAAACTGAAAAAGTTATGGAATATGAAAGTCAAAGTGATACCAATTGTAGTTGGTGCACTTGGAACGGTCCCAAAGGGATTAGAAAGGGGTTTGGAAAGTCTGGAAATCAGAGGAAGGATTAATACCATTCAGAACACTGAACTGCTGCAATCTGCCAGAATACTCAGAAGAGTCCTGGAGACCTGTGGAGACTTGCTGTCACCCAGACTCCACTCAAAGACCATCAGCTAATGCTGATGTGAAAACTCAAAAGGAATAATAATAATAATAATAATAATAATAATAATAATAATAATAATAATATGCAACAGAATAGCAAGGGTAGAATATGAGGAAACAAATCCTATAATAAGCGAATGCAGCAAATCAGCACAACGACAATACAGGAATAGGCACGATTGGGTGGAGAAGATTATCTACTGGCAATTGTGCAAGAAATTAAATTTTCACCATACAACTAAATTCTATATGAACAGACCTGAATCTGTCCTCGAGAATGAGACGTATAACATTAAGCCGACAATCTTTGGGGGGATATGTGCTTCATTGAAGTCATACCTAATTCTGAACGTTAATTAGTTAATAATTAATGAATTTAGGCGGGCATATATGTTCAAATGTAAGACTAAAAAAATCGAGAAAATGTCAATCCCTGAATGTACATTTCGACCTATTAGGTCTCATCAGCAAGCTTATAGACATGGGAGACTGCTCTGTGTGTGACTCGAAACCTCGACTGTCAAGCTGACAGGCGAAGTCTCTAACCGTTACACTAGCTTGCCATTTCCACATTCTACGTTTGTTTTGAAACTTATTTATATTCCACTTTTTATTGACTTGCTACACGACAGTATGAGAGTAAGTAAACAAACAAATGTGTTTATTTTTTTATATGGCTTTAAAATGAAAGTGAAAGAAAGTGAAAAGATAGACGATGAAGCTAACATCTGGTATTTAAATACCATCGAATATTTAAAAAAATCTTCATAATTTTTTTCACAAAAAGCAAGAACTGGTGGTATTTCATATATATATATATATATATATATATATATATATATATATATATTATATTACTTTAAACATACGCTCATTTCTTTTTGGGCGCCGGTGGTTGACTTCAGTGATGTTTTTATGCAAAGTTCATTGGGATGTTTCGGGTCTTACAACATCATACATCCCTCGCATTGCAGACCCCACCAGAGGCGATCTAACTCTGGTGCAACCACCTTTTCTTAACCGCTAAAAAGACATGATGGGGAAAATCTTTTTTTTATACTGGACGATTGTTGACCTCATCCCAATCAAATACAAAGCACCGCGCTTCTGATTGGTTGTTAGTACCAGCCAATCAGACGCGCGGAACTCCATATTTAAATGGGATACGTAGCCAAAAACACTTTTTTCTTTTGTACGGAATACTAAGCTTGTAACGAGATAAGTCAAACATTTTCTTTAGTCATGCTAAAAGAGGAATTACTTTAATGATTTTTTCTGTATCTATGTACCATTTTTGTTCACCTTTTTTTTTTTTTTTTATTCATGAGCCTGCCCTTTTTTTTCTTTTTTTTTTATTATTTTCTTTTTTTTATTTTTTTTTTTTTTATTTTACATAATTACAATTGTGTACGTATTGCATCAAACGGCCGTGACTTTTAATTTTATTTTGTTTTATTTTACTTATAATTTTTCTATTTACATGGTGATATTTGCTTTGTAATTTGCTTTGTCCCCCCCCACACGTTACGACGTGTTAAAGATTAAATACTAATTTTAAAATATATAAAATTACATTCTATTTAAAAAACAAATATATATATACATTTACGTTTACTAAAATTTAGATTAACAAGTTTCAACTATTGATTAAATATAAAATAAAACAATTCGCACCTAACGACGTGTCGAAGATTATTTACTAATCACAAAAAAAAAAAAATTAAAATAAAGTAAAATTTAAAAGGAAGACTTAATACAGACTACATCCTATATTTGTCAATAAAATGTGCTAATAGAATCCGCTCCTGTAAAAAAAAAATAAATAAAAATACTAACCGAGGTTTAACAGAATATAACTAAAACTACATATTCCATCTACCACTGAGAGTAAAGAATATTCTATTTAAAACTAATCTTATTTATCTGTTCGGCTTCAATTTGTCTATATTCATATGTCTGGAAGGAAATTATTTATCCATTAAATCCCTTTATCCCCCCTCCTTTTAAAATTATAGCCGCCATTTTAAGTCGAAATGAAGTGACGAAATGAAATAGCGAGTGAAAAAAGAAAGAAAAAAAAATCCAATATTGTCACCCCACTTTCAAACTGAAAACTAAAAATCACTAAAAACCCTTACGAAACTGCATTAAGCAAAATTAAAGCATTTTTTTCCCTCTCCACTCGATAACAATCGATGATGACTTAAAAAAAAAAAAAAAAAATTTTAGATAATTTTTAGAATACTTAATTCCAATTAAAACATTATCAATCCACATGAATTAAAAAAAAAATAAAATAAAATAAAATAAACAAAAATTACGATGACGAAATAACGAAATCAAACCAACGAAATTTTGCGTTTAAAACATTATTTGTCATATAAAATATAAAGAGATAAAAGAATGAAAGTAACGGTAAGCAAAGGTATATTAAATGTTAAATTTTAAGATTTTAAAATTTTAAATTTCAATAAATAACCCCAAATAATAAAACCAAAAATAATATTTCAATTATCCAACTATCTCTTTGTTTTACATAATTCTAATTTTAATCCCAGTTAAAATAAAAAAATAAATCCTTGTTTTATATAAACACCGTTCCCTAAAATTTTTTAAATTTTAAATTTTAACATATTTTTTCACCTTTATTTTCACTTTATTATTTATTTTTTATTTTCCACTTTTATTTTTATTTTTATTTTTATTTCAATGCACCTTTGCTTACCGTTACTTTCATTCTTTTATCTCTTTATATTTTTTATATTTTTTATATAATTAACTATATTTAACTACCCAGAACTTCTATTATCGTAACATACACAACCTGTATTTTTTAAATACTCTCAAACCAAATTAAACTAGTTATTAAATAATTTAAAATTTTCAACTTTTAACTATTAATACGACCCTTAACATATATTTTATTAAATAATAATTGAAAAAATAATTCCCATAAATTAATCCAAATTTTTAATTCAATAATCAAAAACCGTTCCTGATCTACGAAAATGTAAACAAGCGTTCCTCTACTAAATTTAAGTCCCATTCCAACGGGCATGTTTATAACACCAAAGATTAATCGTAAACTCGATTAATTTAAAAGTAACCCTGAAGAATCTATCGATGAAACTCGAGTAGGTTACTCATTTCCATTCTTAAATAAATGTATGCTCTACATTGTATTGAGCACTTTGTATTTGTTTTTTCTCAACCTTAACCTCTGGATATTGTGCGCTTCCAACGATCGTTCTTATACCCACCGGTAAGTTAATACTTATACATATACAAATATATATATATATACCCAAACCTTCCGAGTAAGACGGACAAGACACGGAGGAGACTGCGGGAGAAGCAAGGATGAACTCATAAGCGACGTCCCCCTGTGGAAGCCAGCACATGGGCACGTCAGTGTAGGCCGACCAGCAAAGACGTACATTGACCATCTCTGTGCGGATACAGGATGCTGCATAGAGGACCTCCCGAGAATGATGAGCAATAGGGACGGATAGAGAGAGATTGTCAGGGATATCCGTGCTAACAGCGCGACATGATGATATATATATATATATATATATATATATATATATATATATATATATATATATATATGAGCTTTGATAATTTGATAAATTGAAACAGCTGTACGATGTTCTAAGTGGGGCAAAATATTTGCCGAGTTCGCTTGTCATGATTATTTTCAATAATTATCGAATTTTATACGATATACGCATTGTAATTGCCTTCAAGCAAAAAAAATATAAATAATAAATATTGAGAGAAATGGTGACTATGTGGGGAGGTAGGGATGTGATTCACAGAGAACCAACTTGATTTTGATGTATTATACATTGTGCTTGTGTTAGTAATTATACCTGTCCTAAACAAAATAGCATTACCTTTTCACTCAGCCTCCTATATATATATATATATATATATATATATATATATATATATATATATATACTTGGTCGTTAATTGTCTTATTTACGTAGTTTCATTCGGACATACACACATACATATATACACATCAACTGCCATTTATATATGTACTACAAGCGGCTACCCGGCGTTGCGTGGGTAGAATGGATGACAAAAATGTTAGTCTCATAGATCCATTATTACTGGATAATGAGTTGGATCCTCGCAGGATGCCCCATTAAAATCCCAATATAAAAAGAACTTTTTGTTGATCCGGCTTGGGGGGACGCCAAAAAAGAAAAAAAAACAAAAAAAAACGAAAGTGCACAGACCCTTTGAAAAGAAGAATTAATATCTCCTATTTGAAATACTAAAGGCAAAAAACTAATCCCATGTTGTTATCATTTAGATTTTATTTTTAATTATCTTCATGAATATAAATCAAATCTTCATTATTTTTGCTCAAAAAGCAACATATGTTAATAGTCAATGTAAAGAAAAGAAGGATTGTGATTGAGGGCAACCTCTTTAAGCATGAATTATTTTCGCTTACCCAATACAATGAAAAAAAAAGAAAAGAAAAGAAAAAAATCAAAGGGCTCTTAAAAAATTGTTATTAAAAAAAAATGTTATCATAAAGGGATCATCACAACAAACCACGGATCTGCGCGAGCAGCATTAAGGATTTTACAAACATACGGAAATAAATTAAAAAATGCACCCGTTATTTTACAATACTAAATATATTTTATTTATTTATTCTAATATTCGTTTTAATGTGTATATCCTGAAAGTCTTTGTTTTGGGAGAATGGTTAATTTTAAAGTAGGGGCTCGTTTTACAATTTGGGCATAAATTGGATCCTCCTTTTATGACCGTAATTTTGTTTTTTGTCGACGATGATTAAAATCTGACGTTTTTTTATTTTAGAGTTCCAAAGCCAAAAAAAAAAAAAAAAAAAAGAAAAGAAAGAAATAACAACAACAAAGGAGCATCCACTTTAAAACTAACTATTCTCGCAAGGTGGAAACTTTTGGAATGTACACGTTAGGGTGAGTGTTGGAATAAAGAAAATAGGTAATTTATGAGGAAGTGCGTCTCGGTCCCCTGCCTCCGAAATTGCTGCCCGGTGAATTTTAAAATAACGACCCTAAGCTTCGGCGCCACATCGGTGTTTAAAAAAAGGGGAAAAATGTGTATATTTACTTATTAATGTTAGTTGTTTTATTTTCGTACTTTCCTTCAGACATACATACACATAACTGCCCTTTATATATGTACTGGCAGCGGCTACCCGGCGTCGCCTGGATAGAGGGGAATTTTTTAAAGTTAGTCCCGCAGATACATTATTACTGAATCGTGAGTTGAATCCTCATGCGTTGCCCCATTTAAATCCCTATGTAAAAAAATAGACCTTGCAATAATCCAGCTACTCTGAAAAGAAATGTTAATGTCTACTATCTAAAATATTAAATGAAAAAAAAATCCATGCTATCATCATTTACATTTTATTTTTTAATTATCTTCACGAATATAAATCAAGTCTCTATTATTTTTTGCTCAAAAGCCTAGCCCTGGTGATATCTAATGTGTATATATACTTTGTTGTTAATTGTTTTATTTTCGAAGTTTCCTCCTGACATACATATACACACAACTGCCCTTTATATATGTACTAGAAGCGGCCACCCCACATCGCCTTGTTAGAAGTGGGTAGGAAAAAAGTTAGTCTCGCAGATTCATAATTACTGAATCACCAGTTGGATCCTCGCAGGATGCCCCATTAAAATCCCTATGTAAAAAAAACAAAACAAAAAAAAACATTGCATTGATCTAGACAAGTTGAAAAGAAAAGAAATATCTCCAATTTAAAATACTAAATGCAAAAAATCCCATGCCGTTATCATTTAAATTTTATTTTTTAATCATCTTCACGAATATAAATCAAATCTCTATTATTTTTGCTCAAAAAACAAGCCCTGGTGATATTCAATGTGTATAAATATTTACTTTGTCCAGCTGGGAAAATTTGGCTCAAGACCGCCCTCGGTGGCGGCAGAATCTCCATAGAGGCCTGTACACGTCAGAATTCACCCTGATACAACATCATGAAGCTAAGAGGTCCATAAGAAAGCAACGGCAACAAAGCATCGGAACATCATCATCTACAGGGACAACCTACAAATGCAAAATCTGTGGTCGAGAATGTTTCTCAAACATAGGACTTCATAGTCACAGGAGGCGCTGCAACCTCAGGGGCACACAAAAACTTTTATCATAGTCTTTCGAGACTGAATTGCCAATTGCCATATATATTTACTTTGTCGTTAATTGTTTTATTTTTGAAGTTTCCTCCTGACATACATATACACACAACATCCCTTTATTTATGTACAGATCGAAAACCATAACTAGATGATTCGTCTTAATCCCAAAGTCTCGGAATATTTCGGTATTTATTTTTATTCCACTTAAATCCAGATATGTGCAAATATCATTGATTGTAATTGTCGACTCAATTTCATTTGCACTAATTCCCGGTGGATCAGGTTTTTCTAACCAGGCATTACTTATTTTTAGACCTTATCTGATATAGCTTTCTGTCTTCGTTCATTAGTGGTTGATTGTCTTGTCTCTAGCTCCGTATAGTCTGCAGTTGCTATTCTCTTGTGCTCTGTCTATTTTGGTCTGCATGTAATTGGATCCTTTGCTGAATGTTTGGGTAGAGATTTAGTTTCTCTCATTCGCTTTATGTCATTAGATAACTCTTACACAGGCATGTCAATATCTTTTCATTGGCTGTTGTTCATTATTATTATTATTATTATTATTATTATTATTATTATTATTATTATTATTATTATTATTATTATTATTACTAGCAAATATATGCACCCTCCGGGTGCAAGTATTTAAATTTTAATGTAATGAAATATTGTATTAAATTAGAAAGGCTCATGAAACTAAATAAGAATGCAGATAAAAAGATTTGAAATAGAGGGAGATATAATCGAAAAATTGAACAACTGAAAATTACTCTTCCATCACTCTCGTCATTCATTGTTATTTTTTCTAATTTAAGTGTTTAGTTAAAATAGGAAGTAAAGAATAAAATGACACTTATCTTTTCTTGTTAATGGATTTCATTTAAGATTCATTGAAGAGATTTTTGCTTATATTCATTAAAATAAAACCAAACAGTTATAAACCAATAATACTAAGCATATATTTATTAAAATTACATTTTTAATATCAATATGCAAATTAGTCTTCCTGTTCACACTGTAAACCGCTATTTTGTTGTATATATAAATACAATTGCATGTTGTTAGTATGTAGATATGGTTAACAGTATTAATAATGTAAAACAATTTTATTAATAATTGAGGTTAAAATAAGGATAAATTCATGGTGAATGTGACGTCAATAACTAAGGGAATTGTGACTTGAGTAGTAATATAGTTTCGGTTACAGTCAGAAAAACACACTATCTCCATTATAATAAGATTATTATTATTATTATTATTATTATTATCAGGACCAGTGAATATACCACAGTATGATAATTTATTTATTACAATCTTTGATATGATTACTTAAGAGCTATTGCCACATAGCTCAATGTGTAAAAATCATAATGATCTTTATTTAAATCTCGCTCTTTTTGTCTTTGTCTTTCTTTCTCCCTCTCTCTCCCTCTCTCTCCCCCTCTCTCTCTCGCTCTCTCTCTCTCTCTTTCTCTCTCTCATTTTTCTTTCTTTCCTTCTTTTCATCATCGATTGAAACAGATTAGCGTTATTGTGTTCGCGTTCACACCTCCTCTTTCCATCTTTCTCCTACTCACTTTCTTTCTTTCAGCTGAGGTGACGACACTCATAAGAAATAAGAATTCGGCGGATAAACAACACCAGATAATCTTGATTTATATTTTTGCTTTGCATCTTGGACGATTTGGGCTGTCTCATTTTTAACCAGAGGGTGTTGCTGGATGATAACGGACGGAAGATTTAGAAACATCCGTATTATTATTATTGTTATTATTATTTACTGCTTTTGAGTTTTCACATCAGCATTAGCTGATGGTCTTTCACTGGAGTCTGAGTGACAGCAAGTCTCCTCAGGTCTCCAGAACTCTTCTGAGTATTCTGGCAGATGGCAGCAGTGCAGTGTTCTGAATGGTTTCAATCCTTCCTCTGATTTCCAAATTTCCCAAACCCTTTTCTAATCCTTTTGGGACCGTGCACCAACTACAATTGGTATCACTTTGGCTTTCATATTCCATAACTTTTTCAGTTCTCTGGCAAGGTCCAAGATATTTGTACATTTTTTTTTCATTTTCCTTCATCTTCACCCGGTGATCTGCTGGAACTGCAAAATCCACCAGTTGACAAGTTCTTTCTTTTTTGTTTATCAACAGTAGGTCTGGTCTTCTTGCTGGGATAAGGTGACCCATTATTATTATTATTATTATTATTATTATTATTATTATTATTTCACTCCTTATGAGTTTTCCAAACCGGTCCTTTACTGAAGACTAAGTGGCAGCAAATCTCCAGTACTCTTTTGAGTATTCTGGCCTATCTTAACAACTATGTTGCTTGGATGGTGTTTTTCAGTGTAGTAACAAGTTTAGTTCTGAAATAATTATTCCCTATGGCAATATATGGCTTGCTACTAATTACAGAATGAAGGAACGCCTATCTACCAGGTTTAGGGTACTGATAATTATTTCATTATGCGCAGTATGTCTTCATATTGAACGAGTGCGAAAATTATATTAATAAAAATAAAACTGAGTAAATAATTATGCCCAAATAATTTACAAGCAATTTGAAGTGTAAACAATTACATTATATTCAAGTATATTAGTTTTTGTATTGGACACAAGTATAATAAGTGATAGTTGAAGAATTTGTTAGAATCATGATAATAAAATTGATTGGAATTTGATATTTGTTATCGTCAGTGTTTATATAATGGTCAATATCAGCCCAGGTCAAGGGAGTGGGGTCAATATCTTCATCATATCCCTTTAATGATTTAAATCTGTACATATTTACTTTAATTTGTAGGGTCATCGCTATTGACATTTAGGATTACTTTTCTGATTTATATAATTGAAATTCATTAATTATATTACCAAATCTTATAATACAAACTGCGTGTTCATTTATTTAATTACAAATTAGGTTACAACCCCAATCTCTCTTTCTTTCTCACTCCCCCTCTCTTTCTCTGTCTCTGTCTCTTACTCTATCTATTTATCTATACACACACACACACACACACACACACATATATATATATATATATATATGTGTGTGTGTGTGTGTGTGTGTGTTTTATTTAGGTATATTTATCCGTTTGTGGGAGGTACATATATCAGGTTTGGGCATATATATATATATATATATATATATATATATATATATATATATATATAGAGAGAGAGAGAGAGAGAGAGAGAGAGAGAGAGAGAAGATTGGGGTTGTAACCTAATTTCTCTCTCTCTCTCTATCAATCTATCTATCAATATATATTATATATATATATATATATATATATATATATATACAGAGAGAGAGAGAGAGAGAGAGGGGGGAGAGAGATAGATAGATAGAGAGAGAGAGAGAGAAAGAGAGAGAGAGAGAGAGAGAGTGGGGAATATCGATGACGACCACCAACTAAGCTTAAAAGGGCAACGCTCTCCTATAAAAAGGATGGACCACTCTCTGGCAGCATTTACATATATACAGATGTGTGTATTTATTATTAAAAAAATCCCCCTTTCCGTCTGTGGCTGACGATGACAGAGTGGTTAAGGAGCCTGACTGAATCGATCAGGTTTCCATCCCGGCTGGAGGTAGCCTGCAAATGTATAGCCACACCAATGATACGTGGAAACAGGGCATATGTGCATGACTGTATATATATGTGTGTGTATATATATATATACATAGAGAGAGAGACAGACAGACAGACAGAGAGACAGAGAGAGAGAGAGAGAGAGAGAGAGAAGAGATACAGAGAGTGACTTGAATATCACAGAGGCGAAACACTGTCGGCAACAAAGTTCAGTTGACTTCATGTCCACGCTACCAAATCTTAGATATACATGCTCTATCAAAGATATTAAGTTACCTGCTTCATGAGTATCCGAGAGTTCCTGGCCCAGAAGAACATCCCTTACAAATTATATGTAGAGGAAAACAACTTATTTAGCGTACAATACTCTAAATTACGTATCCGCAAGATAACCAATCATTGAGGAGAATGTGATCGGGTAGTTTTGGCTGCAGAATATCTGCTGTAAAAACTAACTTCTAATGTTTTTATTATTTCTTATTAGATTTGAAAATCGTATTCCCTCATGCATTTAGATAATACCATTTATATTAGTGCAACGGACTGCCGGCAGACAATCTAAAGACACAACTGATTAAATTCCTTTAAAAATAAAGTAAAACAAACGGAAACGATCATCTTTAAACAGAAAACAGACTTCAAATATATTACGTATTATTAGAATGGGTTTTTGATATATCTTAGGATAACCTTTTGACCTGCTAAAGAGACGATTCTTCCAGGCTGTGGTTGTGTCGGTACTGCTGTATGGCTGTACCACCTGAACCCTAACGAAGCGCCTCGAGAATAAGCTAGATGGCAGCTGCACAAGAATGCTGCGAGCGGTCTTGAATAAGTCGTGGAAGCAGCACCCCAGAAAGAAGCAACTGTATGGCCACATGCCCCCTATCTCACAAACCATACGAGTAAGATGGGCTAGGCATGCAGGACACTGCTGGAGAAGCAGGGACGAGCTCGTAAGCGACGTACGACTGTGGAAGCCAGCACATGGGCACGCTAATGTGGGCCGCCCAGCCAGAACCTTCATTGACCAACTATGTAAGGATGCTGGCTGCTGCGCGGAGGAGCTTCCAGAGTCGATGGATGATAGGGAAGGTTGGCGAGAGATCGTCATGGATATCCGTGCAAACTGCGCCTCATGATGATGATGATGATGATGATTATGTATATTTGGTGTTTGTACCCAGAATTACATCATTGCTATCGTCACAATACACTCAGTAATTGCGAATCAATCAGAACTTAATCAACATCATGAATATATAGAATAAATTTTATTAACGAATTCTCTATAAAAATCTGAGTTATATTTGTGTAAAAATAGCGCATGTTATTTGTATTTACCACGTACCCCACGTGTACGGGTTAGGCACAGGGCCCTATTAATGTGGGATTACCCACAAACCGAAGCTCATTGGTGGCGGGTGCAAAAAATGCATTGATCCCTTCGGCATTCCCCTCAAGTGGGCGCCTCAATAAACCCAGCCTTGCCCCTTTAAATCAAGGGAGGTGTTGCCTGGGGGGATAGCCCATTGGGATCAACGCTGTTAATTTCCATTAAAAAACACAGGCCCCGAAGAGCCCATGTTATTTATACATTTAAAATACTACAATGTGACTTACATATTACTAAGAAATAAAGGTTTACATAATATATGGTATGGTTATTTTGCATATTGTTTTTAACAATATCTGGCTTAATAAATAATCATTTGGTGCTATTATTTATTTATTTTTATTATCTCCCGTATTAAAACTATGAACGATTTTCATATAAAAGAAAAAGATATAATTAAAATAAGTGTAATATTTTTATATGAGTTCTTATTTAATTTCGTTAATCTTTCTTAATTAATATATTTCATTACTTTAAAACGTAAATACTTACGCTTGGCATAGGACGCATATTCCTACTAGTATGGTGAATAGATGACTGTCCTTTTAATGTGATATTAGCATAGAATATTTGCATAAATTGTTACACAGTTTTTATATGGAGGCGCGTGGTGAAATAGTTATTGTCGTAGGGAGGGACACGGCAAGACGAGTTCAAATCCTGTATGAAGCTGTTCGCATTTCACATAACGGTAATACACTTGGGAAAGGTACGAAAATGACTATTCTCCCTCCAGCTATGGATAACACTCCCCCACATACGTAGACTCTCCATATATATATATATATATATATATATATATATATATATATATATCCGAAACTGCAAATTCCGTCCTTAATTTGTATACCGATTTTGTTTATATATATATTATATATATTATATATATATATAAATGTGTGTGTGTGTGTGTGTGTGTGTGTGTGTGCGCGCGCGTGCGTGCGTGTGTGTATGTGTGCGAGTGTCTGGGAGCGTATATGTGTGTGTGCTTGGAGAGCGAAGACGTTAAGTCAACGACGCTAGGTAACTGTCAGTTTCTCACCTGTATGATTTTCAAACCAAGTCCTTTCCTCGACTTTAATATACCACTTCCTGTCTTCCTGACTAATACAGAGGAACGTTGGAAAACCAATAATAAAATTAGTATATTTATTTTGTTTTTGTTTTTCTTTCCTTGTCGTCATTTCTCTAGCATCATCTAAGTTTTAAAAAGAAAACATTTTTTTTCAATTGTTTAAATAATTGAGTTTAAATAAAAACAAATGAATACCCTTTAAGCAAGAATAAACAAGAGGTCTTTGGCTTAAAATAACCCAACAAGTGTTGACATGCCCTAAAAATTCAACCAACCAACCAACCAAACGTATACATCATATCTCTGGAAACAGTTATCAGTCGTAGGAAATATATATGTCGTAGGAAATTGTATATATCGTACCACACACACACACACACACACACACACACACCACACACATGTATATATATATATATATATATATATATATATATATATATGTGTGTCATAAACCGATCAATCCTTTTTGTACTTTTGACACACTTTGTATTCTGAAAAAAATTAACCTTCCATTCATTCTTAATTTCTATATTGGTAGATACAGCTTCAAAATCGGGACTTTTATGACACCTTGTATTCTGAAAAAAAAAAGTTTCATTCATTGTTCATTTCTATCCGGGTAAATACAGCTTCAATCCCGATACTTTTATGACACACCTTGTATATATATATATATATATATATATTATATATATATATATATATACTATAAGCTGTTCCTTGACTAGCAACTTTCATCGCGGGTAAATGTTTGCCCACATGTATTATCTATCATTGCAATACATTAAAAAAATATTGATAGATTTAGGCACTTGGGATTAAACTAGTTGCTTTCGTAAGCCATTTGGCGTGACTTTGAATCACAATGGTTCGGAGCAGCAAACGATAATCAGAGTAGATGAAATCATTTTGTCAGTTTGGACTTCCGTATGAGACTGACCATGCAAAGATTCCAATCCGAAATACTTATGATTGTAAGATATAACGCAAACCGATTAAGAAGAGAATTAACGAATGGAAGAGCAAACTGTCTACAAGAGAAGCTTTTACAAGACTACGTGTATATGCATATATATATATATATTTACCAACCCCTCCGCACGCGCAGGATTCGACACAAGGTCAATTTCTTAAGCGGGGTTCAGGAGGTTTGAATTCAGAGTTTTTCTTCTAGACCGGTTTTCATAACCAAGGATAAAGAGCCCAGTCTGCCCTACTATCTACCCATAGCTGGGGGGGGGAGTAGGATTCATACCTTTCCCAAGGGTATTAGCGCTAAGTGAAATGCAATTAGCACATCCAGGATTTGAACTCGGGGCGACGAGTCCATTTCCTATGACTTTAACCATTACACCACGCGCTTATATATGTATATATACTTACCAACCCTCTAAACGAGCAGGATGTGACACAAGGTTAATTTATTACGCAGAGTTTAGCAGGTTTGAATTGAGAGTTTTGCTTCTCCTAGACTAGTTACCTAGTCATGGTTAAAGAGCCCAGTCTGCCATACTATTTACTCACAACTGGAGGGGGAGTAGTCGGATTTATACCTTTCCCAATGATATTAGCGCTATGTGAAATGCAAACAGCCCAGATTTGAACTCGGGCAGACGAATTGATTTCATACGACTCAAACCATTACATCACCTACCTCCATACGACTACGTAGATATGTATTTACCCAACACGTCTGCTCGAGCAGGATGTGAGACAAAGTCAATTCGTATGCGTTTAACAGGTTTAAATTCAGTTTTTCTTCTCCTAGCCCGGTTGCCATACAAAGATTAAAGAGTCCCATCTGCCCTTCTGTTTGCCTATACATGGAGGGAGAATAGTTTCATATCATTCTCTTTTTTGCGTAATGGGCGTGACGTGGAGCCGTAAATGTGGCTTCTTGTGTGGATTAAAACGGAAAAGTTTAAGTGATGATTTGGCATGGACACATTGTGTGGTTTAATTGGACGGCGAATGGTAAGTGGCGAAGGGGAGAAAGGAGGGATGAGAAGTAAGAGTATAAAATTGAGTCTTGGAGAATGTTTTAACGGAGCAAGACATGTAATTTGGGGAAAATAAAATACTCATGAGTAAGAAGAAGTGGCTTTTTGTTATTACTAAATATATATTTATATAAAAATAAATTCCCAAAAAATGTTCCCTCAAATATTTTTTCCTCCCCACTTCCTAATCTAAAATCTAAAATATTAAATTACAAACTACTAAAATTATTGTTTAAGAATCCTAATTATTTTAGAATTAGCGCCATGTGAAACGTAAAAAGTCTCGTCCAGGATTTGAACTCGGTTTGCCCGGTCCATTTCCTACGACAATAACCATTACACGACAAACATTTCCCAATCTACATGACTATGTATATAAATCAATGTCAGTATATTATATTTTTAAAAGAAGTCTGCTTACACTTGAATTGGCACAATACAATCGTGAATGTCAAAATGTAGATTGAACAGTCAGCATATAGTGATTGTTAAATATGCCCATGGGCCAATAATAATAATAATAATAATAATAATAATAGTAATAATAATAATAATAATAATAATAATAGTATAGTAGTAGTAGTAGTATAATAATAGTAATAATAACAATAATATATAATAATAATAATAATAATAATCTGAATGGAAAATGTTTAACTCAATTAACTTCGTTATCAGTTGAGGTAATACAACGCTTCTTGATTTATCGTGACAATTCCAGATAAAAAGAATAATTGTGTCGACCTACGGGTATATTGATCAACTTTTGTAATTTATATTGGAAGAGTATGGGAGGATGAATACGTGGAGGAAGTGCATGGATATATGTTAGCTTTTTAATATATATATATATATATATATATATATATTATATATATTAATATAAGCGAGATATGGGGAGATGAACGAAATGTAGGTCTATTTCATTGTAATTATTTCTCTTCTGAATTTGTTTTGACTTTAGAGCATAAAAAGTGTTGAGAATTGATATGTGACGAAAAGTTACCTGATAATGTTGAATGAAGATAATCTACACACACACACACATACACACACACACGCACACGCACATACACACACACACACACACACACACACACATATATATATATATATATATATATATATATATATATGTTATACAGTGTTGTCATAATCTATGCAACCGCATAGATTAAGCAACATATTTACCTTCTTCATGTTGGTTGGATCAAAAATGGTATGTCCGAAAAGGAGTAATGTATAAAATTGTTTTTATATGCAAAGAGCTGGACTGAACCTGTTGATGAGGAGGGCTTCGAGTATAGCCAGTTGCAATTCATTGGATGAGGAAGCCAAAGTCGAGAACATTTCGGGCTTATAAGCTGCAGCACAATCAGGATTGTCCAACAGGTGTCACCCAATGGTAGAAGGTGAATATGAATTACTTGGCGGAGAAGAGTGGTCAAAATTGTTGTTACGGATATACAATGGAATGTGTTGGTTTATTCTGACCTCCAATCTTTGGGTAGTGCGCCCAATGTAGCAAACATCGCATTTGCATTGGAATTTATAGATTAAGTAACTTTTTTTCATGGAGGGGGGGTACACTATCTTTAAGATTGGGGGGAAAGAGCGTGTCAGATTTTAGAACAATTCGCAACTTGACAGAATTAAAACAGCGGTGGACAGACTGTTCGATGCGCTCAAGTAATTGCCGCGATGTGTTGCCAATCCACGGCAACTTCAGATATACAGGACACTTTTCAGTTCCAAATCTGGGGTTTGTGGTAAACTGTATGCAATTACTTCTTGTTGTAGTAGATATTAGGTCTTCCAGAATCCGTTTTTTAATAAAATGGTTTTAATGTTGTCTAGTTCGTCCGTGAGTTTAACTGTAGAACAGATCATTAAGGCACGGTGAACTAGCGTTTTGATCAGATTAATTTTGCGTCTTAGGGGAGAAAACGAATTCCAGCGCGTGTATGAACCTGAAAATATTGGTTTACGATAAACTGAGGTTTTTATATCCAAGTCGATGCGCTCAACTAGGACATCAAAAAAGGGAAGACTGTTGTTGTATTCAAATTCACACGTGAAAGTTGACGCTGGATGGAGTTGGTTAAGAAAATTGCGAAGATGTCGTCCACATCTCATTTGTAAAATTCTGGTTGTTTCACAGTTTTAAATAAACGTTCTTATTGAAATCCAATGAAAATATTTGCCAGGGTCGGGCCTAAGGGACTTCCCATAGCAATACCCTCAATTTGCTGGTACATAGTGTTGTTAAAACTAAATTTGACATCTTTAGTGGCGATGTGTATTAATTTTAAGAATTCATGTTCAGGTATAGGAGGGGGGGTCCAAGTGACTGCGATAAAGGACGTCAGCTCAGATAGAGATAGTTTCGTCAAGTGGAATATTAGTATACAGGCTCGTGATGTCAAATATATATTATATATATGTGTGTGTGTGTGTGTGTGTGTGTGTGTGTGTGTGTGTGTGTGTGTGTTTGTGTGTGTGTGTGAGAGAGAGTGTGTGTGTGAGATAATCCAATTCACTGGTAAGTAGGGGATAATTCTATTTGGAATCATTGAGACCTCACTGTACATCCATACTCTTGTAGGTGCAAACATACAGATTCATATAAGGATTTTTATAAATACCTTAAGAGCTCAATGTATAAAAACTAATAAATCAATTATATATAGATCAATATTTAACTTTCAAAGAAAGAAGAACTTATCGAACCGTCATTAGACTATGATAAATTCATTTCGCCCAGAAACTCAAAATAAGTATAGTATCCTTAGATAGACTTTACAAAATACAGGGAAAATCGAACAGAAAAATTCATTAAATATTTTTTTTTGTATTTTGCCTGTTAGTGGATCATTACTATTAGGGATCAATACCAAACCATCATCTCTATAAACACCTATTTGTGTTGGATCTCTGAATCTACTGATTGTGTTTATTATGTATATATCGATTAAATCTGCTATTTGTGCAGAATCATATGCACTCATTGCTATGTCGAAATAGTTATTATTGCATTTGCTCCATGTGTTTTTGTTGTTGTCTATAAGTATTGTTTTCCTGCAGGCAGATATTAAATTCATTTGTTTGTTGGTTAATTTAGTTATGGTTTTGGCAGAATTTAGGGTTTCAATTAAGGTTTTTGTAGATATAGGCGAGTAGAAATCAATGATGCGACATTGTATAAGTGTAGCTTTGTTTTAGTTTTTATTTTGAAGAACCATTTGATTGTATCATATGTGTTGTTCCATAGATTATATTTTTATTTTTTTATTTTGTAATTTGCTGACAATGTTTTTAATAATGTTTTTTTTAAGATTAATGCAAGTTCAGTGTATGTGGGCTTAATTAGACTAGCTTGTTTATCATCTATAAAATTGTGTTTAGCGTATTTGAATTTACTCACTGACAAGTTAAAGCGACAATTCTTCCAGGCTGTGATTATATCAGTGCTCATCTATAGCTACACCACTTGGACCCTAACGAGGCACCTTGAGAATAAGCTAGATGGGAGCTGCACAAGAATGATGCATGCGGTCTTGAACAAGTCGTGGAAACAGCACCCAACAATGAAGCAGCTGTACGGCCACCTGTCCCCTATCTCACAAACCAACCGAATGAGACGGACAAGGCATGCAGGACATGATGCGTTGTGTAATGGTTAAAGTCACAGGAAATGAACTTGTCGCCGCGAGTTCAAATCCTGGATGTGGTAATTGCATTTCACTTAGCGCTAATACCCTTGTGAAAGGTATGAATCCTACTCTCCCTCCAGCTATGGATAAATAGTAGGGCAGACTGGGCTCTTTAACCTTGGTTAGGAAACCGGTCTAGGAGAGGGAAAACTCTAAATTCAAACCTGTTGAACTCCGCTAAAGAAATTGACCTTGTGTCACATCCTGCTCATGCGGAAGGGGTTGGTATGATTCTGGTGATGGATTTTCCAAAATAGAATCATACCTTACTTACCAGTCATTTGGATTATCTACACACACACAACACACACACACACACACACACACACACACACACACACACACACGCACAACACAAAATGTAAATATTCTGTTATATTTTTTACATATATATTTTTGCTCTGTGACTCTGACAATAAGAGCACACATTGAACTTTGCAAGCTACGACACTTAAAAACAATTCTGTCGTAAGGAAGATTTTCTTCTCCGGATTATATATATATATATATATATATATATATATATATATATATATATATATATACCAAGAAATACACAATTTGAAGATTGTAAGTGAGTACAAAATCTGTTAAAGTTTAGTGAGAATTAGTCGGTCTTCAAGATAACTTCTGCTGAGTTTACTGTTGGGTCACACAATTTCCGTACGTGCAGACAAAATATCTGCCTGGGACGCGTGCCAATAATATGAATAATGTCTATCGTTAATAGGATTGATCAAAAACTTATTGGACATAATGTTTCCTTTCTACACTTTTTTTTTTCATTTTCGACTAAATAGCTGAACGTAAATCTTACTCCAGATTATCTTTGTCAGCACATAGATAAATAAATGAAAAGACACATCCAAGTCTGGTACATGGGCGGTGTAATCGTTACATTGGCTTAATGTTTAACGTCGTTGGTTGGTTGGTAGGTTGGATTTTAAGACATGCCAACTCTTGTTGGGTTGTGCGGTCTTGAACAATTCGTGGAAACAGCACTCCACAAGGAAGCAGCTGTGCGGCTACCTGCCCCCTATCTCACAAACCATCCGAGTGAGACGGACAAGACATGCTGGACACTGCAGGAGGAGCAAGGACGAACTGATAAGTGACGTTCGCCTGTGGAAGCCAACAGATGGACATGCTAATGTGGGCCGCCCAGCAAGGACCTACATTGACCAACTCTGATACTGGATGACATGTGATAGAGAATGTGGGCGAGAGATTGTCATGGATATCCGCGCTAAATGCGTGACATGATGATGATGATGATGATGATGATGATGAAGACGTTTTTATTTTATTCATTCTTGATGGGTACTCATTTTTTAAACTCAATTTCTAACATATTTTTTGAAAACAATTTTGTTATAAAACGCATTGATTGAACCCTGACAGGTACTTCTATAGCTCTTAAGTAAACATATCAAACATTGTATTAATCAAATTATCATTTTGTGGCTCAGGTCCTGCTAGTCTACACATACTTAAAGTAATAAAGAGAATTCTAACAGATTACTCTTCAGACAATGCTACATAAAAAAATAAGATCCATACACAATAGAACTACAAAGCAGCAAGTTCAAAACAAAAACTAAAATATGAACCAGTAAAGAAAAATACAGTTCAGTCTACCATTTAATAAAAACATATAAAGTGTAGGAAAAACTTTCTTAAAACTAACAGATAAACAATTTCCAAGTTCAAACAAGCTAAATAGAATATTCAACAGAAACGGCTACAGCTGTATAGACAACATTGAAAAGATAAAATGAAATAAAATACTTAACAACAAACAAATACACCATACAAAACATACAACTGTGGAGACAAAAACACCTGTCCATTGAAAAGAAACTGCAGAAAAATAAACATCATATATCCTCATTGCCTTGGTTTCTGTGCATAAAAAAACGCAGACCTGGAAATAAGTCTGATGAAGGGGTACTCCACTATCCCCAGAGTTCGAAAATTTTGAACGTTCACCATTATATACAGTTTAACGTCATGGATGTTATTGGTGTTCGCATCTTTCCGTCTACGTACCGGGGCGGTTGATATGGAGGATTAGCTGTTGCCCATTTAACGTCATTTCCCTCACTGAGAGCCTCAGCCACCGACTTCCAGCAAACATATGATAAAAAAGGATTGGGGTTTTGTCATAAAGAAATTAGGGTTGGGACAATCATATTGATTCTAGGGCTTTGCGTGACCAGCTGATTGATCGGATGGTGCCTCTCGGACCGCTCATCTAACCTAAATAAGGGCCAAAGTGGAATCTTGCATGGCATGGACTGCTGAGCCACCAGGGTTCCATCCTTAAGCCGCACGAATTCTCACCCACACCGAACAGGTGGCCCCATTGTAGGTGTGTCTTACCTCTCGGCAGAGGTGCAGTCGGTGTTTATAAATCCCTAGGTGACGGGGATAATGGTTACTGTGGTATAATGGCAACCTCGAGAATCAGGGCACAGAATGACGAGTTCAAATCCAGTACGAGGTTGTTTGCATTTCATATAGCGTTGAAAGGTATGAATCAAACTATTCTCTGGGTAAATAGTAGGACAGACTGGGTTCTTTTATCTTGGTTAGGAAATCAAACTAGTAGAAGGAAAAAATCAAACTCCACTTAAGAAATCGATCTAGTGTCGCATCCTAAATATTGAGAAGGGTTCGGTAAGTCTGGTACAAGGCAAATAGATTTTCATGTTAACTTCATGGGCATCAATAAACTGGTAGGAAATATTTCATTACCTTGCAAACAGATCTATCTCACCCATAGTTGGAATATAAAGTGCACTAGCACTCCGTGTCAAAGCGGACTAAGGCGTAATGACAATTTTTGTATATATACAACAGTATGTTAAATTATCACAACGTTTGAGTTGTTTTCTCGAGATCTATTTCAAAATCGTCTAATATGTAAAAATTATAATAAATTGATTTATAATAATAAGAATAATAATAATAATAATAATAATAATAATAATAATAATAATATCTTTTTCAGCTAGTATATTAGGTATGAGACCTGTCAGGTGTTCCTTTTAAACATTCATCTTAATTCCACAGAATATTTATACTCTTTCCACAGATTATTTAACATTACCTTAAAGGAGTTTAGAGATGGGGCATTCACTATTGATGATGGTAGTTTATTCCATGTATTCACCACACCTTTACTAAAATAATTTTGTCTTGCATTTTCTTTATAAATTCTTTTAAAAGAGTTTTGATTTATGACCCCTGATATTGATATTTTAAGCAATGTTTAGTTGCTCAAAGTTCGTGAATAAAATCAATGGGTATATTTGTAGACTTCAATCACGTCCCCTCTTATACGTCAATGAGTTTTATGTCCTTGATTAGTCTTGGACTCCAAACCACATTAGCAAATTCCAAATGAGGTCTTACCAATGCAATGAACACATTTTTCAGTATTTCTAGATTTTACTTGTTTCTTTCTTTCCTTCTTTTCCACTTTTATGTTCGACTGAAACAGGTTAGCCTTACCGCTTCCGCGCGCTTACCCCTCTATCTTTCTCCCATTCTCTTTTATTATTTCTGTGTAGCATTCATTTTTCTTCCTTTCTTTGCAATGAAAATGGAATAGTCTAGCTAGGTGATGGAACTCAGAAGAAATAAGAAATCGGTGGATAATCGACAGCAGATAATCAGTATTTACATTTTTCCATTTCATCTTGGACGATCTCATTTTTAACCAGAGGGTGTTCCAAGATGATAACGGTCGGATTATTGTTTGATTAGTGGGTTAGTTGGATTTTATGGCATGCCAATCCTTGGGTTATTTTACG
>CM042159.1:25541016-25568516 GCA_023376005.1 Doryteuthis pealeii | reverse complement strand
TGTATTACATTATTAATACTGTTGACTATATCTACAAATAAATAACATGCAATTGTATTTATATATACAGCAAAATAGCGGATTACAGTATGGATGGGAAGACTAATTTGCATATTGATATTACAAATTGATTTTAATAAATATGTGCTTGGTATTATTGATTTCTAATTGTCTGGTTTTATCTTGATGAATATGAGCAAAAATTTCGGGGTAAAAAGAAATCTATTAACAAGAAGAAATAAATGTCATTTCCTTCTTTACTTCCTATTTTAACTAAATATTTAAATTAGGAAAATTTAGCAATGAAAGACGGAAGTGATTGAAAAGTAAGTTTCAGTAGTTCTACTTTTCGATTATACACCCTGTAACGTAATTAGATACTTGACATGTGTGGGCGCTAAGCGGTGCGAGAATAAAAATAATAAATGTCAATTACTATCTAGTAATAAAACAGTAAGACGGTGATTCAAACGTTTATTGGTTATAAACGAAAGTGTAATTGTACAAATGATCTCGGAAAAACCAGACTTTGCGGAATCTATGAGTCATTAGTTTATTTGGTCCGACAGGCAAAACGGTTTAGAGATGACCTCTGAGTGACACGTTTTCGAAGGTCACCGAAATTGTTAGAAGTTGAAAGGAGACTCCACAACGGTCTTTTTCTAGAGAATCCTAGGCCGGAATATACTTAAACTCCTGGCATGGAGTGAGGAAGTCAGTTGGGCTGCGAGATTGGATGGAGTAAGTTGGGGCCGTGAGATTCGACGAAGGCAGTCGGGTTGCGGGACTAGTGTCGAACAGATGAGAACGGGATATGGTGTCGCTGGTACGAAGAACGTCGAACTTAATATTTTTGAACTTATCAACTGGACGAACTAAATTAATTATACCCTAAGAAGATTAATGAGACCGAACTTAAAGTAACATATAATAAGACCACCTCCTCCCTCTAGAATAAGAAGCTGATTTAATACATTTTTGAAAAACAAAGAAGTTTTGTTATCATCATTTACCACTGCGAAAATAGTACGAAACGAATTTATGAATGAACGCGGCCCAGTCAC
This sequence comes from Doryteuthis pealeii, assembly GCA_023376005.1. Taxonomy (NCBI): domain Eukaryota; kingdom Metazoa; phylum Mollusca; class Cephalopoda; order Myopsida; family Loliginidae; genus Doryteuthis; species Doryteuthis pealeii. The sequence continues at coordinate 25,567,452 of CM042159.1, read as the reverse complement.
TAAACGTAAACAAATCGTAGTACTCGACCCCAAGACGAAAGTAATACGCAAAGATAACCGGTGAGATAAGCCAATTAGCTGTAACGGTGCGCATGGCTATTAACATTAGCTCCTGCCACGGTCACGTGATACATGGCGACCACGAAAAAGAGGAAGAATCCCTTTTGGGGTTGAACGCTGACTGAAGACGGCTACTGGAGTTGGTGTTGATAAACAAACCACTGAGCCTGTGTTCGTACGAGAAAACAAACCAGCGCGTTCCCTCTCGTTACCTTGTATAAGTTTTCATAGTGCACACACGGAGGGCACTGTGTAAGCGATCACACCATTACATAACAACCCTTAGTTTCAAATCTTTCTATCTGGATTCTTATTTAATTTCATTAGCCTTTCTAATTCAATATAATATTTTTGTTACATTTAAACTGAAATACTTGCACCCGGAGGGTGTATATATTTGCTAGTTACAATAATAACTGGACTTTATTTGAATAGAATGCTTTCTGGGGTGAATTGATAATGACATTTGAAATATGTCATCAGACAATTAAAAATACCTAGACAATTTGGTATAGTCGTGGGGAAATTTGGTTGGCTGGTTGGTTTGTTGATTGGTTGGTGTTAACGACATGTCAGTCCTTTGTTTAATTTTTGCTGAGGACGTTTCGTTTTATTCCTTCTTGAGGGTATTCAGTTTTTTAAACACATTTTTGTAAACTTATTTTTGTTAACTATTTAACCCATAGATGGTACCCTAACAGTTACTACAAAACCGAGCCAGGGAGGATCTGAGAGTAATGGAAATGAAGGGGTACTCCATACTCCTCAAAGCTCCAACATTAGATGCAGTTTGATGTCATACTCAGGATGTAACAATGTGATTAATGCATATATCTAACTGGGTATAAAAAAGTCTCTATAAGCTTCTGAGTAAAAAAAAAATTAGTACTAATATATTCCACCATTAAACAATATATTAGGTATTTGAATACTAGCAGGACCTTTGGATATACCACAGTATGATAATTCAATTATTACCAGGTTTTATTTGTTTACTTAATAGCTATTGCAATTTGTTCAATATGTAAAAAGTTTATTAATCTTGATTTAACCCTCTCACTTTTTTTCTTTCTTTACTTCGTTTTATATATTGTTTTATTGAAACAGATTAGCGTTATCACTTCTCCTCGTTTAACCTCTTTCTATATATTTTCCCTACTTCCTTTCATTATTTCCTTCCGTCTTTCTTTCTTTCTTTTTTATATTTTTCTGTGTAGTGTGTCCTATTTCTTATCTTTTATTTCTTATAATAAAAACGGAATGGTCCATTATTTAGATGACGTTACGACAGTCATAATTAATTGTTGCTTTGTATTCACGTTGTGCTAGTTTGCTTCATTCACTTAATACATGGGTTATGGTCTCATCTCTGTCACCACACCCTCAACATTTACTGTTTTGTTTTGTCTTATCAATTTTAATATGATATGATTTGTTCTTATGGTATTATTTTGTGCAGCAATTATTAGCGGTTCAGTTTCACTCTTGAGGTTTCCTCTTCGTAATCAAGTCCAAGTCTTTTCAAGTGCAACCTCTCCAATTTGTCATTTGAAGTATCAATAAAATTGTTTTTCCTTCTATCTTTGTTTCCTAATTTTCTTTGTTTTTCTCTTTGTCCATATATTACATCTGCTCTTATCGGCTACCATAAGTAATTCTCAAGAAAAGATTCTGGTTTATGCATATACCATTTTGTTGTATGGTCAAAATTTATTTTTTTACATAATTCCCAGTGGATCCCCTTCCCAACGCAGTCGTGTCTAGTTTTGTACTCCCGTGGTGCTAGTTTGCTACATTTGCAGAGTACATGGTTTACAGACTCATCTCTATTACCGCATAGTCTACATTTACTATTTTGTTGGATCTTATCAATTTTCGCTTTGATATAGTTTGTCCGTATGGCATTATTCTGTGCAGCAATTATTAGTGATTCAGTTTCTCTTTTATTATTATTATTATTATTATTATTATTATTATTATTATTATTATTATTATTATTATTATTATTGAAATTGAATAAATTATTCAATGAGGGTATTTCTTGAAATTTTACAAAGATACATTTCCTGCCAAATGTAAAATCTTAGTAATATTCTAATCATCGAAAAACAATCAAATCAAAACAGAACGAAAACTTGATTAGCATAAAACGAACTCAAAGAGATGCTTCGGATAAATATCGTTTACCAAATACTTTTGTTCTTTTATTTTAAATAGAATATTTTATCGTAAAGTATCAGAATGAATATTCATACATTATTTCTCCATAATTCTGGGGTAATTATCAATACACTGATGAGATGAAAACGCAAGAATGGAATAAAAGATTCACGACTTTGTGACTTCGTAAAATCGAGAACAATTTCCATGGTAATAAAGTGAAGAGTGAGATTCTTGCAGTATTAGAGCGACAGAATATAATCAAACAGGTAGAAAAATGCACTTTCCCTCCCACTTTGGAGAGCATATTGTTAACGACCGCCAAGTAAGTTTAAGGCCATAAAACAGATGGAGCATTCCTATTTTTTTGTGTCTAATATATTTTTAATTTTTTCATTGTTTTCGAGTTGGTGTAATATATTTGTGAATATTTCAGGGTTGTTTTTGTTATATGTTGAGACATATGCTAGTTGTTGTTCGTTGTTATGTTTTTAGGGGTTCTTAATTGTTCTAATGGTATTTTCTCCGCTAATTCAAATCCTTTGTTAATTATTGTTGTGGGGTAGCCTCTCTGGAGGAGGGTTTTTGCAATTCTTTTAGATGGATTTGTTGGAGGTTTTTATCTGTGACTATGGTGTATATCCTACGTGCAAGTGCATAAGGGATGGATTTTATGCAGTTTTTAGGGTGGTGGCTTTTGAAATGTAAATATTGTTGTGTGTCTGTGGGTTTGTGGTAAATGTCTGTGATAATTTGGCCATTTATATTTTTAATGATGATATCTAGTAATGGTCGTTCCTTTAAGTTGTGTTCTATAGTGAATTTTATTTTTGGGTTTAGGTCTTGTAATAGCTCGTGTATTTTGTTGTTGTCACCCCATGAGCATTTCCAGAATATAAAGCAGTCATCTAAATACCTTTTCCATGATTTTATGAAGTTCATTTTGATATTGTTACCATATTCTTGTTCTATTTTGTCGTATAGGTGTTCTTCTAAATATGCTAGGGTTAGGGTGGCATAGGTTGGCGCCAACTTTGTTCCCATAGCAGTTCCTAGTGTTTGTATGTAGTTTTTGTTGTTGAATTGAAAGGAGTTGTTGTTTAGGATGAGTTCTATACCGTCAATGATAAATTCCTTGTTGAATCTAGAGTGTAACATTTCTGGGTATTTCTCAATCCAAAACGAGATGGCTGTTTTTCCTAATTCATGGGGGATATTGCTATATAAACTGGTAACGTCGAATGTTACCATGAGTGTGTCAGGGTCTACTCTTTGTGGTATTTAGTTTAGGAATTGAATGTCATCTCTAACGTAAATGTTTATCTTTTTTAAGAAAGGTTGTAGTAGGATGTCTATTAGTTTGCTAATTCTGTTAGTAGGACATGCTGGTCCTGCTACTATAGGTCTGAATTGAAGGTCATTAGGGTCTTGTATTTCTATATATTATGATTTTTGTGTCATGATTGCTGCTTTGATTTCTTTTGATTTGTGGATTTTTGGCAATCCGTAGAAGTTGCTTGTTTTTTTGGGGAAAATCGGTTAGAAAGGCCTTTTCTTTTTTGGTTAGTATTTGTTAGTGTGTTGTGCAGAATTTTGTAATTTTTGATACTATAATTTTATCTATGTTTGTGTCTATTGGTTTGTAGGTAGTATTGTCACTAAGTATCTCATGGATTCTTGATTTATAGTATGTTTTGTTTAGGATGACTATTGCACTTCCCTTGTCAGTTTCTTTTATGACTATGTCATTGTTTTCCTGTAGGTTTTTTAAGGCTTGTTTTTGTTTATGGGATAGATTGTTGTGTGTGTTTTTTTCTTTCCTGTAAATTGATGCTCCAGAGTTTTTCAAAAAATATATTTAGCTCACTATCTATACTTTTTTCTGGGAAGAATTTGGATTTGTTTTTTTACTAGAGAATCATCTGAATTATATTTATTTTGGAACTTTTCTATGAGTCTAAATTTTCGATCAAATTCTTTGAGATCTTTTTTTAGTTCGTCTAGATTGGGTTTTGGGAGGGCAGAATTTTAGCCCTAATTTTAGTAAATTAATTTGATCATCGTCTAGTTTATGTGCTGAGAGGTTAATTATTTTGGGTTTGATTTTGTTTTGTATATTGTTTATATTGGTCGTTTGGTTTGGTCTATGTTTTCTAAAAAAGGTTTTGATGTGTGGTTGTAATTATTAGGGTAGTTTGTGTGATTTCGCCTATTTCTGTTCCTAGATGTATCGTAGATATTGCTTATTTTATATGTGATTGGGTGTTTGGGTAGGTTGAATTGTTGGTTGTTTGGTGGGTAAGTATATTTTGGGGGTTGTTTTGTGTTTGTGAGTATGAATAGTGATGGGCATCTGTGGGGAGGCTATGGGGATTCTTGTATAGGGACGTTTTTATATATTGGTGTGTATTGGGTTTAATTTGTATGTTGTGTGTGTTCTCTCGTCTATATCTATTGTATGGGTGTGTTTGTGTGTAGTAGTGTATGTTTTGATTGTATTTTCTTTTATATGTTTTTTCTTGTGAATGAAAATGTGTGTATGACTTTGGTTGTGGGTAATATTGGTGTGTGAAGCTGTTGTTTTGTGGGGTTGTGATATAATGTGTATTTCGGTATACATTATTGGGGTGTATTTCTCGTTTTTTTTTGTTTTTTTTTTCTTCTTTTTTGTTTTTGTATTCCTGCTCTTTTGGGTAGGTTCCTCAGTCATGTTGTTTTCTTTTCCAGAATTGTTTTAGATTTTTCCTCCTCCTTTTTGCATTCCGATTCCCATAGTTCCAATAGGAATTGTTGTGTCATTTTAGGACAGAGTTCCTTAATTTTGATCAAGATTTCTTCATCTATTCTTAGATAATTCGTAGTGTAGTGTGATGTTTTGTCTTCTTGTAGTTTTATTTGTATTTTTAATTTTGCAATGTTTAGTTTTGACTTTATTTTTTTCAGTTCCTCTGTTGTGTCTTGTGGGGTGGATTTTTCACAGAATTTTCTGGGAATAAAAATATCCTCCCTTTCTATGAATTCCTTGATAGCATTAATATATATATATATATATATATATATATATATATATATATATATATATATATATATGTATATATAAGAGATTTATCCCAAACTTGGTAGTAAGGGATGATTCTATATGTGATTTCTAAGATCCACTGTACTAATATTGATGATCCAGTATGTATAAATACAGTGAATCATTAAATCACTAAAGAGAGCTCAATGTAAAATAACCTTTTAGATTATATACAGAGCAATATTTATCAATAAAGGAAGGAAGAACTCAGTACAGTAATCCCATAATAAATTTATTTCGACGAAAATTGGGGCCCATATAAATCTAAGTTGATTTAAACCGGCTCCCCAAATTTTCGCCTCATCAGATGGGTCTCAATTCACTTATCTTATATATATATATATATATATATATATATATATATATATATATATATATATATATATATATATATATTATATATGGAGAAATGTGAGGAGGTTAATCCGACAGTATGTGGAGAAAGTAGACAAACATGGGATGCTATGGAAACTGGATGTTTATTGTCGACGATGCAACGTTTCGGTCATTTAGACCATCATCAGGACCAAAAGCCCAGTTCTAGCTTCAATGAAAGACATTTTCAGAATGGTGAAAAACAGTAGGTTGTCAGTAGGGGCAGGGGTGGCTGAGGGTTTTTGGATGGGTAGTGGATTTTCTTCCTTCTAAATGGGGAGTGTTATATGGAGATGCAGGTGTTTGGTCAGAATGTTTGGATGATGAGGGATGGGTCAAAAAGTGAAAAAGTATGTGTATATGTGTATGGGGGCTGGAATTGTCATTAGTTGTATATGTGTGAGTTTTTTTTTTTTAAATCTTTCTGTTCATCTATTTGTCTATTTTAGGTTTTACTGTCTTTCTGTGTATCTGTTAATATATTCTAATTTGAATATGTGGTTGGTATCTAATTTTTACACCGCTCGGAGGGCATTTTTGTTGCTAGTATAAATAATGTTTACAGGAAGATTTATTCAGTACCATACACCATTTACCGTATTAGTGAAATCCATCATAAAATAATCAAGTGGCTATTCAATATATTTTGTGACATAAATATTTGAAAGGGGAAACGTATATGGTACGATGAACATATGAATTATGTATCTTTTTAATGGTAGTCGCCTGTCATAATATTTACACGGTCTATTTTTCTTGGATTTTGCTGACTCAAAATATCAGCGATATTAAGACAACGGGTTAAAATCAATTTGCGAATGAAGAGGGTACACACAGCTCAAGTGCTCTTAAAAGAAGCCATTCTTCGCGGTGTAATGGTTAGCAAGCTAGTCTTGCAGATCTATTACTATTAAAAAGCTAATTCGATTCTCACTGGATGACCCATATTTGCGAAATATGTGGTAGATTTTTTGCAGGATTAGAATTTGGTTATTTGGTGGGATTTTGCTGCTGGTGATGCTAGTTTTTCTTTTCATTTCTAAAATCTCATTCTATTTGGTTCATTCTTTTTTTGGCCGTCGAGCTGAAAAGTAACCAAGGAATAGAAAAGTAGAGACAAAGACAAATCCTGATTATCTGATGTTTCTTATCCGTCCAATTCTTATTTCTTATGAGTGTCGTGATCTCAGCTAAATAAATGACTATTGCGTTTTTATTATAAAGAAAGAAAGAGGGGAAGGATACAGAAACATATAATTGGAAATAAAGAAAAGGAGCAGGGGAAAGATAAATAGAGGGGGTGATAAAGCTAATCTATTTCAATTGTACATAATGAAAGAAAGAAAAAATCTGAGAGGCAGTTACATCAATATTATTATACTTTTTACACCCTTAACTAATTGCAAACAAATAAATTATCATACTGTGGTGAAAACACAGGTCTTGCTAGTACTTCATTGTTTCCTTCTCAAAACGAAAAGAACCACTATGAACTAGCCAGAGGAACCGAAATCTACATGCGACAAAAGTTTGTCCCATGCAATTTACCTCGAATACAAGACCCTTTCTTTTATAGTGGCTATGTTTTCTTCTCCAACATATTTTGCATGCAATACACGTATATGTCTGCTTTGCTATATATGGTAAGTCGTTTCTCCTCTCACGTCAGTAAGTTTAGTTTATGCTACTCTGGCCGTCTTGAACCTTCAAGGTAATTCTCCAGCACAAATACAATAAACAGAATGATTGTGATGTAACTCCCTTCCCTATTTTAAAGATCTTATAATTTATTTCTGAATCATTATTTTTACAAAAAAAAAAATGAATATGAGAAGAACACACATACTATGGAGTTTTATCTAAAATTCTATATGGGCACCAGCATCCACTTTTTTGCCTCTCAAGCTGCTAGGGAATCGCATCAAATGATCTGCCCAGAAATTATTGTACAACGGCAGAAATAAATTCTTGTATTCGTCCTTCAAGTTCTTCGAAACAGATTTAATTACCATATCATCATCATCATGTCGCGCATGAAGCACGGATATCCATGACAATCTCTCGCCAACCCTCCCTATCATTCATTGCACCTGGGAGGTCCTCTGCTGAGCAAATAGCATCCTCGCATAGCTGGTCAATGTAGTTCCTTGCTGGGTGCCCCACACTTGCATCTCCATGTGTTGGCTTCCACAGGAGAACGTCGCTTATGAGCTCGTCTTTGCTTCTCTAGCAGTGTCCTGCATGCCTTGTCCGTCTCACTTGGATAGTTTGAGAGATGGGAGGCAAGTGACCGTACAGCTGTCTCTTCGTGGGGTGCTGCTTCCACGATTTGTTCAAGACTGCACGTAGCATTCTTGTGCAGCTTCCATCTAGCTTATTTTCAAGACGCCTCGTTAGGGTCCAAGTGGTGCAGCCATATAGCAGCACCGATACAACCACAGCCTGGAAGAACTGTCGCTTCAGCTTATCAGCGAGATCAGACCTCCATATGACTGACAATTTGTTTGTGGCCGACCATGCCTTTGCTATTCGTGTGTTAACATCTCTCTCTGTGGATGAGATATTACTACCTAGGTACGTGAATTGCCATATAGTAAGTAATAATTGAGTATTGTTTATAATCCTCATTTTATTAGGACCTTATGCCAGACAAAATCTACTGTTGGATTTCTAAGATAATAGCACATGGAATGGTTAAAAACTGTTTTTATTTATATTCATTTTTCATATTACATTTTTATTCTTTATTATTTCCTTCTCTAAACGTAGGGAAACTACCAGATAAAGAAAGATACTTTTCATTATTTTAAACAAATGATGTTTTCATTATTTCTTTTATGACAATACTAATAGTATTGCCATATCTCATACTAAAGTTGACTAAAACATCTCGCTGCATTCTTAAACATGAAAACTCTTGATAACTGAATTATGAATCTAATGATAGTCATCAGAATTTTAATTCATTTATATCCTTTTTTTATATTTAATTAGGTCGCCTTACAATCAACGAGAATTAGCATAATCGTCTCTCGGGCAATTCTCTGTCGGAGTGAGACTGATACCGATTAGGTGCATCGATTTCTGACTCTGAGCCAGACTAAGTATCAATTGAATAATTATCTACAATTTCATTTTGTGTCTCTGACAGTTTATGAATAGGTTGATGTTTCTTTTTTTTTTGTTATTATTATTTGTACACATTCAACTGAATGGTTCGTTCATCGAAGATCAATAACAATTGGTACTTAGTGAATTTAGCTTAAAATAGAGAGTTGCTAGATTGGACAAAAAAATGGCATTTTGGTCAAACATTTGAAACCCCATATCTCCCCCAATTCTCAAGTGCACTCAACCATCTTTTACTATGTGATACTCCTCATCGAACTCTATCAGAAAATCATATTAGTTTGGCACTTTATTTGCACACGAAATTTGCCATTTTTGCCCACTCTCAGGTGGGAGGTATCAAAAATATAAAACTACTTAATCACTGATACTGAGAGACGTCCATTTGCAATCTGTGACAAAGGACTTGCAATACTGAGGAGCACCAAGGAATAACCAAAGGATTCTTTACCAATGATTTCCGCTGGACAAGCGCTCTTTCTTGAGGCCAAAAGGATGGCCCCTAAAATAGTAACAATAAAGGATGTAAATAATCTGAAACAATGTTAGAAAAGGTTAGAGAAATATTTGGTTTCAATAAAAAATCGTCGTTTTAGAAAAATATATGAGAAGAAAGAAATTTCTTTGGGAATATACCGTATTTGAAGGCATATAGGACGCACTTTCTTTTCCAAAATTTTGGCTCAAAAAATTGCCCTGCGTCTTATACATCGAAGGGGAAATTTGAGACCTCCCGTAGGTCTATTTATTATCATTATTATTTCCTACTAATGAGATGTCTTGTGTATGCTTATTGCTTGCCTGTACTGCCAAATTGCTTTTATACAGCTATGTTTCTGCTTGTCTAACGCACAGCTAGACTGTTTTCAACAATATATACTTAAATACAATAAAAGACTTTTTCCTGAATCTTGCCTGCTGAAATGGGGGTGCGTCTTATATACCGTCAAATACGATAATACATTTTTTTAATATAAATAAACAGAGTTTCAACAAAATTTTAACGAATAAATAGATTATTCTGTATATAAGGTATGCTACAATACACCTCTTAAGTTTATAGATTAAGCGAGGTCGCTTGGTTTAAACCTCAGCCAATCAATAGTCCAAATGCGTGGCTGGTTGAATACTTAATCACTGATACTGAGAGACGTCCATTTGCAAGCAGTGACGAAGGACTTGCAATACTGAGGAGCACCAAGGAATAACCAAAGGATTCTTTACCAATGATTTCCGCTGGACAAGCGCCTTTTCTTGAAGCCAAAAGGATGGCCCCTAAAATAGTAACAATAAAGGATGTAAATAATCTGAAATAATGTTAGAAAAGGTTAGAGAAATATTTGTTTGCAATAAAAATAAACCAATTACGAGCAAATGTAATGCAAATATTCGATATAGGAGTGCATGGCACACGTTAATTATAATCAGCCGATATTAATTTTGATTAAATGCTGACGTGTGCAAAAACGATTAGAGTAATATAATACATGTTTAGTCATTGCAGTAAATAAGACTGGAAAATGCCCAAGCTACAGGTCTTCTTTCTCCAACATTGCCCAAAGGAAAGGAAAGTTGCTATTGAAATTGATATTGCAGTAGTTTCCAGAATGAGTTTGAGTACAAATGTGTATGCCCTTTAAAGATACAGCATTCCTGGTCTGGAGATTCTTCGTTGTGTAGTGGCTAACAGAAAAATGCCCAGTGTTGACGGATCAGACAGTCCTAGAGACGGACAGAGTCTAATTGCAGGATACACGTGGCTTGAGCCGTTAACTTTAACCAAAGCCAAAAAACTGACTCACTTTCTTTCTCTCCTTCTTTCTGATCTGATAATTCAGAATAGCAAAGCAATACCGTTCTTCCTCTCTCTCTCTCTCTTTGGTTTGAGCAGTAACTACTAGCGACGATTGTCAAGGCAATAATAAAGTTGTTGTTGGACAGGGGAACATATATGACGTGCGTTCGATCCTTTCAAACGGAGCTACCACGAAGAACACAACAGGGTCCTGAAGAAAGGAACACTACCTCTATCTCTCTCTGTCTCTGTCTGTCTGTCTGGCTGTCTGTTTCTCTCTCTCTCTCTCTCTCTCTCTCTCTCTCTCTATATATATATATATATATATATATATATATATATATATATATATATATATTATTAGACGAAAAATAAAGTTTTCAATCAAATTGAAATGATTTCATCAGGACCCTACCCTACGTTTAACTAAGGCATGCCGCACGCGGAAATTGAGAAAAAAACAATGTATCGTTCCACGCGTGTATTCATTCCTTAATTCTCATTTCTATATTGTTATCAATTTAATTCTAATTATAAATAATAGCTAGTAAAAACAGTTAAAATTTAATTCTAATTATATTTTAGGGTTTAATATTACTAATTCACAGTTTGCTATTTTTTTGTATTTATCCTATTTAAAATGAAAAACTATTTAAGAAAAAATGAATTTAGCTAAATTTTGTAATGTAGTTCTAACAATATTTTGATGACCGAGCCGACCTATGTCTACAATTGCAGATCGATTCAAATATATATATATATATATATATATATATATAATATATATATATATATATTAAAATAAGTGTATTTTGGCAGCATTTTTTCTTTTATACAAGTTTTGTTGAACTGTACAGACAAATCTTATCGGACAAGTTTTTGGTTGATCCTCTCTAATTTTCGGGCCATCTTTTTGGTGTCGGGGTGGAAGTGGTGTAACAGTCCACCAAAGGTTTCGATACGAGAGCTTTCGGCAATACAGTTTGCCATCATCAGGTAGGAAACGATGGTATGGTTTCGTGTCTCGTTTTTAACGTGAACGAGTAGCAGCAAGTAATTAGAATTGGGGGGTAATAACAATTGGTAGTGGGAGGTTGTAGGAATGGTAGTGGTTCGAGCGAACGATGCAGTAGTGATTATTTTGTGGGAGGGGAGCACAAGTTGTGAGAGGGGGAGGGGTATAGTGGAAGGAGGATAGTTATAAAATTATATATATATATATATATGTGTGTGTGTGCGTGTGTGTGTGTGTGTGTGTGTGTGCGGGTGAACGATTAATCTTGAGTAAATTGAAAACTAACATTCAGGGTGTTACATATTTATTTTCCATCTGTATATATTGAGCGATAAAAATAAATAAATAATGCAGACATGTTATGACATAAGACCGCTGAGGTATTCTAGCGAGAGACATTTGGATGATGTAAGTTGAATAAGAGTTATCAAGAAAAGCACTAAAAACAGCAAAATAATAGTGTTCTTATTTTCTTCTTTCTGGAATTTGGATGTCCACCACAGCTGTTCCTGCATTTCTTGTCATGTCCTATTTTGCTTTTTTTTTTTTTATTGCTCAGCAAAATATAACTGAGTGCCCTTAAAGTTTTGTAAGAAAGTTTTCTTGTCTTTCTTGCACTATTCAACGGATTTGATTTCCTTGAGATCTTTTGCCAATTGAATAGATTTCGTTTTTTTTTTTTGCAAAATAAAATTCGGGACTCTTTATAAACGCTTTTTCTAAGACATTCTAGACACTTCTGAAAAAGCAAGGGCGAATTCATCAGTAACGTTCTGACACCTACACATGGACATAAGAGTAAAGGCCGACCAGCAAAAACCTACAACATTCAGCCCTTTACGGATTCCCGATGCTATGAGGAAGACTTGCCAGGATAGTGTTCTGGACACCTACACATGGATATAAGAGTAAAGGCCGACCAGCAAAAACCTACAACAGTTGTTACGTACTGGCATCAAATTCTATATGTTATATAGCGGCTTCTTCTTCACGTTGCTAAATCGCGTACCTGTATACGTTGCGGGTATATATGGTCACGTGGCGAAGTATGTAGTAGCCAGACTTAAGAAACCACAACACATGGGTATAGTAGGAGTTTTGACTTTATTTCTCTACTCAGCTGTACGTGGTGGGCGGCGAGCGTTGACAATGACTACTTCTACTGCTGTGCTGGTGAGGTAAAGGGGGCTGATGGGTCCCACAGCCGTTGGCTGCAATGGACCGTGAGCGTCTGTCGCTTACTTGTTCTCGTCCGCTGTCTCCTGTCTGACTGTCTGGTGGCTCGAACCCTCTGGCCTTTTATATTGATAGGTACTCCTACGCATCTTTATCTTTTGATCTGATAACGGGCATTTGTTATATATTTCTTTATCTTCTCCCTGCGTCTTTGCCCGGAAAGCCTCGCTTCCGTTTTTTAACTTCTTTGTTCGGTTTTACCGGGAAAAAGTCCTTTGCCATTTTTTCGTCTTTTCTTTGTTTAATTTAACCGGAAATTAATATTTCCGTTTGTACAATATATAACACAGTCAGTCCTGTACGGATTTCCGATGCTGTGAGGAAGACTTGCCAGGATAATGAATAATAGATACTGTTGGCGAGAGAGGAGTGAGAGAGAGAGAGAGAGAGAGAGAGTTATGATCCTTGCTATCAGCGCAACCCGATGATGCAGATCTAAATGTTCCACTATTTACCAACAATTTTGATTTTTTTCACGTTTTAGCACAATTTAGGATCATAGAATACTAGATACACGGACCAATTGACAAGCATTATAGGATTCTATTCAACACGGGTGAAACTTAATACCAAAAGGGATCTCCACTGTAAAGTGCTCTCACCTGCAGCCTAAAAATGGCCACAGGAATCGTAACAGTCGGTCGTTCACTGGAGTGTGGGTGATGTGCGAGATGTGTAATTATTCCCAGACCTCCAGTACTGTTCTGAGTATTCTAGTCAATGATACCAATGCTGTTGTCTGGATGGTCTCGATTCTTTCTCTGTTTTCTCTTTTTTCAAAACCCCTATCTCTAGAATGGCTTATACCGACAATAGGACACTCTGCCAACTTTACTTTATTTCATATTAGAAGGGAGGGGGTAAAAATGTTAGTTTTGCAAATCTATTATTATTGAATCACGAGTTGGATCATTGCAAAAAAAAATGTCCCATAAAAACCCACACGTAAAAAGAGATTTTGCGTTGATGCAGCCACTCTGGAAAGAAAAATTAATGTCTCCTATTTAAAATATTAAATGTAAAAAAAAAAAGGCATGGCCTTATCATTTACATTTTATTTTTTAATTATCTTCCTGAATATGAATCAAATATTTATTATTTTCTTCCAAAAAGCAAGATCTGGTGATTGTGAATCACGGGTCACCACCCACGGTCAACAGTTGGTCCCATTTGGGGAAATCTTACCCCTATGCAGAGCTGCAGTCGGTGCATTCTAACGCTCCACCGACAGGATGGTTTAGAGAAATGTATTTTCTTGTATTTTTTAAAAAAAAATATATTTTTTTTTTTTACTCTGGGTGATTTGTAAGCAATAAGTGTAAAACACGCTTTCGACTGTTTCTTCTCTGTCGTACAAACTGATAATTTTTAACACAGAAACAGAAAAAAATAAAACATAATACAAATCAATAAGAATAACCACGTCATATTTCCCTGAAAGATGCTGTTAAAAACAAGTTAATAAAATATAATTTCGTAAAGTGGAGACATCTTAAGTGCCATCCATTGCAATTAAAACACGTCTTGTATAATTTCTGTCTTCAAATAATTCCTCTCACGCAGGCTGATTTATTTGTAAACAAACAATATACCAATTAAAGAATTATTACATCGTAGACTAATTCCAAATTACCAATATTTCCACGTCTAATCATCCGTATTCTAAAAAGAACATTATATTTCGTGTTGAGTTGCTCTTACGGTTATCGTTTTCTAAACCGGCTCGGTAACGAGAACCGCCGATTGATATATGTGTTCCGTTATGAAATCGAAAGTTGAGTGAGTCGAGCCAACAAGGAGATGGTTTATGTCCATTAATAGCACCGTTAATGAAGCAAGTGCCCCAATCACCCCCCATGTCGATTTGAGAATCGACATGACATTGGCACGGAGACATAGTTGCTAGTTTAGCTTCAGCGGCTTGAAGGACAGGTTGAAGGCTCTATCTTCAGAGAGTACTAAACGATAGATTAATTTTCAAAGAGAGGAGAGAGAGAAAGACAGAGAGAGACGAAGAGAGGAGACAGACAGAGAAACATAAAGAGAGAGGGGAAAGACAGAGACAGAGAGAGGGAGAAAGAGAGATAGATTACTAAACGATAGATTAGTTATCAGAGAGAGAGAGAGAGAGAGAGAGAGAGTAATAGATAGACATAGAGTGAAAGAGAGCGACTTAGGAGAAACAAAGTCTTAGAGACATAGAGAGAGAGGGAGGTGGAGAGAAAGAGAGAGAGAGAGACAGTGATATATATAGAGAGAGAGGGGGGTGAGTGTTATGAGATAATGCTCTGTAATCAGAAAGTAATAATTCATTTTCAAAGAGAGAGAGAGAGAGAGAGAGAGAGAGAAAGACAAAGAGAAAGAGGGAGAAAGAGAGAGAGGGAAAGAGAGGAGAAGAGAGAGAGAGAAAGAGAGAGAGAGTGAGAGAGAGAGAGAGAGAGAGAGAGAGAGAGAGAGAGAGAAAGTCATAGCCAAATTTGAACACTTGGTTTGATTATATTCCAAGAATTATAGCGACAAAATGTACTCTTTATAATATAACTTAATTAGTCCACAAACGCGCATGCATACAAATACACGCACATACACATGGGTATGTGCGTGTACGTATGTGTGGATGGGTATTGCATGCGTGGGTGCATTAGTTAGTCTGTGAGGAATAATTGTCCCAGTAACTAATGGCATCTTTTTCTTTTCTAATTGTCCAATCAGAATAAATTGCTGTTATATATATATATATATATATATATATATATATATATATATATAACATCGGGTATGATGTTGTTAGCATCCTTCCATCTACTAAAGACGATGGCGTAGTGTCCACTTCTTTTGAATTGCAACTGTGTGAGTAACTGAACAGACCAATTTTTGAAGAACAATCTCTGGTGCAGTGACTGCAAACAAACAATAATGCTTGCTAAAGTTGCTGTTGTCTCTCCTTCCTTTTGGCTCTCTTTTCTGTGGTGACTTCTTTCTTCTCTTTTTCACTCCTTTTCGTTCCTTGTTTGACGAGGAGGCGCAAGGTCGCAGGGTCTTCTGTACAAGCCTCCCATGTGTTGCTGTTGATGTGGCATGTCTTCATGTCCCTCTTGCAGACATCTTTAAATTTATCTAAATAGATAAATTAGGAAAATTTAGCAATGAAAGACGGGACTAATGGAAGGGTATGTTTCAGTTGTTCTATTTTTCGGTTATTCCACCTTCTGTTTAATATCGTTTTATCTGCATTCTTATTTAGTTCAATTAGTTTTTCTAATTTAATATAATGTTTTATTGTATAAAGAGAGTGGATATATGTGCTAATTCTAACTAAAGACAAATGACTAACACCAAATGAGATAATTCCTAGGAAATACTGAATCTAATATCTATATATTATTACTAATGTTCCTTAAAAGTACGACCGTTACCAGAATGCAAAACCCTCTGGTTAAAAAGAAGACCGTTCAAATCGTTCAAGATGAAATACAAAAATGTAAATCCTGATTAGTTGGTGTTGCTCATCCGCATTCTTCTTTTCTTCTTTCTTCTTCTTCTTCTTCTTTTATTCTTATTCTTCTTATTCTTATTCTTATTCTTCTTCTTCATTGCTTTATTTCTTTATTTTGTTCTTTATTTCTTTCGTTCCATTTTCGACTTCAGTTTCTTATTTAATATTTCCTTTCTCCTCCTCCACCCGCGCTTCTTCTTTCTTCTTCTTCTTCTTCTTCTTCTTATTATTATTATTATTATTATTATTATTATTATTATTTATTATTATTATTATATTCTTCCTCTTTCCATTTCCCAAACATTATCTTTTTATTTCATCTTAGATCCTTTTGCTTTTCGCTTTTTCAATTTAATATTACCCCCCCCCGCCTCTTCTCTTTTCCTTTATTCATTTTCATCTACAATTTACTTCCTCTGAAATTCTTCTAATTCTTAATATCATGTTTTCTTTTATTCATTCTTTTCCATTGTCTCCTCTCAACTTCTTTTCCTTCTTATTTCTCATAATATTTTCAAAATCTTTTTCTCTTTTATTTTTATTTTTCGCATTTTCTCACCTTTCTTCATTCTTTCTTGTCCTTTTTCGCATCTTGTAAACCATTTCAACTTTTATTTTCGATTTAAAGATTTTAATCTTTGTTATTGAGTTATTCGCAAATCCCAAGCCAGAATGACAGCCGCAAGAAAAACTGATAAATATTTGCATAAAATAGAATTATTTGTAACAGAGATATTTCACTTAGATACCTTGGACAGGCATTTACAGAGAGTAAGTATGATAACACACAAATAACAAAGAATGAGATGGGAAAAATGAATGACTCCCAGACAGATGATTGAATCCAAAAAACAATTAAGTGTCTTTTTTTTTTAATATTGAAAAAAAAGAAAAACGGCTTGTACCGGAGAAGCACCACCAGCTAATCAGTATTTACATTTTTGTATTTCATCTTGAACGATTTGGACTGTCTCCTTTTTAACCAGAGGGTGCTGCATTATGGTAACGGTCGTACTTTTAAGGAACATTAGGTTTGTTTTGGTTTGGTTGGGTTTTACGTTATGTCAACCCCTTGGGTAATTTTATGCCGAATACTTCTATTGGTAATTAGGTATTCAAAAATGTATAGGGTTTTATTTGCTGTAATCAAGTTTTCTGTTGAGAATTTTAACATCAAGAGAGTGAGTGGGTGATTTTTGTAAGTCTGTGAATTACATCCTTGATAAGAGGTCGGTTCTCTTCAAAAAGTATAATACACTCTTGGGATCTATTTTTCCAAATAGTTTATCCATGCTGTCAACATTGTAGAACTTTTTAAGGAACATTAGTATTAATATATAGATATTAAATTCAGTGTCTTTTTTTATTATTGAAAACAATGGTGTTTTAAAAGTGAAAGAAAAAAAATGGCTTTATGTTAAAATTCTCAACAGAAAACTTGATTTATTCTGGATGAAAGTGCTAAAGGTAATTAAATATGTATTTTTTCGGACTGTTTCCTAATCTTTATTATTATATAAACAACGTTTCGGCCTATGTGCTGTCAATCCTTCTTCATGTGTTTCTTGTTGAACTTGGGAACCTTCTTGTCGAACTGTGGGACCTTCTTGGTGAACTCTGGAGTCTTCATGTCGTAATCGGGAGCCAGTTGGACACATGACGCAACGGATAAAAAAGAATTGGGACTTCACTATTAGATGCAGTTTAACGTCATACCAGGGATGGGTAATTATGTAACGTTACGGGGTTGTTTTCTTTCACGGTATCAAATCGTATCCTCGTACGGTCGTTTGTTTACAAACACACCCAGATCTAGCAGTAATCGTCTGTGGCCCGCAAACCCTTCCTCACTTCTTTTGGTCAAGGGTAAGATATCACTTACGCAGGCAGCGCGCCTTTCGGGTATCAGGTTTCACAACCGTGCGTCTTTTAGTCACGGTCAATTTGGCTTTTTCCACAGGTGTCTAGTGGTCGTCCCCTTTACGATAGTATCTTTACTATTTTGTTTGTGTATAGATCCCATTCATAAAAAGATACGATAATACCGTATTTACTTTTCATGAGTTTATTGGAATAAAAACTTCACTATAACTTTTGAGAGAGAGAGTCCCTATCTCTGTCTTAACAAGAGGTGTATCCTAAGTGGATTTAACTTCGGGTTTAGTCCTTCGTAAATTTCTCGGTGACAAACTTTTCTTAGCAACCGGCCTTTCCTTATGGTCTTTAGCGACAACAGTTTACTAAACTCCGTACGACTCCTCGGACTGGCCCCGATCTCTGACTGACTCTGACTGACTCCGATCCCGCACTGACTCTCTGCGATCCCGGACTGACTCCTTAAATAGTGTGTCTAAATAATGTTCCAGAAGTTCCAGCTAGTTCCCGACAGAATAGAATATTCGATTCCTTCGAATCACTCTGGTCAACCGGAGTTCACGAGCCCTAAGATCAAAAGACTATTTGCCGTCACTAATCCTGTTTTGTCGTTAAACATAGACTTATCGTCTCCCAATCTCTCGTTAAAAGATTTTATCTTTCTAACTCCTTTTTCGGCGATTCTACAAAGACCACCCAGTAATATAAGAGGATCGGTAGTACATTTTTTAAAGGTTTTTCTAAGTCTGGCACAAGGCCACAAATATAGGTGCTGGTCGGCGATTATGTAACAATTACATGTCAAATCATCCAGAAACAAGTAAAATACTCACCCACCCATTCAATTTTTCTGAAAGTTTGTCCAAGTGTGGAGTATGTTAACGTTAGACAATACCCAAAATTTCAGCTTTCAATTGCAAAAATTGACAGAGTAATGTTGATTTTTAGTTTTCCAAATTTTTGTCGTTGTCGAAAAATGGCGACTTTTTGTAATCTTTTTTTTTTGTCTGAAAAATAAGTTCTAGGGCATCCCTACAACTAAAATTGATTTATAAACGCATTTTTGCCCACAAAATCCAAAATGCTATAAAAAAATCTTAAAGTCAACCAATTTTATGTTATTGGTGATTTCTGATTTTTTCAAAGCAAGGTCTATATCCCGATATGCACTGCATCTATGGCAATTTTTTTTCTATTATGATTTAACATATATTGAGCATTATTTCTACCAAAAAGATAATTTGATTTTTTCTCAGATAGCATTATTGGTCGAAAATGCTTGTATAAATTTAAGGAATAAGGAATCTCTAAAATTTGTTTACAGACAAAAATAGGTTACAAAAGTCGCCATTTTTGCAAAATTCCTCAAATTTATAGAGCTAAATATCAATATAACACCGCCATTTTTGGAATTGGAAATTCAAACTTTGAGGATTTTCTAACTTTGACATAATCCACAATTGGAAAAAAAATCAGAAAAATGAAGAGGGTGGGTGACATGGTCTGGATGAGTTGACATGGAATTACCCGGATACTAAAACCCTCAGCCACCACTTTCTCGCAGATAAGTGATAAAAAGGGATGGTGTGTTGCCATAAAGGTTCGTGAGAATCATATAGAATGAAGCTAGGGCCTGACATCAACAGCCATTAATCAGATGTAGCCTTGTCGACCGCCAATCTAGTCTAAGTATAGGCCAAAGTGAAATGTCGCATGCATTGGATTGCTCAGCCGCCAGCCAACGGGCGTCATATTTTTCTGCAGAGGTACAGTCGGTGTAATCTACAACTCAACCCAAATGGTTATTCCACATTCCTTAGATATCCAGAATAGATGCAGTTTAACGTTATACTGTTGTAGAGTAGCTAACACCCCCTCAGCACGCATTTTTTGAAAAATTCCAACTTTGACTAACAGCGTTCTGTTTGCGCATTCTCCTTCTAACGGTCATTTCATCCCGTTTTTACTTTTGTTGAAGACCGATCTATTACATACGGTCGATACAGATATTCTGAGGGACCTCACATCAGTGAGGGGGGCCCGATGTGCAGTTAAAACCGTTGAGAGGAAGGCCCCGAAACGGTGCACATTCTTCCTGATGATCCCAAGCATTTGTAAACATCATTTGTTTTTTCAATATATCAAATTCACATCAACAAATGTATATCGCTGTAGGATGAATTGTTTTTTATATAAGTATGTATTAGTGAATTGTTTTTTAGCATATAAGTATGTATTAGTGAATTGTTTTTAGCATATAAGTATGTATTAGTGAATTGTTTTTTTAGCATATAAGTATGTATTAGTGAATTGTTTTTAGCATATAAGTATGTATTAGTGAATTGTTTTTTTAGCATATAAGTATGTATTAGTGTAGCATATAAAGTATGTATTAGTGAATTGTTTTTTTAGCATATAAGTATGTATTAGTGAATTGTTTTTTAGCATATAAGTATGTATTAGTGAATTGTTTTTTTAGCATATAAGTATGTATTAGTGAATTGTTTTTTTTAGCATATAAGTATGTATTAGTGAATTGTTTTTTAGCATATAGTATGTATTAGTGAATTGTTTTTTAGCATATAAGTATGTATTAGTGAATGTAGCACATAAGTACATATAAGTATGTATGAGTGAATTACCAAAGTAACAGCCCAGTTTCCATAGACGCTGCCCGAGTCAGAGGTGTCTAAATTAAAAGCTCGTTCATCACTAAGAAGCATCTACGCTACAAAAAAAATTATCCAAAAATATCTCCCAACTTTTTAATTAAATTATCGTTGCTCATTAATCTTTGAAAATTATTCTAATAAAGACAGGTATGCGATTCATTTGATAAACGAGCAACTGAAATCTGTCTATGCTTATGAAGGAATTTAAAAGAAAAAATCTTCCTTAAAACTTGACTGCTGTTAGTCCCACACTCACTGTATTGAAATCGCACACGCTCACACACACCCACACGTATATACACTCATATATGCACCCATGTACAGACAAATAACATTTCTTATTTGAACCGACTGAGAATTTGTTTTTAATTATTTAGTCTAGAAATTTATAAAGGAACATCACACAAGAAGAATATCTTATTGAAAGGAAAAATAGTGTTTAATGTTGTCAGTTTTAATACACACACACACTGTGACTGTCTTTGTGTTTGTGTACGTAATTTACTGGAAAGATGAATAACGAACACAAAGAATCGATTCAATTAAGATTTCGTCTCTGTTAGTACAGAACCTTCTTCAGAATCTAAAGAGGTTCCTGAGCTAAGATTCATTATGTTCGTTATTCACATTTCCAGTATATTCTTCCATTTTTAGGGATTTTTCTTAATCTTTATTTCTCCTCATATTATATATATATATATATATATATATATATATATATATATATATTATATATATTTAATATACCAAACTTGTTGGTAAACCCTTGCGATAAAGAAAAACCCGGCAAATAGTTTGATTGTAAAAATATACTTCCAAACATCACCTGGTGAAAAAAAATTTTAAAAAAGAGAAAAGACCAAGATAGTCGTACCAACCGAAAATAATCAGTTGATACTATAATACTCGGCCAAAAGAGAAAACAATTTATATGTATATATAATTAATATAATAATATATATAATTTATATGAAAAATATTCATACAAAACCCGCTAGGTATACTAAAACTAATAAGTAAATTAGTAGAACAAATAATAAAGATAAACCTAATCAGTCAGATATACCTACTAAAAGTTTTGCTTGGTGCTCTTCAGGGCATCTGACTCATTAGGTTTATCTCTATATACATGTGTGGGTCCCGTGACTATTGGCTAATGGGCTAGACTGTGACAATTCTAGGAAGTGAGTTCGAAACAGCAATTATAGAGAAATACATGATCACTCTCCTTTAATCAGCTATGGTGTAAATAGCATCCCTACTACAAGAATTTATTTTTCATCATAACCCACATAGGTTGTTATGCCATTAACAATGTCGTGATGAATGGGTTGGGTAAATACCTACCATATTGGCGGTGCATAGTTTTACATTAAGTTTATACCCTGGAGAGGCATAAAACATGTCCAAAAATGGATACATCTTAAAAGAAATCCATTAACAAGAAGAAATAACTGTAACTTTATTATTTACTTCCTATTTAACTAAATAGTTAAATTTGTAAAATTTAACAATGAAAGACGGAAGTGATGGAAAATGAAAGGAAGAGTTAATTTCAAAGTTGTTCTATTTTTCTATTAAATCCTTTTATCTACATTCTTATTTAGTTTCATTAGTCTTTCTAATTTGATATACTCGATTACATTAAAACTTAAATACTTACGCCGGGGGGGGATATTTTTGCTAGAATATATAATATATATATATATATATATATATATATATAATATATATAAATTCGTATATATATATATGTTGAAAGGATCAATAGATAAATGAAAGAAAATCTTGAATAGATAAAATAGATTTAATATGAGTTACTAACACGTGTTTCGGTCAGGAGTTTGTTCATGTACACATGTATTCTATTTATTATTATTTTAAATATAAAATAGAATAATTATAATAGAAAGTTTATAAACTATTTAAGCATACACAGAATAACGACCTTCATCAGAGTAAAATGCTCATGTATATATTATATATATATATATATATATATATATATATATATATATATATATGAGTAGTGGTTTACCGGTGGATACGGGAACGATCGTTGTGAACGCACAGTATCCAGGGGTTAAGACCGTGAAAAAACAAATACTCAATACAATGTAGAGCAAAATCTATTTAAGAAATGGATATAAAGTAACCTACTCGAGTTTCATCATCTGAATCGTCAGGGTTGCATCCGTTAAATTAATCGAGTTTTCTCGATATTAATATAATATAAACTGATATTAATCGAAAACTCGATTAATTCAACGGATGTAACCCTGACGATTCAGATGATGAAACTTGAGTAGGTTACTTTATATCCATTTTTATATATATATATATATATATATATATATATATATAATATACTTTTTTATAATAGACTTCGAGAATCATTGAGATAGATAGTGGACAGGCACATGCATATTAGAATTTGTTATGAAGAATCTAGGTTTTAGTTGTGAAGAGGAAACATACATTATTTAGTTGCGATAAAAAAATAAAAAGTAAAAAATAAAAGTTCACAGTTCATCTGTCCTTCCGTGACATAAGGTTGGGAAGTAAAGGCATTATGTACCAAACACACACACACACAGACACACAGACACACAGACACACACATATATATATATATATATATATATATATATATATATATATTGAAAAAAACAAATGATGTTTACAAATGCTTGGGATCATCAGGAGAAGCCCCGAAACGGTGGACATTCTCTCCTGATGATCCCATGCATTTGTAAACATCATTTGTTTTTTCAACATATCAAATTCACACTGTCGGATTAATTTCCTTTTATTTCACACACACACACACACACACACACACATATATATATTATATATATATATATATATATATATATATATATATATATATATATAAGGAATGTAATCACAATAAAACCATTTTGTTAAATAAAATTAATCGTGACCCCACAAATGGCCCATTTGGCCCAACCTTATCAAATTTTTTATTTTTATTTTTCTTCAATTTTTTAATTTTGTTATTTTTTTAACTTTTTAATTTTTTTATTTGAATTCTAAATGTGTATATATCTCTGCTATGTCTATTTCCCAACCTAACATATATCCTATCCCTCTTCGACCTCACCTCACCTCATCCAAACTTACAAGCCCCCCCCTACTACCCTCCCGAATTAAGACCCTGCACCACCCCAAGCTTTAGAAATGTTAATGCTTGTATACTGGGCAATTCCTTCAATAATAACCATGTTTTGCTCATGAAGATGCTGTGATTACACAGTTTAAATACATTGTTGCAATGAAGCAAATTTTAATGTTTTTCCTTAATTTATTCTCTATATCGCTCTGTCAATCTACTTACTGGCACTGGGCACATCTATCTATCACTGTAGTTTACGTGAGCCGGGTTAGCTCAGTCGGTAGAGTATTCGGCTAGAAACCACAATGTTCCAAGCTCGAAACCGGTCCTCGCCGACTCAGCGTATGAGTAGCACAGGGATCTGTGCGGTAAAGTAAGGAGCGGATGGTAGGTGTGGCGCTCCACCTCAGACACTAAGATAATCTCCTTGGTCTAGCGCTAGTGAAAAGGGGATAAACTCCCTCGTTGATTGGCTGATACCGACATTAGGCCACCCCGACGACTTTACTTACTTTACACATGGAATGATCCCCATTACCACAAGTATATATATATATATATATATATATATATATATATATATATTATTGATTCAGGAGAACCTTAGAGTGGAGTGTGTGATCAGTCAACAGAAAGAGAAATTCGGCGGAATGGGCAAATATTTAACTTTCACGCTGATCATTGCAAAATAAAGCAATATATATATATATATATATATATATATATATATATATATACAAAGACAACACAAAAAACAACAAAATATATTACTCACTGCATCATATCTAATTTATAGATTGTTTGATAAAATATATCATCGACATGGCAAGGGTGTTAATCGCAAACAGATTCTATGAAATAGTTCCAGAGCAATCATAACAACTTTGCCAATATAAAAAAAATGCATATAGCAAAACTGACATGGAGAAAAGGTTATTCATCCCATATATCATCGGCATGAAGGTGCGTGGTTTAATGGTTAGATCGTAGGAAATGGATTCGTCGACGCGTGTTCAAATCCTGGACGAGGCTGTTTGCATTTCACATTTTGTTAAGTATCTAGTCGGCATCCTTAGTTCCAGATGTAGTAAATAAGTAAGCAAGCCAATAAGAATCCGGTGTTATAGTATTCTTTGTAAGTCCGACGTCCAAGATGGTCCGAATAGCAATGAGCCAAGGTTAAGAATCAGACCTCTATATGTACACCAACAGCAGCAGCAGCCCTGCCAGTGATTGGACAGTGGGAATCTTTCTCAGGTCACGTGTTAGTCAACGAGTCTATATTTAGGAGTAGGCATCTATCACACGCTTAGCAGACCATTGTTTGTGAGTTCGATTCTCACTGGGCGCTCCACACTTCTGGCCTTGTGCTATATCTAAGCTAAGCTTAGTAAATAACTATATCCAGAAAACCCAACACATTTAATACTCTTGTGAAAGGTATGAGTCCAATTCCCCCTCCAGCTATGGGTAAATAGTAGGGAAGACCGGGCTTTTAAAAAATATTTTTATATTTTATATATTTTTTTGTTTTATCATTACTCTATACTTTTTCAGATTCATTCGATAGTTTAATTCATAGTTTAATTTTGTCTGACCACCATCCCCCTAAGAAACCAGACCTTGAAAAGTATCATTCTTTCGCATTTGACTTCCTGTCTTATAATGTAAAAAAAAAAAAGAATTTTTTTTTTTGAGAAGTAAATTTTTTCAGTTATGCAATTCAAATTACCTTGATCTACCATCTGATGAGACGAAATTTTGAGGAGCTATATTAAATCAAATCAACTTAGATTTATATAGGACCCAATTTTGGTCGAAATAAATTTATTATGGAATTACGGTGTTGAGTTTTTCCTTCCTTTCTAAGATAAATATTGCTCTGTATATAATCTAAAAAGTTTATTATACATTGAGCTCTCTTTAGTGATTTAAAGATTCACTATATTTTTACATACTGGATCATACAATAATAATAGAGTGTATCTTAGAAATCACATATAGAATCATATTCCTTTACTACCTAGTTTTGGATACCTCTCATAGCTCAGTCGGTATTCGGCTAGAAACTGCAAGGTTCTTAGTTCGATACCGGCCCTCGCCAACTCAGCGTATGAGTATCTGTGCGGTAAAGTAAGGAGCTGATGGTAGGTGTGGCGCTCCACCTCAGACGCTAAAAGCGATAGCGCTAGTGATAGACTCCCTCGCTGATTTACGGCATTTCAGTTTCAGAAGACCCGAGCTTTCTTGTGCCATGATGTTTCGGCGTATATAAGTAAATAGTAGGGCAGATTTTGACCTTGGATAGGTAACCAGTCAAGGAGAAGGAAGTAAAACCTGTTAAACTCCGCTTAAGTAATTGACACTTGTATCGCATTCCGCTCGTACTAAGGGGTTGGTAATAT
>CM042159.1:25506016-25536016 GCA_023376005.1 Doryteuthis pealeii | reverse complement strand
TATTTTCCAATCGTTTCGTTAAAGTGGTGGTTCAGCCATACATAAATACTTATACGGCTACAGCTTGGAAGACTTCTTGCTTTATCAGAGACATCGAATTTACAGATGATTGATGATCTGTTTATAGAACCCCATGGCTTTCCAATGCGTATGTTGACATCGCTTTCTGTGGATGAAATATTACTAACAGTCATTAATTATAATGTATTATGATAGTTATTAATTATTCACGATAACTAATATTTCATCTGACATTCATGTATTCCAGTCTTCTTACTTTATATCTTAAATTACGGTCGAGAACAACATTTCTGTTATATATATATATATATATATATATATATATATATATATATATATATATATATATATATATATATATATATATATGCGTGTCTGTGTCTGTGTCTGTGTTTGTGTGTTTGTGCGTGTGTGTGTGAGTGTGTGGAGAAAGGTAAACAAACACGTGATGTTGTACAAAATGGATGTTTTATTGTAGGCAGTGATGTCGGCGATATAACGTTTTGGACTGTTAGACTTTCTTTGGGACGGTGGATTGAGTTCTTGCTTCAACAGTGAACATTTTCATACAGGTGAATTAGGAGCTCGTGAAAATATATATATATAATATATATATATATATATATATATATATATATATATATATACACGTATATATATGGAACATGTATCATACATTGCTATTTTAAGCAATGTCCCACCTTCGAATGAGAGCCTGTATCCCTGCCTCGTAAAATTCTATTGACTGTTCTTTGAGTCATTTTTTCACTACAGATTTCACTTCCAAGTCTGTGGTACAATGTTTTCTCTCAAAACCTCTTTCATAGGGCCAAAGTAATGATGGGGATTATTCCAATTACCAGGATCAGAGATCTTTAGTGAAGGGCTGGCTCAAAGAACAGTCAACAAAACTAAGGCCAACATTGAGACCCTAACGAGTCTCAGAGTAAGAATCCGGCGAGTAAGACCAAACTTGCCAGTTGAAAATGTCCTCCTTCTTCATGACAATGCTCGACCACACACAAGTATCAGAACAAGGGGGAAAATCGCCACATTAGGGTGTACAGTGAAGATGTGACTCAAAGAACAGTCAACAGAATTTTACAAGTCAGGGATACATGCTCTCATTTGAAAGTAGAACATTGCTATTGAAAGAAACGGTGACTATGTGGAGAAGTAGGGATGTGACCCACAGAGGACCAGCTTCATTTTCATGCATGATATATGCTAATGTGTTGGTAATTATAACTCTCCTAAACAAAATGGCGTTACTTTTTGACTACTCCTCGTATACATAGTGTCTATAAGGTCCTGCAGCAGATTTTAAATATAACAACAAAGACAGCAGTATTGTCAAAATACAATAATCAAAACAAACATATAAATAAAACTACAAGAGTTGAATTTCATATGGCTTTTACTAAACGATTATAGTATTTGTTCAACATAAGTTATTAAGTTTTCAATTTTAGATCCGCTGTAAATCTTTATGAACACCCTCTATAAATCATCACCTTTTGTCCCATGTCCACTCTAACCCGGAATGGTCGAACCTGTTAAGACCTCATCTATGCGTTAAATAACTCTGAAAATGAGTATTGAATAATTGGTTTAAAAAGTTGTTGGAAAAAAAAAGACAAGAAGGAATAAAATAAAAAGACTTCGGCATAAAATAACCCAACAATGGTTGACATGCCGGAAACCCCAATATATTTTCTTTTTCCCAAATTGGAAGTCACAATTAACTTCCATTTCCATTTTATTCTTGATCTGCCTCTTCTTTATATTTGCAAAGAAATTTTGATAATTTTGTGGTGGTCTTCCGGTCTGTCGTATCCGGTCTGTTAAATATCAATGAGTGTAATTGCGACGTTTCAAGTTAATCATATGTATATATGTGATTGATAAAAATTGATTTTGGGAGATAATTGTATATCCCGAACATTAGGAAGCATTAGTCTTGGAGTTCTATTTGAATTTTCAGAAGAAATAAAAAAGAAAAGAAAAAATGAGCTTTTAGAATGATTGTATAGTATTTTTAATTTAGTGTATGCAAGATTACACTGGTTTACAAAGAAATTGAGGCAAGCACAAAAATAGCTGTTTGGGGGTGCTGTATTCAGATTTTAAATACGTTTTTACTCATCACCTCTAGTCTTTTAGATATGCATACCGTACATTTTGTACACGTACTGTACATAAAGGCGTATATGCATTCAGGGTTAATTTCTAATATTTTGTGACTTATGTCTTCTTTTTTAGTTATTATGCAATAGATGTAAGTGATAGCATTACATTATATATATATAGCTATATATCAAGACGGATTTTGGCAGTTAAGCGTAGCCAACACGTCTCAATCAACAGCGAACATAGCGTCATACCTTTTCATTATCGCTAGACCATGGAGATTGTTTGTGGCGTCTGACGTGGAGTGCCACACCTACGATCAGCTCCCGAAAGGCACTAGTACTAGACTACAATACAGTATATTTGAAAAGTACTTAACATTTTTGGTGGCTGTCTGTTGGCATACATAATTGGATGGAGGTTAAGAGAGGCTAGAAAGAGTAATTGCTGAGAAGGAGAGTCCTCTTCCATAGAAAACTCAGCCAAATCAGCGTCGTCACGTGGCTCTTTTATTTAAATTTCAAATTTCATGACGGGCGGCTTAAAGAAAGTTCGAAAACCGATACAAAGGTTGAAAACCGAGACAAAAAGTTTCCAAAATTTAAGTTCGAAAAACGAAAAGTTTGAAAAAAGAAACGTTTGAAAACCGAGGGTTGACTGCAGTGTGCATTGTTTTAGGCCAGGTATCAGTAAACATTTTTCATGCTGGGACGGATAATTGAAAAAATAACGAGCGCGGACCACATTATTATTGTGTTCAATACTTGCTAGCCAGAACGAAATCTCTGAGAAAAAGATGTAAAGCAAAATGTATCTTTGCATATTATATTCATGGATGAGTGCACAAAAAAAACAAAACAAACAAACAAAAACGTTTAAACAAATAAGTTCAAGTACTGTCGGCAAACCTGATAAAATGCCCTCGCAGGACGGATCCGGCCCGCAGGCCGTAGTTTGGTGACCCCTGTTTTAAGTGATGATTTTAAATTGAAGATATTATTGAACGTCTGCCGTTTTGTGGTGGATAATTTTAAGAATTTTATTATTTCATTTTTAATTAAGATATCAGTCTAGAAATCTTAATTTAAAACGAATTTAGTCAAATCATAAAAATAGAAATCTTTTATGGGCAATTTTATAGTTGTGTGTAAAATTTGTAGCATAATAAAAATATAATCGATATATTAGTCTGCGTAGTGGCCTATTGACGGTATCAGCCAGACAACGATGGTGTCTATCCCCTTTTCGTTAGCGTTAGACGGAGGGAGATATTTTTGCTGAGGTGGACCCACACACCAACTCAGCTCACCACTTTACCACACAGATCAGATTACCCCTACTCATGGGACCCGTATCGAACCCGGGTTTTGCAATTCCTAGGGGTGTGCTCTATCGACTGAGCTTAACAGACCCCTTACATATATATATATATATTTACCAACCCCTCCGCACGAGCAGGGTGCAATATAAGGTCAATTTCTTAAGCAGAATTTAACAGGTTTGAATTCAGAGTTTTCCTTTCCTAGACAGGTTACCTAGCCAAGGTTAAAGTGCACAGTCTACTATTTACCCGTAGTTGTAGGGAGAATAATTGGATGCATACTTTTTCAACTGTATTAACGCTATGTGAAATGCAAACAGCTTCGTTCAGGATTTGAACTCGTGTCGACGAGTCCATTTCCTACGACTTTAACCATTAAACAACACGCCACCATACATACAACTCCTTAAATATAGCGTCATGAAAATACTCATAAGACAATCAAATAGGGAACTTTTCAATGATTTGATAGAATTATCATTCTTTTCGTTTTAATGTCTGAGCCCTATATATTATTTTGGAATATAGTTATTATTTTTGAATTGGAATTTGATATTTCTTGAAATATACTCCTTCCCCTCAGTCCATAGAAATGTCCCTTGGAGTTTTAGGTGATGTCTATAAGTATTATACATTGATGGGCATACCGTCGATTTGGACGGTTAGTGTAAAAACTAGATTTTCATTCAGATGTTGTTGAATTCAAATCTGGGTTGTTAGAATGAGTGACATTTATAAACTTTAAATAAGGCAATTGTGAAAAAAAGGCTTTTATTTAAGTCAGTCTGTTGCTGGTCGTCAAAATGTAAGCATGTAGATGTAGTCCAGCTCGGCTCAGCGATTCGCGGTTTAAGGTCAGGTGAGTACGATAAATATTAAATTGTGTTTCATAACAATATATACCTTGAGCTTATCCCTAAAAACAACGACAACCTTGGAATCTCTTGAGATACCAGTTAAGAGAAGAAACCGCCTGGAACGAATGAATAAAACCAGAAGTTAAAACAAATACCAGCCAAGGTATAGAAGAAGCCATGAAGATAGATACTGAAATACAGATGAATTACAGACTCACAACACACAGGTAAGATTAAAGTAAGTAGAAATTAAATATGAGGGCATAACCATGGGTGTCCCTCATTAGAGAATAGATGTCCAAACAGGTGTCATTTTCATAATATGTTCCCAGAAGTGTGGGTATAAACAGAGTATTGTTTTTGAATCCTATAAAAAACATGTTTAGCCCATGGAGAAGGTGTCAGTCCGATGGCGTAATAGCTAATGTACTGAACTGCGTTATCGACGTTAGCGAGTTTGAACACAATACTCTTCAATTTTTGAGAAATTATAAATACATGTCCGGTATTATATGTTTATATATAGTTTGTTTTATTTTAATATATATTTAAAGTTATCTAACGTATAATGTTTTACGAGAAAATTATTTACAAACAAGAAATAGTCTTTTTTTTTCAGTATCAAGAGGTTAACTAAAATAAAGAATTGCCTACAATTTTTATAAAATGTTTAAAATACTTATTTAATTGATAATTATTAGATGCATGCAACATTTAATTTGAGTGGGACAGAACTTATTTTTTATTTCAAATTTTCTTTTTTTTTTTCTTCTTTTTTTTTTACTCCTTTAATAAATTTGATGATTTTTACCTCTTTATGATACAAACTCTCTGACAGTGATTGTTTTTTTTGTTTTTTTTATCTCCCATCAATTTCCGAAAATAACTTTCAAAAATTAATTTTTACACAGCCCGAACAGCGTTTTTTTTCTTTCTTTTTTTTTTTTTTTGCTAATACTAGTAATATCAAACACGAAATGCGGAAAATCCTTTTTCTTTATTCGTATATCAGATTATTAATCAAATTGTAGGTCATAATTTTATATATTAACCGTCGTACCGTCGTTTTTGGATGGTCAGGTACAAATAGATTTAAATCCAGGTGTTATTGAATTTAAATCTGAACCGGTAGATTAAGTGCAATTTCAAATTGATCTTCTTTTTTTTAAATTCATTAATAAATTTTATGAATTTATCTACTTATGATAGAAACCCTCTGACAGTGAATTTAATGACCTCAGACTATTCGACTACTTGTCACTAGGAAACGGTGGGAATATTCAGTCTTCTGCTGGAATCCATAATCTAAGGAAGTATCTAGCAAGGGCTCAACCAGGCGTGGGTTAAGAATCCTAATTTTAAGGTCTGGTGTTTAAGAATTAATCAAATGTGAATTCACAAAAATATATGCCTTGAGTTTGTCTCTAAAAACAACGACAACGAAGGATTAACCAACTTCTTAAAAGAAGCAGGAACCAGGGAACTTTTCCAGCATCTAAAACACCAGAACAAGAATTTAGAAGAAATTGAATATAGAGGCAGATCTGAGATTGATGTAAAGAAAACTGAATAAGCGATCGAAGATGGGGAAACACTGTTCGAAGTGGTATTCTTGCTAATGTTATATATGAGCGCTTGTAAATCTCATGAAACCATTTTTGTTTTGATGGCACTCTCAAGTTTCATCGAATCTTTTTGTTAAATCCATAATGTTATAGTGATTTGCGTGACTGACTGACTGACCTCTTGATAAAACTAAAATCTGATAAATACATTACTTTGCCTGAAACAAGAAGAATAAAAACTGTTATTTACTTACAAAATATTGACACTAACAATAATATATATATATATATATATATATATATATATATATATATATTATTATATATAAATATAAATATAATATATGTATATATGTATATACAGATACTCACAAACATATACATATATATATACTTACATATATGAGTGTATATATATATATATATATATATATTATATATAATATATATATATACACTCATATACATATATAAATATATATATATATATATAGACATACACACACATATATAGACATATATATAGACATATACACACACACATATATATAGAGACATACACACACACATATATAGACACACACATACATATATAGACATACACACACATACATATATAGACATACGCATACACTATATATAGACATACACACACACACACACTATATATATATATATAATATATATATATATATATATAATGTGTACAGGTCAAAAGAGTATGTCTATCCCACCCCTGCAGCAGTGATTACTTTCCAATATTCCCAGAACGTACTATCACGCGATGATCATCACAAAGATCAACCCCAATAAATATAGGAATAAATGAAAAAAAAAAGGTTACTTTGCCTACATACCACTGTAAGCATCCAGCAGGAGACACACAGTTTAAAAACAAATCAAACTTGACAGCACTGCTTTTCCCTCCACAATTGTAATGACGAAGATACAGCATAAAATATGTAGTCTATACATATAGATATTACTTCAACTAGCAAAAATCTACAAACATCACGTATATAGTCTGCTGTGGCCTGGTTAGGGGCCAGAATAAAGACACAGGAGAGGAAATGAGTTTAACACATATATTAACAAAGAACAGTAGTACAAATATATACCAATGAGTCGGTCACACGCGAGGATGTCTTATCGGCTATACGCTGAAATATCAATTCTCGCTTAATTGCAGCACCTGCTGCTATTTATAGTTGGAAGAGTGGATGCGTGCGTGGTAAAATACCATAGCATATGCACTTGTGTGTATGCGTATGTGTGTAGGAGTGAGAACAGTAGTACAAATATATACCAATGAGTCGGTGACACGCGTGGCTGTCTTATCGGCTATCTGCTGAAATATTAACTCTCGCTTAATTGCAGAACCTGCTGCTATTTATAGTTGGAAGAGTAGATGCGTGCGTGGTAAATTACCATAACATATGCACTTGTGTGTATGCGTATGTGTGTAGGAGTGAGGTTATGTACCCGAACTCTTAAGTCCTGTCGGTTGAGACTTTACAATACAATAACTGCGCCTCTTCATAGAGGTAAGGAACCCATATGAGGCCACCTGCTGGCCGTGGGTAGCGACTGTGTTGCTGAAGTTCTAGCTGACTTAACTTTGCATAAAAATAGCCCATGTTATTAATTCGTTTAAAATCCTGCAATGTGTTTTATATATCACTAAGAAATAAAGCTTTACATAGTGTATGGCGTGGATAATTTGCATAATGGTTTTAATAAAATATATTTTAATAAATACTTATTTGCTGCTATTGATTTATAATATCATTGTTTTATTCTTAAATATTAAATCAATCCTATGTATAATTTCATATAGAAATCAATTAAAATAAAATAAGTATATTCTTTTTATATACGTTCCTGTTTAGTTTCGTGAATCTTTCTAATCTAATACATATATAAATTCATTTACACTTTAATTCGAGGGTGAATCAAAAAGTAATGCCATTGTTTTTATTTCATGAGAAGTTTTTTTTTTTAAATAAAACTAAAACCTACATTGAAACTAAGGTGTATATTGAGACCCTAACGAGGATCAAAGCAAAAAATCTCACGATTAAGACCCAATCGACATTATCCTTCTTCTGCATGACAATGCTCGACCACACACAAGCATCAGGACAAGGAGGAAAATCGCCTCATTCAGGTGGAAAACTTTACCGCATCCTCCATACTCACCAGATTTAGCACCTTCAGCTATCATCTCTTAGGTCCCATTAAAGAGGATTTAAGAGGCAAACATTATTCCAGTGAAAGGGAAGTGAAATATGTAGTGAAGAAGTGGCTCAAAGAACAGTCAACAGAATTTTACGGGGCAGAGATATTTGCTCTCATTCGAAGGTGGAACATAGAGTTTGATGTCTAGTGGTCTATCTATGATCTTTTGGATGTTATTTTCTATGATTTTAGGTGGGTTCCCCAGAACTTTCTGGAAGTGGTCTTTCCATTTCTGAAGTCTATCTTTTTGGCTGTTTGCCTTTAGATTTGATCTAGATCTGCTTCTCCTACCACTAATTTAATTTATTTTTTTGTCATGTTAATCGCGATTGTCTGTATTGCACCGTTTGTCTGATATTATTTATTTGTACTTGGGTATATTGTATTTGTTCTTATTTGTATGTTTTGGTTAGTTCTATCTGGGCTTTCTTAAGGTTATGTAAATTGGTGTTAGTTTGGATTGTTTTATTACATTGGGCTGTTTTTTTAAATCGTTTCTCTTTTCTCTAACTGCTTCTGTCTCCCTATGAACAGAGTGTTTGGCTCTTAGTTTGGTCGGTACGTACTAGGCTGCTGCTTTTAGGTGAACACTTACAAAGTTTTCGTATTCCTCATTTGGTGTGAAGCTTTCAGATGTCTCCTGGAGGATATCGAATTTATTTCTTACTGCCACAGCGTAGCGATTGCATATATCGCTGTTGGCAAGTGTCGACTAGTCGTTTCGTACAGATTTAGCGGTGAGCTTTTTGTTTCTACTTGGGCTTAGTTGTAATTTTGCTGTGACTATTCTGTGATCGGAGCATACTCCTTCGAAAGAGAAATATGCTTCGCAGTTCATTGCAATATATATATATATATATATATATATATATATATATATATATAGTAAGTAAAGTCGACGAGCGGCCTAAAGTCGGTATCAGCCAGTCAGCAAGGGAGTCTATCCCCTTTTCAATAGCGCTAGACCAAGGAGATTGTTTTTTACCATCTGAGGTGGAGCGCCACACCTACCATCGGCTCCTTACTTTACCGCACAGATCCCTGTGCTACTTATACGCTGAGTTGGCGAGGACCGGTATATATATATATATATTGATTTTACATACTTATACAAGTTTCTGGATGATTGATATATGCTGTGATAACCGTATTGTGGACGTCATTTCTGTCTATGTATAAGATCAATATGGTAATTTCAGACCGCCATCTTTTGTACGAATTTATGGATATAATCGAAATCTCTTTGAAGTCCACTTAGCTTTTTTATTGTTTGTACAATTTATAAAATGAAGTATCTCTTTTACATGTCTTATCCACAAAATAAGATAATGTTTTCTATATGAACAACCAGAAACATAAATCAGCTTTTCAATATTTCTTTTTGTTTTCTCTTTTTTGGGGGGCGGGGGGTTACGTCATAGTATTTATTTTCTGAAGATAGTCACTGACAACGAAAAATGTAAATAATAGTTCGATCCAAAACAGAGAAAATATTAGATAAACATATGATATTTTTTTCTCAAAGACCTCATCGAATAAAAGAATATCCGGTTTTAAGTTGGTGTATTTTTACTGGAAGCGGGAAGAATGAGTGGTTGACTAAAAATAGATCTTACCAGTTTGTATGGATAAAAGGTTTTATGAAAGAGTAGCTAAAAATTTTAGATGAAAGAAATATAAAGCAAACACTTACAGGAGACAGAAATACTTTTTGAAGTTTTAAGGAACATATGGCGTCTATAAGATAAAGTAAATATACGAGGGTTGGTGAAAACGTAATGCTAATTTGTTTAGGACAGGTATAATTACTGTTGTAGGTGACTCACCTATGACACGAACATAGACTTAACCAAAGGGTATATATTAACAGAGCAAAGCTACTCAAGTGAGAAGTAGCAGATACATGTTCTTCGTGTACGCTGTAACAAGGAAACCCTTTCATTGTACGTTGATATATATTGATAAATACATCTGTTCCCTACATTTTATCCCCGTGTTGAGTTATCATTTATTGGCCCTTAAACATGTTATAACAATTACCAACAGAGGATCATGTATCATACTTCAAAATGAACCTGGTCCTCTGTGGATCATATCTTTACTTCTCCACATAGTCACCGTTTTTCTCAATAGCCATTTCAAATAAGAGCATGTAAACCAGCCCAACAGGGTGGGTGTCCAATGGCTTCGGCCCTGGATCTTTACAAGTTAATAGCGTCGATCCCAGGGGGCTATCCCCCCAGTCAATACCTGCTGGGATCGACTTTAAAGGGGCAGGGCTGAGTTTATTGCCCAGTGCCTGAAGCGCCCCGCTTGAGGGGGAATGCCGACGGGATCGACGCAATTTTTCCACCTGCTATCCATGAGCTTCGGTTTATGGGTGGTCCCACGTTAATAGGGTATTGTGCCTAACCCGTACAAGTGGGGTACGAGGTAAATACAATGTATACCTACCCTGTATGTTTTGTTTTGTTTTGTTTTTTAGCCACTTCAGTACAGATCAGACTTCCTCGTCACTGGAATAATGTTTGCCTCTATTTTGGCACCATGAAAGAGGGTTTTGAGAAGCAAACATTATTTGTTGAATTCTTGACATTGAATAACCCAACAGGGGTTGACATGTCATAAAAATTCAACCAACCAAACAATCAACCAAACAACCAGCCCGGATTCCATTTATTCTGCGTTTAGCCAATTTCCAATTATGATGGGTTAAGGTATGATGAGTGTTCTTGGTAACGATGTAAGCACCGCTTCAAAACCAAACTGATACACCAAACAGGTTCCAGTTTTGGAGGTTTGGGGAATGTGGAGCACCCCTTCATCACCATTGCTTCCTGGTCCACTCTGACCCTGAGTGGTAGTACCAGTTAGGGTCCCATCTATGGGTTAAATAGAAAAATGTATTTATAAAAAAAAATTGATTTATTTCAAAACTTTATCGGATATTAAATGACCCATTGAGGTTGATATGCCGTAAAACAAAACAAACCAAACCAAACCATGTCATAAAAATTCAACCAAACAAACAACTAACCAAAAAACCAGCCCGGATTCCATTTATTCTGCGTATAGCTAATTTCCATTTATGATGGGTTAACTTATGATGAATGTTCTTCTTGGTAACGATGTAAGCACCGCTTCCAAAACCAAACTGATACACCAAACAGGTTCCAGTTCTGGAGGTTTGGGGAATGTGGAGCACCCCTTCATCACCATTGCTTCCTGGTTCACTCTGACCCTGAGTGGTAGTACCAGTTAGGGTCCCATCTATGGGTTAAAGAGAAAAATGTATTTATATAAAAAAATTGATTTATTTCAAAACTTTATCGGCATTAAATGACCCATTGAGGTTGATATGCCGTAAAACAAAACAAACCAAACCATGTCATAAAATTCAACCAAACATACAACTAACTAAACAACCAGCCCGGATTCCATTTATTCTGCGTATAGCTAATTTCCATTTATGATGGGTTAACTTATGATGAGTGTTCTTTTTGGTAACGATGTAAGCACCGCTTCCAAAACCAAACTAATACACCAAACAGTTTGCACTGAAAGTAGCTCAATTCTTATTACAATGGACTGATGATATTTAATCAGAAATAAACCTCTTACAATTGGTATTGTAACTGTGCAAAAAAAAGAGAAGAAACAGACATGGAGAATGCCAGGCAAGAAAAAATATGCCAGAAAAAAAAGGAACAATGAAATAATGAAAGAAAAACAGAAAGAGAGAAAGAAAGAAAGCGAAAGGCATTATATAACTGCCAAAAGAAATACCTAGTATTACCGCGAATTTTATTTAATTCTTTCTTTTCGCGAAAACCAATTCAATTCACTATCTTCATTTTGTTTAGACAATTGTTCACTTTGCATTTTTATGGAAGGACTTGCTGGGTAATTAGACGATTCGACAGTTTTTTTTATATCTTTCGAGTTGGGGTAAAATATAAGTATGTCATGTGTATCTTGTGAATACTTACGACACACGCACGCACATATATACGTATATATATATATATAATATATATACATATATAATATATATATATAATATATATATATATATATATTTTATACATATAAATATACATATATGTACATATGTATATATATATTTATGCATATATACATATGTATATGTATATATAGCTAGATATATATGTGTGCGTGTGTGTGTTGTAAGTATACACAGCCATGCTAATAAGAATAATCATTATTATAATAATATGTATATATGTACATATGGACTTATTTATTAATATTTTTATATGTGTGTATATTTATATATGAATATATATTATATATATATATATATTATATAATATATATATATATATATATATACGTATATATGTATATATATATATATATATATATATATATATATATATATATATAATACATAAATAAAATAAATAATATAAATATATACATATATATGTTTGTATATATATATATATATATATATATATATATATATATATATATATACATGTATATATATATGTGGGTGTGCTTGTGTGTGTATGTATGTATGTGTGGTATGTATGTGTGTGTGTGTGTGTGTGTGTGTGTGTGTGTGTGTGTGCATATTATTCGCTCGGTTTTTTGTCTCTCTGGAATACCGGTTCTTGTCAATAAATATAATAGTTAGGAATATATAAAAGATGGAATAGGAAAACAAACAGCAAATAAGTATTTTTTCAACAGAAGATGCGTTACTTATAATGCCTCATATTTATTTTCCCCTTATCTCTCAGCATGTTTCATCAGATATTTATTTTACAAGATTCCCGTAAACAAATGGATAATATTTGTCCTTCCATACTGGCAGTATACTTTTTATTGAATGTAAACAACACAATTTATATATATATATATATATATATATATATATATATATATTATATATATATATATATATATATATGAGTGTGTGTGTGTGTTTGTGTAAACATTCAATACAAATCTTATATATATATATATATATATATATATATATATATATATATTATGTTGTTGTAGAGTCTCGTAACTTTCTTTGTCGGTATATCTGGTGAGTTATATATATATATATATATATATATATATATATATATATATATATATATATAGAGAGAGAGAGAGAGAGAGAGGGAGAGAGAGAGAGAGAGAGGGATATATAGACAGATAGATAAATAGATAGATAGATATGTTGCATATTTATGGGAAAAATATGTTTGGTTTTTAAAAGCATGAATGAAATGAGGGAAATATATGAAGAACTCAGTTGAAAAAGTGAGACGTAGCTCGTAGAAATTTCAGTAAATAAATGAAAGTTAGAATATAATACTC
The DNA here is from genome assembly GCA_023376005.1 of Doryteuthis pealeii. Lineage (NCBI taxonomy): Eukaryota > Metazoa > Mollusca > Cephalopoda > Myopsida > Loliginidae > Doryteuthis > Doryteuthis pealeii. Next base: position 25,522,541 of record CM042159.1, on the reverse strand, counting down.
AACTCAATGTTCTGCATTTATATTACTCATTTCCCTCTGCATATATATATATATATATATATATATATATATATATATATATATATATATATATATATATATATATATATATATATTCATCAAAGAGTTACTACCATGTTTTCATTGCAGTAGCATAAGTAGTTAATCCAAAAGGGCTCAATATATCTCGTAAAATATAGACCATATATAGTTGTAGAAAGGTTTTTCTATCTACCACGGTTTCGGTGTTCGAGGTACACCTTCCTCAGGAGAACTAAACATTTAAATATCATATATGCTTGTCTGGTTTAGAATTATCTTTATTTCTCACTGTCTTCTAAAATAAACTTTTTCTCTTTAAATCTAAACTGTTTTCCTTTGAAATTAATGATTAGTTTTCCATATGCACATCTGGCAAAAGTAATTTGTAAATCGATCTAAGTAACCAATATTATTTTCCAAAGAATATATAATATAGGTATATATAAAATATACATATAATATGTATAGTTAGACAGCATTTCTTCTTTTAGACATATTTCGTTGAACTAAGGCAGCCATTTTATGTCTGCAAATTTTGTTCATCGTCCTTTCGAGTTGCCGAATAGATGTAATGATTTCAGGCTGAAATTGGCTGATGTATCTGCCATAGCTTATTAGCTCCCGAGGACTTTCTGCCCTGTCATGGGCCATCTTCAGGGGGAATTTAAGAATAATACAACAATGAGTTTTTCCATTAAGCTGGTGTTATATATATATATATATATATATATATATATATATATATATATATATATATATATATATATATATATATATATATATATATATTGTAAAATACATCTATAAGATGCTTGAGGGGAAAGTCATCAGCGCTGTTATATTCCTGGGATCATTGGAAATTTCTGGTCTTTCAACAACGTATTTCCTCACCCCGGGGACCAATCGGGGTTGATCAAATCCCGACCCTTCCCTCTCGGTATACGCATATGAAAAGAGGCCATCCCTTCAGAAATACAGGGGGTTGACAATAATCTATGCATAGATTATGTAACACATGTATCTTCATCAAAATGAAGCTGGTCCTCTTTGGATCACATCCCTACTTCTCCACATAGTCACAGTTTCTCTCAATAGCAATGTTCCACATTCGAATGAGAGCATATATTTCTGCCCCGTAAAATTCTGTAGACTGTTGTTTGAGTCACTTCTTCACTACAGATTTCACTTCCTCGTCATTGGAATAATGTTTGCCTATCTTTGTCGCCATGAAAGGTAAATATTACTCTAAGCCTCGTTAGGGTTTCAATGTAGGCCTTAGTTATATCAATAACTTCATATAAAATAAAGAAATTGGAATTGCTTTTTTAATCACCCATGTATTTATATATATATATATATGATTGGAGATGATTTGAGTCGTGAAAAATAGGCTGATATAACGATGTATATGCAAGGCAATACATACGTACACAAAATATTTACAGATTTCTATGAGAACACTGTTACACACACATTTTCGAATGTATATATTTCTATTTTTGAAAATTTCTCTAAAAAATAAAATAACAGCAACTAGATTGAATCATTAAAGTTGACAATCTAAAGCCAAAAAAGAAATCAAACTGTCAAAATTTGATATTCTTTAATGTTATTTCCCAAATAGAAAATTTGAATTGATGCTTATTCATGAAAACTATCAATTTTGATTTGAAGGTGAAAAACTGTTGTGTTGGTGTTGTAGAATTAAAGGTCAATAATATAAATGGACAAATAAAAAAAGTAAACAAATAAAAAACGCAAAAGGTAAAAGGCGATGTGTAATAGGTATTAAATACTAGGTATTAAATACTAGGTAAAAGGTACTAATCAAACACTGGATCTCCATTATAAGATATAATTAAACATTGTTAATATCCTTTCATAATGACTTTGTCTTTTCCTTACTGAAAGATTCATTGTTAAGTTATCCATATGTATTATAAGAAACGGGTGTATTACTAATTCATTCATTGGCAATTCAATCTCGAAAGACTATGATAAAGTTTGTGTGTGCCCCTGAAGTTGCAGCGCCTCCTGTGACTATGAAGTCGATGTTTGAGAAACATTCTCGACCACAGATTTTGCATTTGTAGGTTGTCCCTGTAGATGATGATGTTCCGATGCTTTGTTGCCGTTGCTTTCTTATGGATCTCTTAGCTTCATGATCTTGTATTACTAATTACATTTATGTAATTAAATATTGTTAATATCCTTTCTTAATGACTTTGTCTTTTCCTTACCGAAATATTCAGTGTTAAGTTACCCATTAGATATCCTAATGTATTATAAGGAACGGCTGTATTACTAATTACATGTATGTAATTAAATAATGTTAATATCCTTTCTTAATGACTTTATCTTTTCCTTACCGAAATATTCAGTGTTAAGTTATCCATTAGATATCCTGATGTATTATAATACATGTAATTACCAAATTTTATATCTCATATATAACCACACAAAAAAACAAAAGCACATACATTTCTGAAAATTGTCCCTGAAGATAAAGTTTACTTTGAAATCGATAAGACATGAAAATATCTTTTTGTTTTATTTTTATATGCATTGTAATTGACTTCAAATCATTAATATATAATAACATACTTAACAATGCTTCAAGCAAATTACCAATTACTTTTTTTATATATATATATATATGAAATTTAACATTATGAAAAGACATATGATGTTTGTTATCTAATTGCTGACAGTACTGTTTCGACCAAATCGATATTGGTCTTCATCAAAGAGCGACATAGATGGGAAGAGAAGATATCCGTTAAAAAAGACTGTTTACAGAAACGAACGCTGAGTTCAAACGCTGAAATTTTTGAAAAATGCATATTCTGTTTTAAAAATAAAATAAATTTTATTTTTAATTTTTAAAAAATCAGAAGCATTATAGTGTATAGAAAAACTCAAAAGAGTTTGTTGTAAAAGTTTATATAAAAATGTAAAGTGGGTATCAAAATAGTATAGTATATATTTTTCAGCTGTTAAAAAATATACAAGTCCACATGGTAATTTGAAAAAAGATGTTAGAGTTCCAAAATTTACTTGTGGCGTTGATAAGTCCGTAGTTATAGATGAAAGTCATCAAGGTGTAAAAGTCCCAGATATAATGTTTTTTCATTTGGCAAATGTGAAAAATAGATGCAAATATGCATTTTTCAAAAATTTCAGCGTTTGAATTCAGCGTTCGTTTCTGTAAACAGTCTTTTTTAACGGATATCTTCTCTTCCCATCTATATAGCTCTTTGATGAAGACCAACTTATCGATTTGGTCGAAACAGTACTGTCAGCAATTACATAACAAACATCATATGTTTTTTCATAATGTTAAATTTCATACTGTCGGATTAATTTCCATCTATTTTTCATATATATATATATATATATATATATACTAGTTATTACAGGATAAGTATATACGCATATAATTATATATATATGTGGAATTATTCTGTTTTCAATCGTGTTTCTTATTATTTACGATAATTTATACTCGAATGAAGGATTAGGAAATCATACAACAAAAAATGGATGAAAATGATTTTAATATAAGTATCAATCGGACAAATTTATTCTTTCAGATTCAATGGAAATTAATTTACTGTAAACATTCATAACTTCTTTTGTTATAGAAGAAATATAACAATCAATATTTTGTACAATTGCCAAATTCCATAGTTATCATTGTGTTCTTTCGACTCTGTGATTCTCTCTTGAGATTTGTGTACGTATATATATATATATATATATATATATATATATATATATATATATATATATATATATATATAAAAGTAATTGATAATTTGCTTGAAGCATTGTTAAGTATGTTATAATGTATTAATTTGAATAATTTATAACATAAAAAAAATATAACGACCAAAAAAAAAACAAAAAAAAAACGCGTCCATTTCTGAAAATCGTCTCTGAAGATAAAGTTTTACTTTGAAATCGATAGGACACAAAAAATAACATCTTTTTGTTTTTATTTTTTACTTGCATTGTAATTGCTTTCAAATTAATACATTATAATATATATATATATATATATGAAGAGGAAAATGGAAGTGAATCCGACGTAATATAGTGAACAATTTGAAAAAACACAGGTTCAAATAAAATCAGCGATATCTATTCAGCCAACACTGCAGTATTTCAATCTGTTTAGTAGATCTTCTTCAGGGCTTCTGTTGATATAAGGAAAAATAAAATTTATCACAGAATAATAAGGTGACTGTGATAGTTTTTGTTAATCAGATTGTTTAAAAATATTTTGAATCAGTATATATATATATATATATATATATATATATTATATATATATATATATATATATATATATATATATGTTGATATTATGATTTCACACTCATAACTTAAAGTAGTCCAATCATCAGATGAGAAGTGGTTGAGATGTCAAAAACCAGTCGTGAAAATATATATATATATATTATATATATATATATATATATATATATATATATACTAGTTATATTAAGATTAGTATACACACACAGACATACACACACACCCACACACACCTACACACACACACACACACATATATATATATATATATATATATATATATATATATATAAACCCCTCCGAAAGCAGGATGCGACACAAGGTCAGTTACTTAAGCGGAGTTAAACAGCTTTTAATTCAGAGTTTTCCTTCTCCTAGTCTGGTCCCCTATCCAAGGTAAAAAAAACAGCATGCCCTACTATTTATTCATAGCTGAAGGAAGAATATATGGATTCATACCTTTCCCCAGTTTATTAGCGCTATGTGAAATGCAAACAGCCCCGTCCAGGATTTGAACACGGGTCGACGAGTCTATTTCCTACAACTCTAACCATTACCCCTCGCACCTCCACTGCATACACACATATAGTTAGATACCATTACATTAGTGGAATTATTCTATTTTCAATATTGTTTCTTTTTTTCTTCTATATTTTATACTACAACGAACGATACAAAATTTATAGATTGTTGGCTTTGACAGATAAACGTTTTCAATTGATAATCCTACAATAAAAATCGCTGATATTTATTATAAATATCATTGGGATATTATTATACAATAAAATTGCATTGGAAATTATTTGACTATAAAATCGAATGAGATATTATTTCACTATAAAATCCATTGGAAATTATCTTACTGTAAAAATGCATAACTACTCTTCTTGTAGAAATAAAAGGTTACAATCACTATATTTTCTAATTATCTAATCGGATAGATTTTACTAACTCTCTCTCTCTCTCTCTCTCTCTCTCTCTCTCTCTCTCTCTCTCTCTCTCTCTCTCTCTCTCTCTCTCTACTCTGAGTCTTCGATTGAAACAGATCAGCGTTATCCTATCCGTGATCTCACCCCCCTCTCTCTCTCTCTCTTTCTCATAATATTTTTCTGTGTATTATTTCCTTTTTAAGATGCTAATTAAGATTAAATGACACTACTTTATAATCGTTGAAAAACCAAGGAATTCGTGACGTCCATGGTGACGTAGTTTTAATTAGAGGCAGGCAATTACATAATCTAACATATTAGGAAGATATTATAGTAAGATTACCACTAAATGCCTATGTTAAACTAAGGTCATTTTTACGTAAATAACGCCACTTAAAAAAACAAAAACAAATACATACCACTAGTAGCTACAGTAAAGGTCTGTAAAAACGAAGTAGCTATTTAGTAACAGTAGGTCTGTAAAGATTACTATTTTGAACAAGTGTGTTAAACTCTTAAAGTCTTTGAGTTTTGATGACTAACTGAACGAGAGAACATTTTTTTTCTTTTTTGCTAATTACTTTCAAAGATATATCATGTGTTTGTTTTATTTCGTATCTAGAGGCTAATAAACGCCGATAGACATATATGTTAAAAGAAAAAGAAAATGAAGGATTAAAACAACAAAATCAATCAAAAATTTGTTAACTTTTCAAACATTCACTGAGAAAAATGAATACATTCATATTTATATAAGTCAACTAAATATGGAAATCGTCGCGTCTATGGTGACGTAGTTTTGGTTAGAGGCAGACAGTTACAGAATCTAATATATTAGTAAGCAAAATATGTTATGAACAATTGTAAAATACCTTCAATTTTTCCGTAAATGACTATACAGATTTTGAACAAGTGTGCTAACCTCTGAAGGTCTGAGTTTTTATAACTAACTGACCGAGAGAACTTTTTTAAGGCAGCGCGGAATATCGGTCTATATATGAACTCCGATTGAGGCGCGTGGTCTAATGGTTAGAGTCATAGGAAATTGACTCGTCGACCCGAGTTCAATTCCTGGACGAAGCTGTTTGAATTTCACATATCGCTAATACCCTTGGGAAAGATATGAATCCAATTCTCCTACAGCTATAGATAAATAGTAGGGCAGACTAGGCTCTTTAACCTTGATTAGGCAACCTGTCTAGGAGAATTCAAACCTGTTGAACTCGCTTAAGAAATTGAACTTGCGTCACATCCTGCTCGTGCGGAGGGGTCTATCAATATATATATATATATATATATATATATATATATATGTATATATATATATATATATATATATGTGTGTGTGTGTGTGTGTGTGTGTGTGTGTGTGTGTGTGTAAATTCCGATAAAGCAGAGTTCGTATGCTTTAAAAAGAAAGGCGGCATCTCCACGCTCTACGGTAAGCCTCTAAAACCAGTAGAACAATTCATGTACCTAGGTAGTAATATCTCATCCACAGAAAGCGATGTTGATGCACGCATAGGGAAGGCATTGTCCGCTATAAACATACTGTCTGTTATATGGAAATCAGACCTCCCCGACAAGTTAAAGCAACAATTCTTCCAGGCAATGGTGGTGTGGTGCTGTTGTATGGCTTAACCATTCGGACCCTGATGAGGTGCCTGGGAAATAGACTGGAGGAGGGCTGTACAAGGATGCTGCGTGTGGTCTTAAACACATCGTGGAAGCAACATCCCACAAGAAAGCAGCTATACGGCCACATGCCCCCTGTTACACAAACCATCCGAGCAAAGCGAACAAGACATGCCGAACACTGCTGGTGAAGTAAGGATGATCTAATAAGCGACGTCTTCTGTGGAAACAGGCACATGGACATACTAGTGCGGGCCGTCAATGAGTGATAGGGAGGGTTGGCGATTGTCATGGATATCCGCGCTACTGGCGCGACATGATGGTGATGACTTTCAAAGATATATAATATAATAATAATAATAATAATAATAATAATAATAATAATAATAATAATAATAATAATAATAATAATAATAATAATAATAATATCTTTTCAGCTAGTATATTAGGTCTGAGACCTGTCAGCTGTTCCTTATAAATATTAATTTTAAATCCACAGAATATTTATAATCATTCCACAGAGTATCCAACTTTGCCTTGAAGGAGTTTAGAGATGGGACATTCACTACTGATGATGGTAGTTTATTCCATGTATTCACCACTCTGTAGCTAAAATAATTTGTCTTGCGTTTGCTTTACAAGTTTTTTAAGGAGTTTTAATCATGTATTATTTTTTTTGGGGGGGGGTCTAGAATGCTAATCAACGCCGATAGATGTATATGGTTATATTAAAAGAAAACAAAAGATCTAAAAAAAAAAATCTAGATATACGTATTTCTTATTTAAAAATGAAAATAGTCTAAACTTCATTAATGGCATGAAAAATATTTGCATGCATTTTCTGTCCTGACCCATTGCTACATAGCACCCCTTATTGAATAAGAATATGTTGACATTTTTTAAATAGTAAATTCCCAACCTCTAAACGTACAAATAATTTGCATGACAAAACACATTCTTCAAAATAGACAAGGAAGATTTTGGTGTATTCAGTGGATGAGATAGTTGGTATTTTTCCTGAAGCAGATGACACTATTATACTAATTTGATTTCCTACTACAACTGCTTCTACTTCTAATGTTATAAGTTATATTTATTCATTCAATTTTTTGGTATTGAATAATTGAACATCATTATATAAATAAATCGGATATTATCATTCAAATTTGAATGAATAAATAAGTAAATAAACTAATAACAGATAAGACGAAAAACAATCTCAATGTAACAATCTTAATGTAAACAAATTAGAAAGAAAAAAGGTAATATAATAAATTCGTTAAGTAGTATATGTTACGGGTGTGATAATATTATTTATTTTTTGGCTTCAATTCTTTCAGTATTATTTGTATTATTCGGACTATTGTCCACATCTTCATTGTTATCTGTACAGCGTTTTGTGCCGATATGCTTTCCGGTCTTCGTCAGGTATTTCTTGTCGGACTTGGGAAATTTCCCGGACTCGGGAACCTTCTTGTCATAATCAGGAACCTTCTAGTCGTAATCGGGAGTCATCGCAGAACTTTGAACCCAACCCTTTATTCAGTCCACGGGGGTATCCTGTTCTCATTCCGCTAACCATAGCTGGGGTACAGGGGTTAAGCCGTGTTAATTATAATTCTACATTACTGCTTCCCCTTTTCCTTCTTCTTCTTCTTCTTCTTCTTCTTCTTCTTCTTCTTCTTCTTCTTCTTCTTCTTCTTCTTCATTTCTCTTCTCCTTCTTCTTCTTCTTCTTCTTCTTCTTTCTTCTTCTTCTTCTTCTTCTTCTTCTTTTTCATTTCCTTTTTATTCTTCTTCATTTCCTCCTCCTCTTCTTCTTCTTCTTCTTCTTGAACCTGCAGTCTAGAGATAACTGTCACTTAGAACTGTCTTAACCTAACTCCTTTATCCACTAGGCTAGGTGTTCAATATTTTCTCTAAAAATAAATAAAGGAAAAAAAACAAGTGTCGATTTAAGGATGTTTACACCTGTGGGTAAAATTGATTTTTCTGTTTTTCAAATTTTCGACGAAAACAAACACGTCTTAGTGAGCTCTTCAAGTACATACTAATGTAACGCAGCAAATAATAAAGGACAGAGAGAGAATTACACATTTATTCAAAGGTATCTATTCGTGCTAATTAAGAGGTGTTTATATGAGAATCTTAGGGGCTATTCGCAGAATTGTGTCCCGGTCTCCTGCCTTAAAAACACTAGGCGGTGATAGTTGAAAAAACAAAGCTCCCTACGAATGAATATGAATTTGTAATTGATTGCTGGAAATAAATATATAAAATAAAATAAAAATACCGAAAAATGTTTTGATTTTTTATTTGTAATTGATTGTCGAAAAAGAATTAAAATAAAATTAAAATACAGAAAAAAAAAGATATTTTTTAGCGGATTGAAGGCGTTTTTATCGATTAAATTGTTTGAAGACGTTAAAAGTGAGCCATATTCTTATCGACAAATAAATGTTAATATTTAGCCCCTCCCCTTCAAATATTTTTTAAGAGGGGGAGGGTTAACATATTTACATGTGCTTGTCGAAAAAAGACTGGAGGGGGTAAAATATCGCATTAAGTTTTCGGGAAACACGCCTTAAGCCCTGGGTGTTTTCTTTTTCAGTAGGTTCGGCTTCAGCTAGGGACTTCATTCGTAGAGAGGGTTGTTTTTTCAGCTGTCACCGCCTACCTTTTTTAAAGGCAGGAGACCAGGATGCAATTCTACGAATAGACCCGATTATTATATTGTATTTTTTTCCAATATTTTTCTCAGTAAATAACTCCTCCTCTCATTTTATTTCCATTAATTAAACTGATCCTGACTCAATTTAATGGTGGAGAGAATTTGAGCGACACGAATGATACTAAGTTCTCAATGGGGAATACTGACTAATCCATGATTTATTTATATGCTAACTGTTAGAAATGATGAATTAGAAGCCATTGTTTAATCGCTGATATAAATATTTGATATATTTCTTCGTTTATTGAATGTTTAGTGTTTAAAATGATCATCTATGCAATCTTATTAACAGACTGAATGGCAACATATTGATATAAATGAATATTTCGAGTGATTAAATGTTTTGCAGTATCTTAATATAATGGAGATCATGTGTCTGTGCGTCTATAATCGAAACCACTTGACTAATAACGTCACAATTCCTTCAGTTTTTTTACATTATATTCTCAATTGTTATTACATAATCATTGTTTAATCCTTAATTAGCATCTTATTTATCAACTATGTTTCTATCTATTTGTCTCATAACAGCTTGTGTTAATGTGTTTCAACTTCAGCAATATGTGCTATATATCATTAAGAAATAAATGTTTATATTGTATATGTTGTGAATTATAGGCATACTGGTTTGAACAAATATTATCTTTAAAAAAATGATTACCTGGCGTTATTGATTTCAGATATTATTGTTTTATTTTCAAACATATTACAAGCAATTCTATATACAATTTCACATTGAAAACAATTATAATTGAAAGCAAAAATAGGTGCAATATTTGTTATGCTCTCATTTAATTCCATTAGTCTTTCTAATTGCATATAATATCTGATTATAATAAAAAGAACTACTTGTGGTATTCGGTTATGTTTTGTTAGATCTTGTTAAAAGGTTTTTTTGTTTTTTTAAAAAATTTAAAATGTCTTCTGGGTTTGTATTTTTAAAGAGGTCTTTTAAGTCTTTTGTCTGATAATATTCGGTTCGAGTTTGTCTGAGACTGTTGCAGTTTAGGAGGATGTGTTTGATCGTGAGCTGTACTTTGCATACTGGGCATAATGAGGCGTCCTCCCTTTTTAAAAGGTGAGAATGTGTGATGCGGGTGTGTTCAATACGCAGTCAGGAGAATATCACTTCTTCTTTTCTGTTTTTCTGTGGCCGCCGTCCACTCACCAATAACTTCTTGTATATCATAGAGCTTATGAATATTATTATCCAATGATTTTGTCATTTGTCTATGGCGTGCAAGAGGTGGGAAAAACTCACAAAAAAGTAACATGTTCGCATCAAAACATAATTTAAGGGACATGATATCGTTGCCAAGAGAATTGAAGGGGTTATAGAAATTTTCCCGAGATCAGCCACACAACAAAAAGAAAGCACGAGCGAGAGAACAACCAGGTGTTTTGGCAACACCGTATTGAGAGTTAGTGGAAGGCAGCCGTATTATTGTTGTAGATTTCAGTGATGGAATTATATCGGTCATTGGCTCATTTATTCAACTTGGAATTTATTACTTGGGGCAATTTCCCAATAACAACATACAAAACATTGAGTTTGCCACGATAAAGACTATACAGTAGTATTTCCATATCCTGTTCATGCTCCAACAATTTTTTTCAATAATGTTTCCCTATGAAGTGAGACTATAAAATACTTCACATTGCTTCTATTTACAAAATGAAATCAAAGAAATTATTTTTCAAACGCTATCCTTCTGATCCATACAAAATCTTCCCTTGAATATGGAAATTACAAGTGAAATATTACTTTCATCACAATGGAGTGTTATTTGTAATGTAAAATTACCACCATAGTTCTTTCCATTGCTCTATGCGTAGGTTGTGATTTTAGAATAAAACTTCAACTCTGCAGAAGGATAAGAATCCCCCCCCCCAATGGGACCACATGTTAGCCGTGGGTGATGATCCCTGATGATTAAGGACGGAATCCTAGTGGCTGAGCAGTTCATAACATGCAACACTCAATTTGCATTTGAATATTTTTTCTGATTTCTTTATAAATCCCAAGTTAACCAACACGCGTGAGAAAAATAGCCACCTTGAAGACAGATATATCTCCCCTGAAAAAAAAAAACAGATAAAAACTCCCCAAATTCCAAGTCCCTCTACTACTCGATCAAACCGAAATGACCAACGAGAACACTGCCACAATAACAGCAAAAGGCCAAACCCTGTGAATATACTTTTTTTTTTCAAATCCTGGATGAGGCTGTTTCTATTTCACGTTGCACTGATACCCTTGAGAAAAAGTATCCATCCAACTATTCTCACTCCAGCTATGGATAGATAGTAGGATAGATTCGGCTCTTTAAACTTGATATGGCAACCAGTCTAGGAGAAGAAAAACTCTGAATCCAAACCTGTTAAACCTTACTAAATAATTTGACCTTATGTCACATCCTGCTCGTGCCGATGGGTTGGACAAATAATCATGGAGATGGGGGTATAATTGTCAGCGTCGTTAGAAAATGGACAAGATGAGGCGAGTTCAAATCTTGGACGAGACTGTATACATTTCACATAGCGTTAATATTCTTGGGAAGGGTATGAATCAAAAGATTCTCCCTCCAGCTATGGGTAAATATTTGGGCAAACTGAGCTCTCTACCTTGATTTGGGTAACCAGTCTAAGAGGAGGAAAACTTCGAATTTAAACCTGTTAAACTCTGCTAAAGAAATTGACCTTATATGACATCCTTCTCGTGCGAAGAGAGAGAGAGAGAGAGAAGAGAGAGAGAGAGAGAGAGAGAGAGAGAGAGAGGGGGGGGTACACAGAAAAAAAGAAATAAGTAACTATTCACGAAAAACAAACTCGGTGAATACCGCGTGCGACGTGCGGAATCCTGGACAGCTGTTTTGACCGATATTAGGTATACATTGCTGATGAGACCTAATATAGGTCGAAACAGCTGTCCAGTGTTCCGCACATCGCACGCAGTATTCCCCGTGTTTGCTTGTCATGATTATTCAATTATATATATATATATATATATATATATATATATATATATATATATATATATATAGCAAGTATCGCGTAGCCGAAAAAGTTTTTCATGACAGGCCAAAATGTGGAATTCGGTTGTAATTTGCCATCCAATATAAATACCACAAAAAATGTTAGAAATTGCTATGTAATTCTAAGAGAAACAAGTAAAATTTAATTATTTGCCGGGCTTGGCTAATTGTAACTATATATGGTACCAAGAAGAAATATGTTAAGCAAAAACATAAACAAATTAGAGAAGGAATTCTACCAAGGAGTGTGACTGTTATTGGTTGCTCCCAGTCAATGTTCTGGAATGTTATGAAAATAAAAACCTACAAGTATTTACCTTTATTAGGTCATCCCAGAAAATAAGGGATGAGCCAAAAATTATATATATATATATATATATATATATATATATATATATATATATATATATATATATATATATATATGAGAGTGAGTAAACAAACAAATGTATTTATTTGATATGGCTTTTAGCCGACAATTTTTGAAGGATATGTGCTTAGTTGAAGTCATACTTAATTTTTGAAATTTGATTAGTTAATAATTAATAAATTTAGGCGGGCATATATGTCCAAATGTAAGGATAAACAAATCGAGAAAATGTCAATTCCTGAATGTACATTTCGACCTATTAGGTCTCATCAACTATATATGTATATAACTTTGCTGGTGAGACCTAATAGGTTGAAATGTACATTTAAGGATTGACATTTTCTCGATTTGTTTAGCCTTATATTTGAACATATATGCCCGCATAAATTCATTAATTATTAACTAATTCATTTTCAAAAATAAGGTATGACTTCAATTAAGCACATATCCTCCAAATATATATATATATATGTGTGTGTGTGTGTGTGTGTGTGTGTGTGTGTGTGTGTAAATTTAGTATATATAATTATATGAGGTGAGGTACAAGGATAAGTGAACAAAAATAATGACTCAAACAAGTAGAAGTAGGAAAGCAATATTGCGTCCTATCTCACGCGAAGAACATCTTCAGTCTGACTTTATTCAAAGCAAAATACGTATACTGAGTCATTATTTTTGTTCGCTTTTCGTTTAACTCACCTCATACTGTTGGATTTTACTCCAACCCTCTTATCTTCATATAATTATATATATATTCTTTTTATTTTTATTGTTTTTCTTCTACCTCTATTTATGTTTAGGGATTCGTTATTTCTTATTCAACATGGAATGATGTTACTTTTTCTATTTAAACTTGAAGAAATTTCCACCAGTTAAAATATTTGTATTTAATTACTCTTTTAGTTCTTAAGATTCTCATGACCATGTTAGGCTGCAGATGAGAGCATTTTTCAGTGCAGATCCCTTGTGACATTAAGTTTGCTCTGTTTTGAGTGGAATCGTTGTGCTCCTCAGTGTTAAGCAGAACCCTTGTGTTCCTCAATGTTAAACTGAATTCTTGTGTTCCTCAGTGTTTGGCAGAATCCTTGTGTTCCTTAGTGTTAAGCAGAATCCTTGTGTTCCTCAGTGTTTGGCAGAATCCTTGTGTTCCTTAGTGTTAAGCAGAATCCTTGTGTTCCTCAGTGTTAAGCAGAATCCTTGTGTTCCTCAATGTTAAACCGAATTCGTGTGTTCCTCAGTGTTAAGCAGAATCCTTGTGTTCCTCAGTGTTAAGCAGAACCCTTGTGTTCCTCAGTGTTAAGCAGAACCCTTGTGTTCCTCAATGTTAAACCGAATTCGTGTGTCCCTCAGTGTTAGGCAGAATCTTTGTGTTCCTTAGAGTTAAGCAGAATCCTTGTTCCTCAGTGTTAAGCAGAATCTTTGATTGATCCGTTCGTTCGTGTTAAGCACGAGCAACTGAACGCCTTTGCATGCAGACCATGAAATAATTAACAAACAACGTATTCGAGCGTGTTGATTAGCCGATTGAATCTGCGCTACCATGAAGAGTCTATAAATTTAAGTTGTGGCCCCCAGCACACTTTATATTTCAAAATATTCCAACATTATTTAGATTAATGACAGAATGTGCAGTTTTTAAACCAAGTTGATTGGATTTTTTTTCTGTTATGAAATGTGATAAAATATTGTTGGATATTCTGTAAAAACGCGTTTTATCCCCTATAAATGTATAGCACAACGCTTAGAATTGTGAATTAGGCTACAAAACATATGGGTTTAGTGATAAGTTAGTAACCGTAAGCACATGACAGAATTTAGAGTTTTGAAGAATATTGTATTAGCTTCATATATAAAGATAATACAGCTGTAATATTTTCAGTTGCAAACAAATTGTTCTATTTGCGGTTATATTTTATTATATTAATATAAACGAACGTTAGTCCACTTAACTGAAATACTTGCTAAAATGTTCTTGAAGCCACTTCTTCACTAAAGATTTCCCTTCCTCGTCACTGGAATAATGTTTGCCTTTCAAACCATCTTTCATTGGCAGAAGAGATGATAGTCTGAAGGCGCTAAATCTGGTGAGTATGGAGAATGCACTAAAGTTGTCGACCCGAATGAGGCGAGTGGCTCAAATAACAGTCAACAGAATTTTACGGGCGCGATACATGGTCTCATCCGAATGTGAAACATTGCTATTGAGAGAAACGGTGATTATGTGAAGGCGTAGAGATGTGAACCAGAGGGGAACACCTTCATTTTCATGTATGATACATGTTTCTGTGTTGGTAATTATAACTATCCTAAACCAAATGGCATTACTTTTTTGACTAACCCTCGTAATACAACATGTAGTGTGCTCTCTACAAACTATATATAATATATATATATATATATATTGGTGATATAATGCGGAAACGGATGTCACGCAGCGCAGCTAATCATTTCACGTATTTTCTATCATATATACAATATTTTCATATATAATCTTAAAAGTGGAACTAGAGGAAGGTGCCTTGAAAGAACAGGATATAAAACGGAACCGATTTTTTGATAAGAATATTCCATAAATTTCCCTTCTTAAAAAGTTGCCATTGAAAGGCACATATTCTATTCATTCATTTTGTCCTTGCTCATTTATTCAAACTCATCATTTTATAACGAATATATTTTGCTCTGATGAAATTTAAACAACAGTAGATTTTAAACAATACCAATTTTGAATCTTGCAGAACAAATCGGTTGTGGTTAACATTTGAACACACACACACACACACACACACACACACACACACATATATATATATATATATATATATATATATATATGTATTTTTGAGTTTATTTAGGTATATATATCCGTTTGTTGGAGGTAAATATATCTAGTTTGGGCATTATTGTGAAACTAAAGAAATTAGAAATATAAGAAACTCGGTTGTTTGAGAGTAGAGTTTCGTTTATTTTGTAAATTTCAAGATTGTTATGCTCTCTTCATCAGACTGAGAAAGAAATAAATATATATATATATATATATATATATATATATATATATATATATATATATATATATATATATATGGGGCAAGTTCTTTCAGTTTTAATGTAATAAAATATTATATTAATATCAGAAATACTAACAAAACTAAATGAGAACGAATATAAAAATGTTACGCTTATGTTTAATGTAATTTTAATTGATTTCTATATATAATTATGTATATGATTGCTTTTAATACGTTTAAGAATAATGTAATAGTTTTAGAAATCAGTAACAGCAAATAATTATTTATTAAACCCAGTTTTGAAAATCATTATGCAAATTATTTCCTCCATATATTTGCAACACTTTATTTATTAGATATACTAGAACAAAATACCCGGGCAATGTAAAAATAGATTTTTGAAACATATTGCCTGAGGGGTGGCAGTAAAAATTTCAATGTCAGCGAGTTTGTATCCCA
>CM042159.1:25496016-25501016 GCA_023376005.1 Doryteuthis pealeii | reverse complement strand
TTGGTAAATACAGCATTAAACTTGGTACTTTTTTGACAAACCTTGTATTCTGAAAAAAATAATGAAGGGAACGTTATTTTTCTCAGAATACAAGGTGTGTCAAAAAGCACAACAAAATCTCGATACTTTTCTGACACACCTTGTATATAAAGGTATACTTAAAAAATTAACGTTTGATATAGAAGTCATTAGGGTATTTTCCATTCGTACGTATGTTTTGTTTTACTACATTTCACAACTACTGACTCTCACATCTCTCTCCGTCCTGCCGGCTGGGGCGCTAGAATACATCGACTGCACCCCTGCAGAGGGGTAGGACTCAGCCCAATGGGGCTTCCTGTTGGCCGTGAATGGCGACCCGTGATACTTAAGGATAGAACACAGGTGGTTGAGCAGTCTATGACTTGCAAAACTCCACATTAGTCCTTATTTAGGCTAGACGGGCGGTCGGAGAGGGCCCCTTCGATCAATCGGCTGGTCACGTCAAGCCCTAGCACCTTTATGATTGCCCCAACTCTATCGCCCTCATGGCAAGCCCCAGCACTTTCTATCATATGGGAACTAGAAGGCGGTGGCTGAGGGTCTAGACAGACAGACAGACAGACTGAGAGTGTGTACAGTTTTTCGTCTCTGTCTTGGTCTCACTCTATCAAGCGTAGCGAAAACGTTTATTGATGTGTCTGTTATGATAACGCATGGTGTCTCTCATGATGGTGTAGAATGACTTTCCAACATATAGAAGCATATACACACATAGAGACAAATACACTAGTACGCATTCATATTTACATATATCAATAGAGACTCCAAAGGCTTGTTATCCACCCATACCTCCTACCACATACACATATACGGACAGATGCAATAAAAGGTATACATGCAAATAATTTTGAACATATTACGCCAATTGTTCTAAAGTTCATTCTTAATATAATAGTTATATATATATATATATATATATATATATATATATATATATATATATATATATGTATGTATATATATATATATGTTTTTGGAGGATATGTGCTTAATCGAAGTCATACCTAATTTTGAAAATGAATTAGTTAATAATTAATTTAGGCGGGCATATATGTTCAAATGTAAGGCTAAACAAATCGAGAAAATGTCAATCCCTGTATGTACATTCGACCTATACAGGGATTGACATTTTCTCTATTTGTTTAGCCTTACATTTGAACATATATGCCCGCCTAAATTCATTAATTATTAACTAATTAATTTTTCAAATTAGGTCTGACTTCAATTAAGCACATATCCTCCAAAAATTCTCGGCTAAAAAGGCCATATAAAAATAAACACATATTTGTTTACTTCCTTTCATATATATATGTTTGGTTTATTTTGTTTTACGGCATATCAACCTCAGTGGGTCATTTAATGCCGATAAAGTTTTGAAATAAATCAGTTCTTAATGGATAATCAAATTTTTTTATAAATACATTTTTCTATTTAACCCATAGATGGGACCCTAACAGGTACTACCACTCCGGGTCAGAGTGGACCAGGAAGCAATGGTGATGAAAGGGTGCTCCACATTCCCCAAACCTCCAGAACTGCAACCTCACCATCAGATAGAGTTTAACGTCATTCCCAGGACATGTAGACCCGCAGCCACCGCCTTCTAGCACCCATATGATGAAAAGGGGTTGGGGCTTGCCATAAGGGCAATAGGGTTGGGAAAATCATATAGGTGCTAGGGCTTGACGTGACCAGCCGATTGATCGGAGGGGGCCTCTCCAACCGCCCGTCTAGCCCAAGGTAGGGCCAAAGTGGAGTATTGCATGTCATGCACTGCTCATCCACCTGGGCTCTATCCTTAAGCATCACGGGTCGCCACCCACGGCCAACAGGTGGCCCCATTGGGGGAGTCTTACCCCTCTGCAGAGGTGCAGTCGGTGCATTCTAACGCCCCAGCCGACAGGGCGTATATATATATGAGTATATAATCAGTATCATCCTTCGTCTATATATATATATATATATATATATATATATATATATATATATCTTTGAAAAAAATAAAAAAAAATAGATAAACCGTCATTCTGTAATAAAATTATTTCGACCAAAACTCAAAAGGCTTTTATAAATTTAAATAAATTTCTAAAACTCCTTAGAAGTTCAGTCTCATCAGACAAGAGTCAAAGATCAAAATGAATAACTCAAAGAAAATTCACCAGAAAATCTATCAAATTTACGTCAGACAGTTTGAATTTTGGTCGAAATAAATTGTGGTTATTACAGAATGACGGTTGATTGATTCTTTTCTTTCTTTCAAAGATAGATATTGCTCTGTATTTAATCTAAATCATTGATTATTATACATTGAGCTCTCTCCAGGGATTTATAAAAATCCTTGTATGAATATATATTTGCACCTACAAAAACATGCAATATGATTATTCAGTGAGATTTTGAAGATGCCAAGTATAATCATGCCTTACTACTAGTTTTGGATACATATATATATATATATATATATATATATATATGAAAGAATGATAAGTATAATTTTCCTTTAAGGGAAGCGGAATACCAGCATATACATGTAAAGAGATATCGGTAGATATGCATAACTATGTAGATACGCATAGAAACCCAACATTGTAAGAAAGAATATATATATATATATATATATATATATATATATATGTGTGTGTGTGTGTGTGTGTGTGTGTGTGTGTGTGTGTGTGCACAGTAGGTGTTAATCAATACACTGAATTTTACAACTGAATTGAAATTGTAATGCACCTATTCTCAATAGATTTTAAGGGAATTAATTAGAATTTATCTTTTCAACGTGTTCCAATCGACGCCTCCAGATTTGAAAAAAAATCACAGCACACATTCACCGAAAATCTTAAAGCTCTTACACGAAAACCAGAATACAAATGTTTCTTTCCTTTGAAACAGAAAAATAATTAATTACCCGAAAGTAAGAAAAGAACACAAAAAGAAAAAGCCATAAATTTAAAAAAAAAAGGAAGAAAAACTAAAGAAAATAAAAGCCCAAATAGCAACATATAATCTTTAATAGAACAAGTCAATAACCTGACATAGTTCCTGGCTATCAACATAGCTTGCTAATCTGTTTTCTGTAATGGAGACATTAGATTCCCATTGTTCAGTCTAAGATTAAATTATCTGAATTTCCTAACCCTAAACGATTTTAACGGAAATTCTGATTTAGAATCTGTGTGTCAGCAACTTATTCTAGTGTTACTGTTTTGATAGTAAAAATAATACTTGTCTACGTATCTCATTTTCTGTGCTACGTGGAGAGGCTCGAATCCGGTTGCTGAGCTGATGTTGAGTTGGCTGACAGTTCTTTGATGTTTGGAGTCTGTAAACCATCTTGGGGTGCTGGGGGACATCTTGCCTTGTGCAGTTTATAGGTTATAGTAATAACACAAGGCCACTTCTTTAGGAAGGGAAGTTGGTGAGTATGTATGTATGTATGTATGTATGCGTGAATTGCGTCAGCCTAGGAACTGACTGGAGTGTTCATGTGGATGATGGTTGTACCAGTTTTGAGAGTGAAAGAATCGTGATGACATGTTGATAGTAAAAATAATTCGTTGTATACTTATCTCATCATCTGTGCTATGTAGAGAGGCTCGAATCCGGTTGCTGAGCTGATGTTGAGTTGGCTGACAGTTCTTTGATGTTTGGAGTCTAGAAACCAGTTTGGGATGCTAGGAGACATCTTGCCTTATGCCAGTTATAGTTTTTAGTAATAGCACAAGGCCACTTCTTTTTCTCATGAGATTTTTATTTTACCCCCAAATCACGACTGCCGAGTCAGAGCCACGTCTCACGCTGTCAACGCATAGTTCCAAACTTCCCGAACTTACTGCCGTCGTACTTTTGCTCCCTTCACCACGTGACGTTCTATCGACCAATGAGAAAACGGCATGTCACGTAGTGCTGATTCATCCTAAAAAAATTTCCATGCTAATTTACACGTTACTGTTACATTCCAGGCGCCCCTCTCTCTCTCCTTCTCTCTTCCACCCCTCTCTCTCTCTCTCTTCTCTCTCTCTCTCTCTCTCTCTCTCTCTCTCTCTCTCTCTCTCTCTCTCACTCACTCTATTGTGTTACAATATAATTTGTCTGTATTGAGAGGAGCTTTGGTAATTTGTATTATTTCGATTTTCCTGAATTCGACAAGAAGCACCTGAAGAAGGCAATTGGGCACAACGCCCGAAATTTTAATACTCATGGGAAAGGTATGCATTCAACTATTCTCTCTCCAGCTATGGGTAAATAGTAGGGAAGACTCGATTTTTTTTATCTTGGCTATGGCAACCGGTCTATGAAAAGGAACATTCTGAATTCAGTCATGTTAAAATCCGCTTAAAATAATTGACCTTGTGTCACAACCTACTCGTTCATTGAGGGTGGTAAATATATACATTAGATAATATTCATCACATACAAAACGACGAATGGCGTACTCAGTGTGAATGGAACTCACCAACATGTGTTATATAGCTTTTATACGTCATCGGGTATATAATAGGGATGTTGCATAAACTATGAGGTGGCATAGATAATTGGCAGCCCCCTGTATTTTGCATGGGTGGTTCCTTTCATATCACGGACGGAAAATTACTGACAATTGAAGTCTCGCACGTCACGTGATTTTGAATTAGTTACTCAGTTCGAGCTGGTATCTAGAGCAGGGGAGACGTCCCGTTTGCTTCGGCTGACTAAACTCAGCGCGCTGTGTTAGTTAGTAAGAAAATAAACTTAGTTAAATAAATAAAAGGTTTTTAAATGAACAGTATGGCGTTATTGGTTGATGTATGTTTTTTTTTGTTAATGAGCAAGAGTTTAAAAAAAATATGCTGTGTGGTTATTGATCTGTGAATATAAATGATTTAATATTATCTAAAATGCTTACTTGTTTATCAATCCCCACAAATCAATAAAGGGAATGGAAAGGGAAGAATTAAAATAAAAAGCAAATTGAG
>CM042159.1:25466016-25491016 GCA_023376005.1 Doryteuthis pealeii | reverse complement strand
ACAAGTGCCAATGAATAAGCTTTGAATTTTTTAATTTTTTTATCTGGTATTTTTTCACAAATACAAGTTTTTTTTTTCATTCGTCCTGTCGACTTGGGCTTCAGAAATACATCGACTACACCTCTGAAGGGGAGTGACCCTATCTAGGAGTTACCCCTCTGCAGATGGTCGTGGATGTGGACCCGTGATGATTAAGGATGTGACCATTGTGGCTGAGAGGTCCAAGACATGCAACACTCCATTTTTGGCCCTTACTTAAGCTAGATGTGCGTTTGGAGAGGCCTCTCCGATCAAACGAGTGTGTAAGGATAGTATCGACACACAGTCAACGGAAGTTGGGGATTAAGTTTCTTCGAGTAATTATCAGGAAATGTCTGATCTGTTCATCTTTGTCTTATGATTGCATAGGTTAGTAACTGCCTTTCAAAAAGCAGCCTTGACTCAAGCGTCAACTTCATTTGGATATATATACTCGATCACTGAGAGTGAGCAATGGGTTAAATAGTAGGGCAGACTGGGCCCTCAGTCTTGGGTAGGTAAGCAGTCTAGGAGAGGGATAACTCTGAATTCAAAATTCCCTCCAGCTATGGGTTAAATAGTAGGGAAGACTGGGCCCTTCAACCTTGGGTAGGTAACCAGTCTAGGAGAGGGATAACTCTGAATTCAAAATTCCTGAGGTCGGTCGTTGATTGGGTTTGTGGCAACTCTTGATGCACCAATTCTTTCCTATCGACTGTGCCAAAAAGTGTGGATGGTCCAACACAAGCCTTGACCACTATAAACAAATCACTGTGTGGGTGTTCATTGTGTGTGTGAACCCTCATGCGTCGAAAATCGACGAGAGAGTCCATAATATATTATATATATATATATATATATATATATATATATATATATATATATCATGTCGCGCAAGTAGCTCGGATACCCATTACAATCTCTCGCCAAACTTCCCCATCATTCATTGCCCCCAGGAGGTCTTCTGCGTAGGAACCAGCATCCTCGCATAGTTGGACAATGTAGATCTTTGGTGGGCGGCCCACATTAGCATGTCCATGTGTTGGATTCCACAGGAGAACGTCGCCTATGCCCTCGCCCTTGCTTCTCCGGCGGTGTCCTTCATGCATAGTCCGTCTCACTCGGATTGTTTGTGAGATGGGGGGGGGTAGGTGGTCATACAACTGCTTCCTTGTGGGGTACTGTTTAAAGGAGACATCTCCACACTCGACGGTAAGCCTCTTAAGCCAGTAGAACAATTCACATACCTAGGTGGCGATGTTAATACACGAATAGGAAAAGCATGGTCGGCCACAAACAAATTATCAGTCATATGCAAATCCGATCTCACTGACAAGTTAAAGCGACAATTTTTCCAGGCTGTGGTTATATTAGTACTGCTGTATGGCTGCACCACTTGGACCATAACGAAGCGCTTTGAGAATAAGCTAGATGGGAGCTGCACAAGAATGCTGCGTGTAGTCTGGAAGTCGTATATCTTATTATTATAATGGACACTGTGTGTTTGTCTGTCTGTAACCGAAACTATATAACTATACAACTCACAATTCCCTTCGTTATTTACATCACATTCTCCATGATTTTATTTTTATTTAAACCTCAAATATTGATAAAATTGTTTTACATCATTAAGACTGTTGACCATATCTACATACACAGAACATGCAATTGTATTTATATATACAACAAAATAGCGGATTATAGTGTGAATGGGAAGGCTGATTTGCATATTGATCTTAAAAATTTGATTTTAATATATATATGCTTAGTATTATTGATTTCTAATTGTTTGGTTTTATCTTTTTGAATATGACCAAAAATCTCGGGGATAAATCTTAAAAGAAATCCATTAACAAAAAGAAATAACTAATATTATTCTTTACTTCCTATTTTAACTAAATAGTTAAATTAGGAAAATTTACCAATGAAAGAGGGGAGTAATGGAAAGTGATGGAAGAGTTACTTTCAAAGTTGTTCTATTTTTCAATCATACCCCCTATGTTCCAAATCTTTTTATCTGCATTCTTATTCAGTTTTAATAGCCTTTCTAATTTAATATGATATTTTATTATATTAAAACTTAAATACTTGCACCCGGAGGGTGCATATATTTGCTAGTATATATATATACCAAACTTGTTGGAAAACCCTTGTGGTAAGCAAAAAGCCGGCAAATAGTTTGATTGTAAAAATATACCACCAAACATCAACCAGGGGAAAAAAAAATTGGGGAAAAAAGAAAAGACCAAGATAGTCGAACCAACCGAAAATAATAAGTTGATACTATAATACTTGGCCAAAAGAAGAAAAAAACAATTTATATGTATAATTATATATATATATATATATATATATATATATATATATATATATATATATGAAAAATATATATGCATAAAAAACCGCCAGGATATTCTAAAGCTAAAAAGTAAAGAGTGCTCAATACCTAAGTAGAGCAAATAATAAAGTTAAACCTACTGAGTCAGATACCTCCTAAAAGTTTCGCTTAGTGCCTTTCAGGGTAAATAAATTAGCCCTGAAGAGCACTAAGCGAAACTTTTAGTAGGTATATCTGACTCAGCAGGTTTAACTTTATATATACATATATATTTTGGGAGAATATGTGCTTAATTGAAGTTGTACCTAATTTTTTTTAAAATTAATTAAAAAATTGTCGGCTAAAAAAGCCATATCAAAACACATTATTTGTTTGTTTACTTCTCATATATATGTTTTTTTTCCCCAACGAATGTTTTCATTCAAAATAAATGTTCACTCTGATGAAGGTCGATTCTTCTATGAGTGCGAAATATTTTCACACACATAAACTGACCGAAACACATGTGTAAGTGATATCGATTAATGTGATATCGATTAAATTCATTTTATCCATCTACATTTCTTTTCTTTACTCATTTTTCCTCATATATATATATATATATATATATATATATATAAGTAAGTAAGTAAAGTCGTCGGGGTGGCCTTATGTCGGTATCAGCCATGCAGCGAGGGAGTCTATCCCCTTTTCACTAGCGCTAGACCAAGGAGATTATTTTAGCGTCTGCGGTGGAGCGCCACACCTACCATCAGCTCCTTACTTTACCGCACATATCCCTGTGCTACTCATATGCTGAGTTGGCGAGGACCGGTATCGAACTAGGAACCTTGTGGTTTCTAGCCGAACACTCAGTAAGTGTCTGTGTATTTGAGCATCTTAATAGTAGTTTAAAAGAAGAATGCCTTGCGCTGTCTAATAAAAAAGACAATTGAATAAAAATGTAAATCCTATACAGTAAAAAAAAAAAAAAAACTAAAAATAATGGAATAATTCAAGAGGAAACATTCCACAAATGTCACCGTTTCCTCGGGTGGAAATTAATTAATTCTTGAAATCGTATTAGAATAACATTGCGAGACAAGAAAGACAGATTTTATATCAGGTATGAAAGCAATTACAACTTTATATCGCGTACACAATTTGTCCAATAAATATCGAGAAGACATAGACTTAAATCTATTGTTTCCTCGTCCGAAATAAAAGGGGAGTGTAATTGCAAAATCTCCGGCTTTTCATGGGTGATTTATTTGGGAGGATTGATTTTGTGAAAGGCAACACTCGAGTAGAGGAAGGGGCTTAGCCGAAGTCTTATTTATATGACTGATGTATACTAGGCACGTAGAGTAGTGGGATATCAAGCTTCTTGACAGACATACAGACGTATATATATATATATATATATATATATATATATATATATATATATATATAGTGTGAGATGGTCACTGTTTCAGCTTTTGCTGGAATAGCGTACCAAAGGCAGTATTATTGGTAGAGTGCTCAATATAAAATAGAGTTGTTATATAAATGAAACATCTTCACCTGATGATTGCATCGTATGAAACCAATATGGTTGTGAATGTTCCTTTGTCACCTAATAAATAGATATATAAAACCTTTATATATTTATCTTATTATATTATATTACATTATATTATATATATATATATATATATATATATATATATATATATATATATATATATAATGTTGTTCTGGTTCCAACGGGAGAAAATTCAATATTTTATAAAAGAAGGTCCGCAAAATGAATTATGTTTTAAGAAAAAAAAAATTTATTCTTTTTATCTTACATATGCGACACGTGTTTCTGGTCTGTTGTCTTCTTCAGGCATTGAATTATTGTTTTGGCAGAATACGACCGATATTTGATAGGTTTAGTGTTTATATATATATATATATATATATATTATATATATATATGGGGGTAATTAAACAGATGTTGAGATATACTAAAAGGGAGAAAGAGAGAGAGAGAGGGGGAGAGAGATTCAGATACAGACAGACTGCGAGAGAGAGAGAGAGAGTCTGAGAGAGAGAGGCAAAGAGAGTGAGAGAGAGAAAGAGAGAGAAAGAGAGAGAGAGAGAAGAGAAAGAGAGAGAGAAAGAAAGAGAGACAGACAGCGAGAGAGAGACAGAAAAAAGAGAGACAAACAGTGAAAGACAGAGAAAGAGAGCGAGGGAGAGAGAGAGGGGGGAGGGAAACGGACATGGGGCGAAATAGTGAGACTAAGAAAAAGAAAGACAGACAGACAGTGAGACACAATGAGTTAGAGAAAGAGAGAAAAACAGAGATAATGAGAGAGAGAGAGAGAGAGAGAGAGAGAGAGAGAGAGAGAAGGAGAGAGAGATACAGAGACTAAACCAAAGACAGACAGCGAGAGACAGAGTGAGAAAGAGAAAGAGAGAAAGAATAGGAGATTTAAATAGGTAGATTGATAAGTAGACAAATACTAATGTAATGGATATTGCGTGTCTGCCTGTAAACGAAACTGTGTCACCGCCAACGTCACATTTACCGAAGTTATTTACGTTATATCCTCAAAGGTTATCAAATAATCATTATTTAATTTTAATTAGCGTAATATTTATTAGCAATGTCACTATTAAGGTTTAGCTGTGATAGATTTGTCTAGCAAATAGCCACTTTTTCGGATTAAAGATCGCGTCCCTAGCAACCGTAAACAAAGTCCCTAGCAACCTCCTTCTGCAGCAGCAAATAGGAAAAGAAAGAATCTCAAACACCGTCTATAACATCAATAGTGTCCTTGGGCAACACCGAGAGCAACAATAGCACCCTTAGAGACCTTTCTGAGCAAAAAATAGTGTCCCTAGCAACCGTAAGTAGCGTCCTTACCAACCTCCTCTAGAAACAGCTAAAATCAACAAAATCTATCTAAGATATATTCCTTAACATCAATAGTGTCCATAGACTGCTTCCTGAGTTAAAATAGCGTCCTTGCTAACCGTTACCAGCGTCCTTTGCAACCGATCATAACAACAGCAAATAGCCACTTTCCGGATTTAAAGAATGCGTCCCTATCAACCTAAAAGCATCCCTAGCAACCTCCTTCTGCAGCAGCAAATAGGAACGGAAACAATCTTAAATACAGTCTATAGCATCGATAATGTCCCTGGCCAGCTTTGTGAGCAACACTAGCGTCCTTAGCCACATTTCTGAGCAAAAATAGCGTCCCTTGCAACCGTAAACAGCTTCCTTATCAACCTCCTCAAACAAATATATATATAATATAATTATAACCTATAGAATAATTATATTAACTTGATGCTTCAAAGGAGTCTAATAATAGATGAGAAAAACTTTCTATCAGGGACCCCACTCTCAAAACGTGTTTTAATACTTTTGAGAGGGGTCCCTTGGAAAAGATTTTCATTTATCCCCATCATTTCATTCATTTTTATTTCATCCATTCATTCATTAATTTTTAACTAAATAATTTAGAAGCATACGCGAAAACTTTAAATGATATATATATATATATATATATTATATATATATATATATATATATATATATATATATATATATGTGTGTGTGTGTGTGTGTGTGTGTGTGTGTATAGTATAATAAAAAATTGAAAAAACACAGGTTTAAATGAGTTAAGTGGTGAGTTTATTGGCCGACGCTGCAGTGTTTCGATCTATTAATTAGATCATCTTCTGGGCTTTTGTTGGTATGTGGAAGGTGATAATTTTTTTATCTCAGAATAAGGAGAAAGGCGAGTAATGGTCAAATTTTTTTATTATACTACATACCGTCGGATTCACTTCCTTTTATTCACACACGCACACACACACACACACACACAGATAGACACACACACACACACACACACACAGACACACACACACAGATATATATATATATATATATATATATATATATATATATATATATATATATATATATATCTAGAGACCAGGTTTTTTGACAATGATGCATGGGTACATAATTCTGTTGAGGTTGTATATTGCTCGCTCTGTATAAACACGTAATTTTATTTTTATAAATTTAATTAATTATATATGGAATTATTTGAGTAAGGAACTAATTAGACGCTGATAATTATTTTATCAAATGTCGTGAATATTTGAGATTATTTTTTTTTGTATATTGTCAGTGCGCTTCGTTGCATTTTGTGAGGAATGTCACAATTCATATCAAAATATTTTCAGACATTGCATACAATCAAAAACATCAGATAAACAGGTTTATATTTTGTTTCAATTTTGGAAAGTTTGCAAATATCGACGCAAAATATAAATATAAATTGCAAACAGAATATATAATTTCGAAATACAATATCTTCGTGGCTTAAATAAACAAAAGATGCCTAAGAAATTTATTTGCTCTCTTTTGCTTTTTCTTTGTTTTTTTTTTGTTTTTTTTTTGTTTATTTTTATTTGTTTTGTTTTTTTAACGGAAAAATCTTGCAACATTTTCAATTTCTTTACAGGATAAATAAAAACACAAAACTTAATGATATTTATCAAAACTTTCTTGTTTTTCAAAGAGAATGATAACTTATTTCTATTCTGTTTATTTATGAGCCTCCTTATTACGAACATGTTTATAGAGAACACAGTTTTACGAGGTACCTCAAAAGAATTCAAGTGACAATATAAAGTTGTGGATTTATGCCCAGGAATATTTTGAAAAATTTGTTGCAGTGTTCGTAGATGAATTATGACGCAGGTTGTTTCAGGTTATTGCTTAAAATTCAACAGTATTTTCTTTAGTCCATGAAAACTAAATAAATAACTCATGCCTAGTCCGGATTAAGAAGAAACTTAATATTCACAATCTTCTCAAATATTTAATATCACCGTTTACAAGAACGATGCTAGAAAATTTATGACCAAAGAATATTCCATACTATATGAGATCGCTTTATATTTAATGGTCTAAAAAAGGTGATGTACAATATAAACCAAGCTTATCTGTCATATTTTGCCGATATTAGTATTGTCCATCGTTAAATGGTTGAATAGATAAGTGCTAAATTAGATATAGTCTGATACGCAACGAAATGGATCCGTTCATTGTATCAGTTTTCGAACGTTTTTACATATTATAAAGTCAAAATCTATTGTTATGAAATTGAGAATATCGTGTTTCTGTTAAAAATAAGTCTATCTTGTTGGATATTCAAGAGTCTTTCATGTGTATTGGTAGCTTTTATTGTGATTGGAGGTAAGTGGCCGTTCAGCAGCGTTTTTGGGGTGCTGTTTCTAAAAATTTGTTCAGGGCAGCATGCAGCAACTTAGTACGAACATGCTGCATGCTGTCCCTATCAAAATCTTAAGAACAGCACCCCCAAAAAAAATCAGCTAGACGGCCACTTACCTACAATCACACGGACCATACAAGTAAAATAAACAAGACCTACTGAACCCTGCTAGAGAATGAAGGGATAAATCGTAAGTGACATTGTCCAGTGGACACCTCACATCTCGACACACCAATAGAGACCAACCAGCAATAACTTACAAAAATAGGTCTGGGTGGATTCTGGATGCCGTGTGGAAGACAACTCAGGGAATATGATTGATTGGAGCGAGAGGTGAGAGAGAGTTATGGGAATCCGTGTTGTCAGCGCGATCTTATGATGATGATGATGATGATGATGATTCTATTTTCTTCCATTGTGTGTCTAAATTGACTTTCGTGCATATATCAAAATGAGTAAAAATTAAAGTAAATTGACCTATAGTCGGTTTTAGCCTTTCCGCGAGGGAGTCTATCCTCTTTTTGCTAGCGTTAGACCAGAGAGATTATTTTTTTGCTGAGTTGTAGCGCCACACCTACTGTAAGTTCTCCACTTTACCACGCAGATCAGATTACCCAATCTGCGCTACGCAGTCGCTGAGTTGGCGTATGTTGGATTGTTTTCTGGTATAAGTTGACTGAAGATCACAAGTTGTATTTATAAACTGTTCCACCAACTGAATCGGCCAATCAAAAACGCCCAAACATGTATTTGAATTACTATTTAAAGGCGTTGATAAATTGTTTCTAAATTACTCGCTGGATGCACAAACCAACAGACGAGGATTACAAAACTCTCTAAGCGCGGATCAGCGGACAAGGATTAAAAGTGATATTACATCTTTCTACTTCAAGAAACTACAGCCCTAAAATGGTTACACGAATTGTAACACGGTGACTGCTCTCGAACGCAGAACCTTGATATTTCAAGGCGGGTGCTCTACCGACTGAGCTAAATTGGTACTGCAAGATGATGATTTAAAATTGCCAGAATCTAATAATCCCATCCGCGTTTATATCCAGGATTTGAACTCGAGTCGACGAGTCTATATCTTACGACCTAAACCATTACACCACGTACCCCCATAAAGTAAATATATATATATACACATTAGAGGGGCCGGCTTAGCTCAGTCGGTAGAGCGTTCGGCTAGGAATCACAAGGTGCTTGGTTCGATACCGGCCCTCGCCAACTCAGCGTATGAGTAGTACAGGGGTCTGTGTGGTAAAGTAAGGTGTGGCACTCCACCTCAGACGCAAAAACAATCTCCTTGGTCTAGCGCTATTGAAAAGGAGATAGACTCTCTCGCTGATTGGCTGATACCGACTTTAGGCCGCCCCGATGACTTATATACACATTAAATATAACAAGTTCTTGGTTTTTGTGCAAATATTATGAAGATTTAATTCATATTCACGATGATATCTAAAAATGAATATATACAAAGTAATAATGGGTATACGAGACTAATTGGCTAACCATTACATCACAATTTTTGTCTCCCTTTGACCCAGGTGATGCAGGATAGCCGCATCTTAAAATTAGTAATGGTGTGTTATGATATGATACAAACACTGAATGGTTTAACAGATTTTGTGTAATGGATTTATAACGATTTAAAATTGGATTTGGTTGATCGAGTGCCTTTCTAAATGAACCTTGATGATAGACAGTGTCCATCTTTACATAATAAATCGGTTGAAAGGATAAATAAATAATCAATACTGAGAGCATCAAATCAATAGATTAATCATAGAAATCAATAACATGTCAAAGAAGTTTGGTTGGTGGGGATTAAGAAATACGAAAATAAAAATAAAATAGAAATAAAATTATAAAAACAACAAGCTCCCATGGGGCCTTGACCGGAATAGCCCCTTTGCGCAGAGCCGACAAAAAGGACTGTCTCCCTACCTCCAAAAGGATACCTCGGCCATTTGAATCTAGGCCGCAACTGAGTGTGGTCGCTGCAGCTAGCCTGGGGGCATTTTCCCTCGCTACAGACGACTATGCCCCTTTTCAATAAAGCCTAAGTCGTAAAGCTACCTCTTGCTTTTGTCTCTTTCCTTTCTAGTTCCTTTTCGTTATTTTTCGTTCCTAAGTCCCATTCCAGCTTACCAGTCCACAAGAAGAAGAAAGAACCAGCTTTTGTTGAGGATAAGATACAGCACTAACCCGTAGTAATCGTAATTTTATGATTCCATCTATGGATTGAATAGAAAAAAAGGGTTTAAAATATGTTAAAAAATGAGTTTTAAAAAATTGAATGCCCATTAAGAATTGAGGAAACAAAACGTCTTTGGTATAAAATAACCCAACAGGGGTTAACATACCGTAAAATCCAACCAATCAACCAACTGCTATTATTCCAAATACAAGAAATTATATCATATATACTAGCAAATATATGCACCCTCCGGGTGCAAGTATTTTAACTAAATTTTATAATAAAATATCATATGAAATTAGAAAGGCTAAAGAAACTGAATAAGAATGTAGATAAAAAGATTTTGAACTGAGGGAGTATGATTGAAAAATAGAACAACTTTGAAACTAACTCTTCCATCATTTTCCGTTACTCCCGTCTTTCATTGGTAAATTTTTCTAATTAAACTGTTTAGTTAGAATAGGAAATAAATAATAATATTAATTATTTCTTCTTGTTAAGGAATTTCTTTTAAGATTTATTGAAGAGATTTTTGCTCATATTCAATAAGATAAACCAAACAATTAGAAATCAATAATACTAAGCATATATTTATTAAAATCAATTTTTTAAGATCAATATACAAATTAGCCTTGCCATTCATACTGTAAACCTCTATTTTGTTGTATATGTAAATACAATTACATGTTATTAGTATGTAGATATGGTCAACAGTGTAAGTAATGTAAAACAATTTTATTAATAATTGAGGTTTAAATAAAAATAAAATCATGGAGAATATGATGTAAATAACTAAAGGAATTGTGACTTGTATAGTAATATAGTTTCGGTTACAGACAGACAAACCCACAATCTCCATTATAATAAGATTATCAACTGACAAAATATATTTGAGATAAAACGTTTTAATTATAATTATATTTAAAATAGGGTTCTCTATATTTTTTGTTTTTATTTACTTCAATTTAAATTTAACATTTCTACCGACCTTTTCGACACCCAATTCTTTATGCACATAATATGTATAGACTATTTGATTTATTACGAGTTCTCTAGTATACACGTTTGGATCTCTTTTAGAAAGAGCATAAGAATGTTCATAATTACTTGATGGAGTAGACAAACATCTGCAGTAGATTTCTATACTACAATCTTCAAATGCAAATAACTAAATCTTACTGTCTGTTCAGTGATGAAATGTTTCCTTAATGTGGTATTAATAGGTTTAACATTTTCAAAAGGTGTTACAATCCCAAGCAAAATCTATGAGTGTACTTCCGAATAAACGTGTTTTATATATGTAGGGTTAGAAAGTATAGCCATATAATTCCTTTATAATGCATTTTTCAAACCAAGTTTTGATTTGGTTTAAAAATCGCACACACACACACACACACACACACACATACACACACACACACACACACACACACACACACACATATATATATATATATATATATATATATATATATGTATTAAAACTACGAACTCACGTGAGGGGACTGAACGCCGATATCGGAATACTCCGTTATTACAAATAGTTTACAGACGCTGCCGTTGCCAATAACAGTGGAACAGGAGCGACATTCATTTGAAAAAGGGAATCTAACGATACCGAAAATTTATGATAACGAATAGGTGAATCCAGTACTCCATAACATCGAATTCCTTCATTTATTTTTAAATGCTTCATAATAACGCCCAACTTCAACATAAAAAGAACATATATATATATATATATATATATATATATATATATATATATATATATATATATATATAATTAAAAGAAAAGAAATGGATCCGACAGTATGAGTATGGAAAGGTGGAATGAAAACATCACAATGCTGTTAAAGAGAAAACAATTCATAATATAATCATAGCTGATATTGATCAATATTTCGATTTTACAAAAATCATCATCAGAGCTCATTTACTCCGTGGTGTTTGTGATCGGAGATAAAAGTCAAAGGAAATATTGATCAATATCAGCTATGATTATATTATGAATTGTTTTCTCTTTAACAGCATTGTGTGATGTTTTCATTCCACCTTTTCATACTCATATATATATATATATATATATATAATATATAATATATATATATATACACACACACACATATATATATATATAATATATATATATATATATATATATATAATAAAGTGTGTTTCTTTATAGTATCTTTGAAGCATTGTGTGTATGTGTAATATAAAGATTTTGAAGGTAATTTACAATGCAATATATGTTGAATTTATTTAACTTTTTTTTTTTCAAAACTAAATATTTTCGGAAGTAAAATTCCATCTTCAGAGTTATTGAAAGTACTAGGTGTTTTTTTATAGTACTTATCCCACGGCGATATTGTAATCATCTGTTGTTTAAGAAGTTGAGGAACGCCGTATATTTGAAATTTTTTCCGTGATGTTAAATCGGCTAATTCAAATATTCAAATTTTCAAATATACTGCGTTCCTCAACTTCTTAAAACAACAGATGATTACAATATCGCCGTGGGATAAGTACTATAAAAAAAACACCTAGTACTTTCAATAACTCTGAAGATGGAATTTTACTTCCGAAAATATTAGTTTTGAAAAAAAAAAAAGTTAAATAAATTCAACACATATTGCATTGTAAATTGCCTTCAAAATCTTTATATTACACATACACA
Organism: Doryteuthis pealeii; assembly: GCA_023376005.1. Lineage (NCBI taxonomy): Eukaryota > Metazoa > Mollusca > Cephalopoda > Myopsida > Loliginidae > Doryteuthis > Doryteuthis pealeii. The sequence goes on along the minus strand of CM042159.1, from coordinate 25,478,501 downwards.
CAATGCTTCAAAGATACTATAAAGAAACAAACTTTATTTCCCTATGCCGAGCCAGGCTATATTTATAGTAAAAATTAAAAGAATTTCGAACAATTTCCACGCGCGGGAGCAGCCGAGCCGGTTTAACATCACGGAATTAACCGATTTAACATCACGGAAAGAATTTTCAAATATACGGCGTTCCTCAACTTCTTAAAACAACAGATGATTACCATATCGCCGTGGGATAAGTACTATAAAAAAAAACACTTAGTACTTTCAATAACTCTGAAGATGGAATTTTACTTCCGAAAATATTTAGTTTAAAAAAAAAAAAAAAGTTAAATAAATTCAACACATATTGCATTGTAAATTGCCTTCAAAATCTTTATATTATATATATATATATATTATATATATATATATATATATATATATATATATATATATTTCTGTGTCTGTCTCTGTGTCTGTATATATGTGTGTATATATATGTGTGTATACATCATAAAAACTGCACCACACAAGACGAAGATGGGAGAAGTCATCACTGACCAAAGGAAGCGGCTACAACATTGGGTTGAGCACTACCTAGAGCAAAACCCAAAACGTTGTGACGGTCAATGATCTAAATGCCATCTAAGGTTTACCAATCATGGAGGAACTAGACACACCACCAAGCGTGGAAGAACTCAGTAAAGCCATCAACCGCCTCGCAAATAGGAAGGCAAACGGGAGTGATGGCATACCATCAGAAGTATTGAAGAGCTGGAAATCAGTGTTGGTTCAACCATTACATGATCTATTTTGTAGCTGTTGGGGAAAAGGACACATCCCAAGGGACATGCGGTACTCTATCATTGTCACTCTATACCAGAATAAAAGAGACCGGGGAGACTGCAATAATTATCGAGGCATCTCCCTACTTAGCATCATTGGAGAAGTTTTTGCTCGCGTTTCACTGGCTCGGCTACATACTCTTGCCTCTCAGATCTACACGGAGTCCCAGTGTGGTTTTCGTTCTAACCGGTCAACAGTGGACATGATATTCTTCCTACGCCAGCTGCAGGAAAAGATGCCACTTTATATTGAATTTATTGATTTAACGAAGTCGTTTGACATTGTTAGCCGAAATGGTCTCTTTAGACTGCTGCAAAAGATTGGCTGCCCACACAGACTGCTAGAAAACATCACTTACTTAGATGCAGATACGCACAGCATAGTCTGTTTAAATGGTACACCATTTGAGGAAATTCCAGTCAACAGCGGAGTGAAGCAGGGCTGTGTCCTTGCGCCTACACTGTTCAGAATCTTTTTTCTCTATGCTTCTCCAATATGCTTTTAGGTACTGCAGTGAAAGAATCTACAATCACACAAGAGCAGACGGAAAGTTATTCAATATTGCTCGTCGTCGTGCCAAGAGTAAAGTCAAGAAGGTCCTCATTCGGGAAATGCTATTTGCTGACGAGGCAGCATTGACACCATACACTGAAGAAGGCTTGCAACAGCTTGTAAGTCGCCTCACACTTGCTTTTAAGGGGTTCGGACTTTCCATAAGTAAAAGTAAGACCAAATTCATGGCACAAAACGGGGACTCTCCCCTAAACATCAATATTGATGGGTGCAACCTTGAATCTGTGGACTTCCCTGACATACTCGTCCATCGGGGCAGGGGTCAAGTGTGCTTCGACCACTGGATCAGGGTAAAGTACAAATAATAGCGTCGATCCCAGGGGGCTATCCCCACTGGCAATACCTGCCCCCTTGATTTAAAAGGGCAGGGCTGGGTTTATTGCCCAGCGCCTGAGGCGCCCCCTTGAGGGGGAATGTCGAGGGGATCGACGTAATTTTTGTTCTTTCCCACCCATGAGCTTCGGCTTATGGGTGGGCCCACATTAAACGAGGCCTTGTGCCCAGTCGATACGAGTGGGGTATGAGACAAATATTACCTTGAATCTGTGGAGAGTTTCAAGTACCTCGGGTCCACCATCTCAAACTCAGTCTCCTTTGGTTCTGAAGTCAACAGCAGAATAGCAAAAGCAGCTGCAGTCATGGCTAAACTGAATAAGAGAGTCTGTAATAATGCCAGGCTTACCAAGAAAACAAAGATGCGTGTCTGCAAAGCGTGTGTCCTCAGTACACTCCTCTACAGTAGCGGAGTGTGGACAACATATACAAGCCACGAAAGGAAACTCAATAGTTTCCATCTCCGTTGTCTACGACGTATTCTACACATTCGTTGGCAGGATAAAGTGCCAAACACAGTCGTGCTGGACTGCGCCAACATGAACAGCATCTTCTCCATTTTCTGTGACAGATGCCTTCGGTGGCTTGGACATGTCAAGAGAATGGAAAATGGACGCATCTCAAAAGATCTTTTGTACGGCGAATTAGTAAAAGGCTCCCGATCAGTTGGTAGACCACGCCTTCGATTTAAAGATGTCTGCTGGAGAGCTATGAGGATATGCCATATTGACACAAATACGTGGGGGGTAGATGCAAAAAATAGAGTGATCTGGCTCCTCAACGTTAAATAAGGCACAGAAAGGGGTAAGGCAGAGAGGAGAGTAGCCTCGACAGAAAAGAGAGCCAGAAAAAGAGAGAAAAGCCAGCAGACCCAGAAAGCATCACATTTTGTGCGTATTCAGTGCACTAAAGACTGTCACTCAAGAATTGGCCTGTAGATTCACTTGCGCAGATACAGATAACATTTTTATTTTTATTTTACACTACGCTATCTTCCTTAGTGGACGGAAAGGATCTAATAAAAATAAATATAACATTTATTAATTTAAACATCTAGATTAGAGAAGGTAATTAGGAGGTGATAATTTTCTTTTTAAATTTAAAAGTGGAGGGGAAATTATGGGATGGGTTATTGTTATTTGTTTTTTTGTTGTTTTTTTGGGGGGGGGGCGGGTAATTAAAAACGTAAGATACGCTCTAATATTTCCCTTTTTATTTCGTAACTGGGAAGTTATTGGATTGTTAAAAAGATCTAAAAGTTTTTCGTAAATGGTAAGTCACCTTTTTTTTCTTTTTTTTTTTTTTTTTTTGCAAACCGTATGATACCTTTTTTCTCGTAAAACGTTTTCTTTTTCGTAATTGGTTAATTTTAAAACATTAGATACGCTAAAATTGGGAAGATATTATTTTTTTTAACGTTAGATACGCTCAGGTTTTGTTTCCCTTTTTATATCGGAATTGAGAAGTCATTAATTTATTAAACGTTAGATACTCTCTAAATTTTTATTTAAATTTGATTATTCTTCTTTTTTTTTTAAGTTAGATACATTAAAAAAAATATTTTTCGTAATTGGGAAGGCTTTTTTTAACGTTAGATAAGCTCTATTTTTTCCTTTTTGTTTCATAATTGAGAAATTATCAAGTTTTTGAAGCCTTAGAATTGCAGAGTTTCGTAATGATTAAGAATTAGGAATTTCATTAAGTTTCGAGTGGGGGATGCATCAATTTTCGTTTTATTCTAGCGCGGGGATAATTTAATACATGTTAATTGTGAATAAATAGGCAAAATTTAATTTCTTCTGGACTTCTTGGCTTCATGGTGTTGCGCCATGTGACTTCAGACATGAACAGTCAGCTATGGAGAGTTACCGATTGCCAGTTCGAAGAGGTAATGCCAAATCACCAGTGGACAGAATACAATTTAAAATCATAATTTTAGTAAAGCCTTTTTAAACATTTATATTATAACCATAGATGGTATACTAACATGTACTACCATTCTATCTCTTAGTGGATAATATAAAGAAATGATACTAAGAATAGATTAACTTCAAAATATCCTTTAAAAAATTCCTTGGGTAAGAAAACCACCGGTCAGAATACAATTTAAAAACTTAATTTTAGTAGATACTTGTCCGAAAATCTCAGACAAAAATCTCATTATTTTAAATTGTATTCTGTCCACTGGTGCTTTAGCATTACCCCTTCCAGCTGGGAAAATTTGGCTCAGGGCCGCCCTCGGTGGCGTCAGGCTCTCCGTAGCTGACTATCCATGCCTGAAGTTACCCTAGCGCAACATCATGAAGTCTAGAAGAAAGCGACAGCAACAACGCCCCGGCACATCAGCATCTACAGGGACTTCCTTCACATACGACAACTGTGGTCGAGGCTGTTTTTTGAAAACTGGATTTCACAGTCACAGGAGGCGCTGTAACTTCCGGGGCACAATAATTATATAGTCTTCCGAGTATGCAATGCCGATACGATACAAAAATTAAGATTTTAAATTGTATTCTGTCCACTGGTACTTTAGCATTGCCCCTTCCAGCTGGGAAAATTTGGCTCAGGGCCACCCTTGGTGGCGTCAGGCTCTCCGTAGCTGACTATCCATGCCTGAGGTCACCCTGGCGCAACACCATGAAGTCTAGAAGAAAGCGACGGCAACAAAGCCCCCGCACATCAGCATCTGCCGGTGCTTCCTTCACATGCGACAACTGTGGTCGAGGCTGTTTTTTTTAACATTGGATTTCACAGTCACAGGAGGCGCTGTAACTTCCGGGGCACAATAATTATATAGTCTTCCGAGAATGCAATGCCGATACGATACAAAAATTAAGATTTTAAATTGTATTCTGTCCACTGGTGATTTGGCTGGGAAAATTTCAGACAAAGAACGAGTCCTTTTTTAAGAGTAAAAAGTGTCTATTAGACATTGACGGAAAAAGATAGTGAAAATGTCTACCTATCTGGTCAGTAGCCAATCGATTATGAATCATTTATTGATCTCTTCAGTATTTGTAAAGTCACGATAACATCGAACTGCAAACTTTATCATTAGATATTTCACCCATTCCCGAACGTCCGTTACATAACTTACACAAATCTTTCTCCTTTTGTCGTGACCAGAGGGTTAGAGGTCACACGAAGTAATGTTCACCATACAAAGGCATATTCAAAATCGATGAGTTGTCATTTCTCTAACCCTAGGAGATAAAACCTTCCATTAGACTCTCTAAGCTGTGGGACTTTAGGGGGGTCGGGGCAAAATGGCGGAAACATGAATAACGCGCGGATATTGGTGGGGGGAGTGATGGAGAGGCTAACAGGTTCAAGCAAAAATCGATGTATGTATGAGAGGTTCTCGTGAATAAAAGATGTATTCATAAGATCTGCCGACATTATTCCGCCGTAGAATACAAGAAAAATACAAAGACTAATAATACTAGTTTAGTTTTTTCTACTTTACTTTTTTCTTTTATTTCTTTTTTTTTTTTTTTTTTCTTTTTTTTCAAAATACATTTCCTCCCGTTCTGTATCTTATTTTTATCTAAAACGATGTACTTTAATAAAAAAAATAAAAAAAAGAAAATGCAAAAACGAACATGCACAAATCCATCTTTATATATACTGTAAATGGAGGCGCGTGGACAGAGTTGTAGGAAATGGGCTCGTCGAACCGAGTTCGAATCCTGAACGAAGTTGTATGCATTTCGCCTAGTGCTGATACAGTTGGGAAAGGAATATATCTAACTACTCTCCCTCCAAATATGCGTAACTAGTACCGCAGATTGAGCTCTTAACCTTGGCTAGGTAACCTGTCTAGGAGAAGGAAAACTCTGAATTCAAAGCAGTTAAACTCTGAGTAAGAAATGGTGCAGAAGGGTTGGTATATATATATATATATATATATATATATATATATATATATATATATATATATACGCGGGTCTGTGGATGACTATATATATATATATAATATATATATATCCAGAGACCCGTGTTTCGACTTATCAAGTCTCTTCGGTGTGGCTAGACATTTTGTGAGCTACCTACAACCGGGTTAGAAGTCGGAGAGCTTATCCTCTCGGCTATCATCACCCACAGAATATGAAGGGGATTTTAACTGTTTTAATACACACATCTCTATGTATGTAAAGGCCGTAAGAGACTGCTGCATCCCATTTTATAAGATGCAAATGGATATATATATATATATATATATATGTGTGTGTATTTAGAGAGAGAGAGAGAGAGAGAGAGAGAGTGAGAGAGATAGGGGAGGGAGAGACGGGGAGGGAGAGAGAATGTCCGATTACCACTTCAACGTTTTCATTGTAATAGTAGTATTTCAGTGATTTATCCAAAAGTGCATAATAATTCATAAAAACTAGATCTTTAATAACAACATCAACAGTAAACTATATGCACACATATGAATCTGCCCTGGAGAATGACACGCATAAGATTCTCTGGGTCTCTGAGATACAGACGGATTCTCTAATCCCGGCCGAGAGACCAGATCTAGTTTTAATTAACATGAAGAAGAAGTCTTGCCACATCATGGATTTTGCCGTCCCAGCCGAGCACCGAGTCAAAGCAAAAGGAAGCCATATACTTGGACCTTGCCAGAGAACTGAGAAAACTGTGGAACATTAAGGTAAAGGTCTTGCCAATCATAATTAGTGCCCTTAGAACTGCCCCCAAGTGTCTGGAAAAGAGTCTGAATTAATTGGAAATCAGAGGAAGAATCGCGACCATCCAAACTACATCATTAAGATCGGCTAGAATATTAAGAAGAGTTCTGGAGACCTGAGAAGACTTGATGTCACTCAGATTCCAGTGAACCAGCGGATAAAAAAAACTCGAATCGAGTAAAATACTACTACTACTACTACTACTATACTAATAATAATAATAATAATAATAATAATAATAATAATAATAATAATAATCTGTTCTTGATAATAATAATAATAAGAAGAAGAATCTGTTCTTAAGAACAAAACGCATAAAATTCTCTGGGACTTTGAAATAAAAACGGATCACCTTATCCCAGCAAGAAGACCAGATCTAGTGTTGATAAACAAAAAAGAAAGAACTTGTCAACTGGTGTATTTTGCAGTGCCAGCAGATCACAGGGTGAAGCTAAAGGAAAATGAAAGAATGGACAAATATCTGGATCTTGCCAGAGAACTGAAAAAGTTATGGAATATGAAAGTGAAAGTGATACCAATTGTAATTGGTGCACTGGAACAGTCCCAAAAGGATGAAAAAGGGTTTGGGACGTTTGGAAATCAGAGGAAGGATTGAAACCATTCAGAACAATGCACTGCTGCAATCTGCCAGAATACTCAGAAGAGTCCTGGACACCTGAGGAGACTTGCTGTCACTCAGACTCCAGTGAAAGACCATCAGCTAATGCTGATGTGAAAACTCAAAAGGAGTAAAATAATAATAATACTTAGTAATTTTAGTAATAATGATAAAAGTACTTTACTAATTTTATCAAGCAAACAGAGATGAAAAGAATCGTTTAAAAAGAATACCTCAGAAGAACAAGAAAGCTCATAGAAACCAAGCTCAGCAGCAGAAATCTTATGAGAAGAATACATACCTGGGCTGTCCCCGTTATAAGATACTCTGGGTCATTCTTAAAATGGACAAGAATAACTCAGACAGATCGACGAAAAGGCTAGGAAATTAATGACAATGCACACGACTCTACCTCCTAGAGATGATAGAGATAGGCTATATGTATCAAGAAAAGAAGGTGGAAGAGATCTTACTAACATAGAGGACTGTGTCGGAGCCATAATCCAAGGACTCGAAGAATACACAAAAAAGAGCAAAGAAAGATTACTTATGGCAGCCAACAACAGCAGATGTAATATGGACAAATAGAAAAACAACGAAAACTAGAAAACAAAAATTGGAAGAAAAAAAAATATATACACTTCAAACGACAAATCGGAGAGGTTGCACATGAAAAGAATTGGGAATGGTTAAGAAGAGGAAACCTCAAGAGATAAACTGAATCACTAATAATTGCAGCACAAAATAATGCTATAAGAACAACATTATATCAAAGCAAAAATAGATAAGACCCGACATAACAGTAAATGTTGAGTGTGCAGTGAAAGAGAAGAGACTCTAAACCCTGTATTAAGCGAATGCAGCAAACTAGCACAAAGGGAATACAGAGCTAGGCACAACTGGGTTGGAAAGGTGATCCACTGGGAATTATGCAAAAAATTTTGACCATACAACAAAAAGGTATCTGCAGAAACCAGAATCTGTACTTGAGAATGAAACGCATACAATTCTCTGGGGCTTCGAAATAAAGATGGATCACCCCATCCCGGCCAGGACACCAGAACTCGTGTTGATTACTGAAAAAAAAAGAATAAAAAAGAGAATGTGCCAAGTGGTGGACTTGCCAGACAATTGAAAAAACTGTGGAATATGAGGATGAAAGTGATACTAATTGTAGTTGGGGCACTTGGAAATCAGAGGAAGAATTGAGACCATCCAGATTACTGCATTGCTGCAATCGGCTAGAATACACAGAAGAGTCTTCGAGACACGAGGAGACTTGTTGTCACTCAGACTCCAGTGAAATACAATCAGCTAAAGCTGATGTGAAAAACTCAAAAGGAATGAATAATAATTTTTCACAATTATTGTATATCTCCATATATAGAGAGTGATAGATAGATAGATGTGTGTCTGCGGTAACGGTCACCGGCTTAGAATGAGTCACGCTTTATTTTTCAGTGAGATCTGATTTCCATATGATAAATAATCTGCCTATAGAAGTGAATGCATGTAATGGAGTAAATATTCTATGCAATGACGGACGGAAGTTACATCTGAGAAATCAATATATATATATATATATATATATATATATATATATATATATATATAAGTCAGATCTTAGCCCGGAAGAGCATTCACCAAAACTTTTAGTAGGTTCGTCTGACTCATTAGATTATCTTTATTATTTGCTCTACTTAGGTATTGAGCACTTTTTACTTATTAGCTTATTCTCTTAGCGGTTGTATGAATATATATATATATCTTATATACATATATATACATATATAAATTGTTTTTTTCTTTTGGCCAAATACTGTACCAATAGATTATTTTTTTGTTGGTACGACTATCTTGGTCTTTTCTTTTTTCCAAATATTATTCTCCCCGGTTGATGTTTGGTAGTATATTTTTACAATCAAACTATTTGCTGGTTTTTTTCTCACCGCGAGGATTTACCAACACGCTTGGTATATTAAATTGTATATATATATATATATATATATATATATATATATATATATATATATATATAATATAATATATTAATAATTTGAAGGCCAATACAATGCATATGAAAAATCTTATCGATTTAGAAGCATAAACTTCATCATCAGATGGATCACCCAATCCCGAAACTCTGATGATGAAATTTATGCTTCGAAATCGATAAGACAAAAATAACATCTTTTTGTTTTTATTTTTCATACGCATTGTATTAGCCTTCGAATTATTAATATATTATAACATACTTAACAATGCTTCAAGCAAATTACCAATTGCTTATATATATATATATATATATATATATATATATATATATATATATATATATATATATATATTACTTTTCTCTCCCAAACTATGGGTAAATAGTAGCACAGACTGGGTTCTTTAGCCTTCGTTATATATACGCACTCAATTATACACACATACACCCATATGATTGTTCGTTTGTTTGTTGGATTTTACGGCATGTCAACTCTTTATTGGGTTATTTTATGCCGAAAACGTTTTGTACTATTCAAGCTTATTGGGTGTTTAATTTTTTAGACTCAATGTTGTTTTCTATTTAACGTATAGATATGGGTAATCTGAACATTAGCTACATAAATGAGAGTAAACTCCCCTTGTTTATTTTACTTTGAGGAAGCCATATGATTTGGTCGGCCATTTTTATTTCACCGTAATCAATACCGCATGTTTTAACACGAAAATATCATAAAATGTCTTCTTAATAACAATTAAGTTAATTTCAAATAATGCGCAAGCACAATTAAGAACACATTTATGTTATTTTCGTGTTAAAACATGCAGTTGTATTGGTTCGAACAAATTCGTATTTTCAGTGAAATGAAAATTTCTGTGAAATGACAAAAATTGATATAATTAATAGTCTGATATCTCAAATTTGAGGATACACAAAAGTAACTTGTAAATGCTTTTGCTCAAAATTGATTTGTGTTGTTTTTTTATCAGCAATTGTGTGTCATAGTACACTAGCCTGAAAAAAATGAAGTTCTCACTTTTAATTATGATATTTTTCAAAACAACCTTGGACCATATGACATTTAGGCATTTATCTCGATTCAGAAGGACATGTTTTTCATTTACACCGTCAATATCCGGTTGTTTGTTAGGGGTTAGAGGTAGGTTAGGATTAGGGGTTAGTTTTATAATTTTCAGAAATCTAAACATCGTCTGTAACAAACAACCGGATTTTGACGGTGTTAATGAAAAAGATGTCCTTCTGAATCGAGATCAAAAAGGGGTGCCTAAAGGTCATATGGTCCACAATTTTTACCAAATCCTACACCACAGTGGTGGTATCCTACACCAGTGTGTGGTCTCCTAGCGATTTTGTATACATTATTATTAAATTGCTAAATGAGTGGCCAATAAGAAAATACCTTACATTGAGCTATCGCTTGCAAAAAGGTTACACAAATATTTGGAGTCATACTTTTCCCGAGGGAATAGCAGAACGTGAAACACAATCTGTCTTATTTGTATTATTTTTTTAAAGATGTGGCTTGATATGTTTTTTATTATTTAGATTTTTCGGGCTGTTGTCTCATCTTTATTAACATATACACAACGTTTTGATGGATGCGTTGACAATAAATTTGCTGACACCCGACAAGAAATGCTTAAAGAAGGCCGGATGGCATATCAGCCGAAACTTTGTGTTCATAACAATAAGTAGGCGCGTGATGTAATGGTCATCATCGGAAGATATGGGCACACTGAAATGAGTTCAAATCCAGGGCGTGGCTGTTTGCATTTCACAGGGTGCTAATAACCTTGTGAAATGTATACACCCAACTATATCCCCTCCGCCAATTTTGGGGGAATAGTAGGACAAACTGGGTTCTTTAATATTCATTAGGCAACCAGTCTAGTAGAAGGAAAACTCTGAATTCGAAAATTTAAACTCTGATTTGTCCCATCCTACTCGTGCGGAGAGGTTGGTCAATTTGTATATAAAAATGAGGATAATTTTCTTTCTTTTTCTTCACCTTTCCGTTTTATACTTACTTTCTGTCTTTATTCACTCTTAACTTTTTTGTATTGTACTTTCTTTCTTTCTTTCTTTTTCCACCTTTCATTTTATACTCTCTTTCTTTCCTTCTTTCTTTAAATTCTTCCTGCTTCACCCTTTCTTTACTTTACTCTTTTGTTTTATACTTTCTTTCTCTCCTTCTTTTCCATCCTTTCGTTTTATACTCTCTTTCATTCTTTCTTTCTTTCTTCTTCCTTCACCCTTTCATTTTATTCTTTCTTCTTTCATTCGTTTGTTCCTTCTTTCTCTCTTTCTTTCTTTCTTTCTTTCAACTTAATTGATTTGTTTTGTACTTTCTTTCTCTCTTTCTTTTCCATCCTTTCGTTTTATACTCTCTTTCATTCTTTCTTTATTTCTTCCTCCTTCCCCCTTTTCTTTTTATTATTTCTATCTTTCATTCGTTTGTTCCTTCTTTCTCTTTTTCTTTCTTTCTTTCTTTCCTCATTACTCTTTTGTTTTATACTTTCTCTCTTTCTTTTCCATCCTTTCGTTTTATACTCTCTTTCATTCTTTTTTCTTTCTTCTTCCTTCACCCTTTCCTTTTATTCTTTCCTTCTTTCATTCATTCTTTCTTTCATCTTCAATCTTTGGTTTAATACTTTGTTCGTTTCTTTTTTCTTCTTGTTCAACATAAATAATGCTAACACACAGCTTTATCCAGGTTTCGAACTCGAGTCACCGAGTCTAAATCCTACGATGATAACCGTTACATGCATGCCACTCAGTGCAGTCCCATAGGAAATGGTGTGCTGACAAATGAATAAAAGAATAATGCCGGACCATTGGAGAACGTTTAATTTAAGATTCATTTTACTACTGAATATCAATTGTCTCTTGTTACTTCCGCTCTCATGATTACATTTCCCCCTCCCCCGTGAAGAATTTCGCTTTGTCAGATGATGTATGTTATACGAATTGGCTGGTTGTTTAATTTATTTTAACAGCTGCAATATTTTCCAAATAAGTCTCATTTGGCTGTCTTGAAATTTAGATTCTATTTCATTTTCAAGACAGATGTGTTCTTTTTTCAACGAAAATGAACAAAATGAATAGACACACACACACACACACACACACACACACACACACATATATATATATATATATATATATATATATATATATATATATATATACACACATATATACATATATACGTGTGCATCAAGTGAATGCATCAATAACTTGATATATATATATATATATATATATATATATATATATATATATATATATATATAAAATATGTGTGTGTTAGTGTGTGTGTGTATATATGTGTGCGTGTGTTTGTACATATATACGTATACATGTACAAGCACACGCACAAACATACACACATATACATATATATGTATATATATATATGTGTGTGTATATATAT
>CM042159.1:25456016-25458516 GCA_023376005.1 Doryteuthis pealeii | reverse complement strand
CCACTTTCACATGACCCATTTTCTACTGTCTCTACTGTCCCTCCTAATCAACCCACACGGCCATCTCAAACATCCACTCCCGATTAGCAACAGCTGACCACAATCTCATCCGATTCGCGACCAATGACACTCGTTTAGCGAGCCAGCGTCAGGCAAATATCCGGCCCGACCTACATATTTTTCGAGTCATGTTCTTGTCACTTTTTTTTGTCGAAAAATTAATGTAGATATTTTAAACGCCTCTCGCCAGATGTTCATCGTCAAATCAATGTAAATATTCAAAACACACAGACAGACAGATAGATAGACATAAACTGAATGATATATATATATATATATATATATTATATATATATATATATATATATTATCACAGTCTATTCATATTTATATATCAAACTTTATAGATATACATACATATATATATATGCATGGTCACAAGATGAAAATGATATGTAATATGAATATATATGTATATATATATACGTACATGCACACACAAGTGAATATATATATATATATATATGTGTGTGTGTGTGTGTGTATGTCTGTGTGTCTGTGTGTATGTGTGTGTATACATACATATTACATATAATTTTTATGTTGTAACCATGGATATACAAAAATACATAAATACATATACAGAGATATAGATATGAATAGACTGTGATATATACATTGATATATTAAATATTTTACAATCCCACTTTTAAAAAATGCGAGACTGATTTAAATCAAGATTATTTTTTTGTTTATTAAACCTAGATATATTATACATTTTACGAATTGAATTATTTTTAATAGCTCTTAAGTAAACATACCAAACGTTCTAATATTTAAATTTTCTTACTGTGGTATATCCACAGGTACTTATTAGTATAAAATTATGACAGAAATAATTCAGTTCATATAAAATTCAATGACAAACACTCCCTAATTGGCGCATATTGTAAGACACCGAATAAATTGGAAGATTCTATGTCATCAAGACCGTGACATTTTATTTTAAAACTTAATTTAATCCATTATTGAACGCTACTTTGTTTACTGACATGAGAATAAACATCGATGTTTGGTTCAAGGAATTTTTGAATAATCTCTTAAAATAATTATCAGTTTCGTTGTTTGAACATATGTTACGATTCGCATTTTCTATCACTTTCTTTTTTTGGGGGGTGGAGTGGGGGTAGAAGGGGGTATTTTAACACGTGTAATTTTTTTTTTCTATGAGATAAATATAATTAGTCAATGTGCTTGTTTTGAGAAAGAGGCAGCTACACAATTTTAATTCAGTTGGATTTTAAAAGCTGTCAGAACGAAACGGAACTGTGTAAAAAAAAAATGGCAGATAAAAGACGTCGTGGAAAACAGAATATAAAGAGGTGGATTTTAAATGTGTTTGTAAATTGGATTGAATCTTCTTTTTTAAGTTGTTAATTTGGTTTAATGGCTCATCAATGATTGTGGGTTATTTAATGCCAAATATTCTTTAAGAAAGTATGTATACAATACAGTGACAGAGACAATTAATAATAATAATTAGTTCGATGCGCGTAGTGTAATTGTTAGAGTCGTAGGAAATGGACTCGTTGAAACCGAGTTCAAATCCTGTACGGAGCTACAGATCACATATCGCTAATGTCCATGGGAAAGATTAATCTAACAACTCTCCCTTTAGCTCCCTCTAACTAAGGGTAAATAGTAGGGAAGACTGGGCTCTTTAACCTTGGTTAGGCAACCAGTCTAAGAGAGGGAAAACGCTGAATTAAAACATGTTAAACTCCGCTTGGGATGGTCACTACTATAATAGGCTCAGTCCCAATTAGGGGTCTATTTCACTAATAATATTTAATGTGTACCAATACATTTGAAGTGGTAAGTCCTCGGGTGTTTGTCTTTACACTGGATCGTTTCTCTTTTATCTACGCACAGTCTCTTAGTTTTTTATTTTCCTAGTACCCTACTCGTACCAGGTCAGGCACAAAGGCCCTATTAACGTGGGAACCACCCACAAACCGAAGTTCATGGCATGGCGGGTGAAAAATTGCGTGACACAGGTCTGTTAGTTACCGGTTTTGTTATATACGCCAAAGTCAGCATTTCAAATAGCCAAAACAAATACCTTGAATCTAGCGAGCATAATCTGCATACGCACTGCCATAATCATGCCACAAAAGAGACAAAACGAGACTACACGCAATACATCCGCCTGTTAAAGGCGTGCATGTTATTTTTCTAAAACCTGACATATCAATTCCAAGCATCTCAGAGGTCACAGAAAACAGAATATGAAAAAGTTGATTTTTTTAATAAATTGGATTAAAATCTTTAAGAAAAAATTGTTTTAATGTTCACAGGAAACTTTACTGAGGTGTCTACAAGTGATTTCAGCAATACAGTAATTTAATTCGTTCCGTTCTTAAATCAATTCTCTCGTATACCAAATCAATTTTCCCCACTGAAATTGTGGAGAGAGAACCCACGAACGTAGTGGTACGAA
>CM042159.1:25396016-25451016 GCA_023376005.1 Doryteuthis pealeii | reverse complement strand
ATTTTCTTGTATATATAAATACAATTGCATGTTATTAGTGTGTAGATATGGTCAACAGTCTTAATGATGTAAACCAATTTTATTAATAATTGAGGTTTAAATGAAAATAAAATCATGGAGAATGTGATGTAAATAACAAAGGGAATTGTGACTTGAATGGTAATATAGTTTCGGTTACAGACAGACAAACTCACAATCTCCATTATAATAAGATTTACAGTTGACTTTTTGTAATACTTCAACCATTTACTATCAGATTTATTTTGATATATCAAGGGTCTCCTTAGTAGCAGCCTATTACAATTGTATTGTAGTTTAACTCTATAACTGGTCAACTCTGTCAGTGACGCCCGCTGCAATATCTCAAGTCTTGATAGAAACCAAATACTCAGCTTGGGATGGAAATATAAAGGGAAGAAAAAAAGAAAGGCGCGAAACATAGAAGAGATAAATAAGAATAAAGAGAAGGAAGAAGAGTTAAGAGGAATAATTGAATAAAACGTAAAAAAAAGAAGGAAAGATAAAGAATGAGAAAAGAAGAACAACGAAAGAAAAACAAAGAGAAGAAAAGAGAAAAGAGAAACGAGAAACGAGAAAACAGATGACGAGGAAAGAAAAGCAAAAAGAAGAGAAAGGAGAAGAGAAAAGAGAAAGAAAGAGAAAAGAGAAAAGAGAAAGAAAGAGAAAAGAGACGACAATGAAAGAAAACGAAAAGAAGAGAAGAAGAAGAGAGAGAGAAAGAAAGAGAAGAGAGAAAGAAGAGAAAAGAGAAAGAAAGAGAAAGAGAAATAGAAAGAAAAGAGAAAAGAGAAAGAAAGAGAAAGAGATGACAATGAAAGAAAAACGGAAAGAAGAGAAAGAAGAAGAGAAGAAAAGAGAAAAAGAGAAAGAAAGTGAAAAGACAAAGAGAAAGAGAAGAAAAGCAAAAAGAGAAAGAAAGAGAAAAGAGAAAGAGAAAGAGAAAAGAAAGAAAGAAAGAGATGACAATGAAAAGAAAAACGAAAGAGAGAGAAAGAAGAGAGAAGAGAAGAAAAGAGAAGAGAGAAAGAAAGAGAAAAGAGATGACAATGAAAGAAAAACGAAAAGAAGAGAAAGAAGAAGAGAAGAAGAGAAGAAAAGAGAAGAGAGAAAGAAAGAGAAAAGAGAAAGAAAGAGAAAAGAGAAAGAAAGAGAAAAGAGAAATAGAAAGAAAAGAGAAAAGAGAAAGAAAGAGAAAAGAGATGACAATGAATGAAAAACGAAAAGAAGAGAAAGAAGAAGAGAAGAAAAGAAAAAAGAGAAAGAAAGAGAAAAGAGATGACAATGAAAGAAAAACGAAAAGAAGAGAAAGAAGAAGAGAAGAAAAGAGAAAAGAGAAGAAAAGAGAAAAGAGATGACAATGAAAGAAAAACGAAAAGAAGAGAAAGAAGAAGAGAAGAAAAGAGAAAAGAGAAAGAGAAATAGAATAATAGAGCGACATGATAATGACTTCGTATGTGTAATTTTCTTTAAAATTTAGAGAAACAAAAAAACCACACTTAATATTCGAACAAAAATCATTTCAAGGAAGTGCATCAAGGAAGTGCATCAAGGTGCTGGTCTATGACAAGGTAGTAAAAGAGTTCGAACTCGAGCCGTGCTATTAGGTTCTCCCAGACTAATATACCTGAGATAGGTATGAAGTCCTCATCCCTCCGATATGGGTTAAATAATCCTACTACACTCCTTATACAAAGAATTGGGTCTGCATTAAATAAACCATGAAAGTTTCTATGCCATTTATACATCTTCATTGTTATTTGTACAACGTTTCGGCCGATATACCCTCCGGCCTTCTTCAGGTATTTCTTTTCGGACCCGGGAACCTTCTCGGACTCGGGAACCTTCTTTTCGAACTCGGGAACTTTCTTGTCGTATTCGGGAGCCATCACGGAACTTTGAACCTAACCCTTTATTTATTCCACGGGGGTATCCTGTTCTCATTCCGCTAACCATAGCTGGGGTAGGAGTTGTGCTAATTAATTATTTTTCTAACTGCTTTCACTCAGGATTGAACTCGGGAACCAGAGATAACTGTCACTTAGAACTGTCTTTTAGCCCAACTGCCTAATCCAATCGGCCTGTGTCCAAGAAAGTTCCCGAGTTCGAAAAGAAGGTTCCCGAGTCCGACAGGTTCCGAGTCTGAGAAGGTTCCCGAGTCCGACAAGAAATACCTGAAAAAGGCCGGAGGGTATATCGGCGAAACGTTGTACAAATAACAATGAAGATGGGGACAATAGTCCGAATAACACTAATAATATTAATCTTCAAGCCTCATCTCAAACATTCAGAGAAATGTCATTTATACATATATAAAGGACAGTTGTGTGTATATGTATGTCCGGAGGAAACTTCGAAAATAAAACAATTAACGACAAAGTAAATATATATACACATTAAATATCATCAGGGCGTGGTTTTTGAGTAAAAATAATAGAGATTTGATTTATATTCATAAAGATAATTAAAAAATAAAATTTAAATGATAACAGCATGGATTTTTGTTTACATTAAATATTTTAGATAGTAGACAGTAACATTTCTTTTCAGAGTAGCTGTATCAATGCAGGGTCTTTTTTTTTTTTTTTACATAGAAATTTAAATGGGTCATCCCACAAGGATTCAACTCGCGATTCAGTAACAATGGATCTGCGGGACTAACTTAAACAATACCCTTCTACCCAGGTGATGCCGGGTAGCCGCTGTTAGTTAAACAATAAAAGCAAACCAAACACAAAATATGAGCAGTAGTGACTACGATGGTAAGATTCGAAGAACTGCAGCAACGCCAACAGGAAATAAGTAACAGCTATATATTCATGGCTTTAATTGATATATATATATATATATATATATATATATATATATATATATATATATATATATATATGTGTGTGTGTGTGTGTGTGTGTGTGTGTGTGTGTATGTGTGTGTCTTCGTTTGATTCAATGAATACACCTATTATTGGAGTGGTATAATGGTTAGAGTCGTAGGAAACAGACTTGTCGAGTCGAGTTCAAATCCTGGACGAACCTTTTTGCATTTTCCACAGCGCTAATACTTTTGGTAAAGGTATGCATCCAACTACTCTCCCTCCAGTAATGGGTAAATAGTAGGACAGATTGGGATATTTCAGCTTGGACAGGTAATCAGTTTCTGAGAATAAAAAGTCTGAATTCAAACCACTAAATCTCCGCTTAAGAAATTTACCTTTTGTCACATCCTACTCGTTGGCTGGTTGATTGATTGGGTTTTACGGCATGTCAACACATTGGGTTATTTTGTGCTGAATACGTTTTTGTTTTATTAATTCTTCATGTTTACTCAATTTTTTAAATCTCTTAAAAAAAAATTTAACACATACATGGGACCCTAACAGGTACTACCACTCCGAGTCGCAGTGGACCTGCGAGCAATGGTGATAAATTCCCCAGAACTCAGGAAATGGAACCTCACCATCAGATAGAATTAACGTTATACCCAGGACACTAAGATCATCAATATCTGCGTTCGAGCACGTATATGATAAAAAACAGTTGAGGCTTGCCGTAAGACAATAGGGTAGGGACAATCATATAGGTGCTAGGGCTTGACGTGACCTGCTGATTGATCGGAAGGGACCTCTCTGACATCCAGTCTAGACTAAGTAAGGATCGAAGCGGAGTATTGCATGCCATGGACTGCTCAGCCACCAGTATTCCATCCTTAAGCACTACGAGTCACAGACCACAGACAAGAGGTGGCCTCATGGGGGGGGGGGTGCTTACGACTCATCTGGGGTACAGTTGGTGTATTCTAAAACCCCAACCGACTAGGTGTTGTTAAATATATACATTATGTATCACACACATACACACAAACACATACGCATATATATATATATATATATATATATATATATATATATATATATAATATAAAACAGAGATTTTGGTATGTACGTGTCGACGTATAACAAAAAAACGGGAGGTCACTCAGATTCAAAATCTTGCATACACATTGATATCGTTTTAACTAAGAAAAACTCAAAATTTGGTTATTGATTTTTATTGATTAAGGGATTTAATCGATTAATTAATCCAAAATCACCCAATTTGCGGAACTGTCCGTATACCAGCCCCTCCTGATAATAAAATATTGTCTCTGCCTGCTTATTGTTAAAGCGATAAAAGCAGCGAAGTTTTCATTTTAATGAATTAATTTTGCAGTCTAAGCCGTTCAGCTCCGAATGTATGGCATATTTATGGTCCAATCTTTAATAATTTTTATATCGTTAGAAAGATAAGAAAATACTCTTTCAAAATATGTAATTTGTGTGAGTTTTTATCAATTGAATCATTTTTTACAGCGAGTTAAAAAATTAAAAAATGGCTTCGGATAGCCACGCTGCCTATGATTATTGCGATACAAGCAGTGCAGTCTATTCAGTCAGATCGGAATCTCTTACCTATTTAGGATCAAATCTTTAAAATATTTATATCTTTAGTAATAAGATGAAATAGTCTTTCTGAATATGTAATTTGTATGTGTTTTTTATAGATTTTTTTTTTTTTTTACAGCGAGTTAAAAAAAAAAAAATACTACGTATAGCCGATAAGGCAGTTCGGAATCTCTTAGTCTTTCTGAATATGTAATTTGTATGTGTTTTTATAGATTAAACTATTTTTACAGCGAGTTTGTCCATATTCTTAAATTGTACAGTACACTCAATTTAATTTTAATTTTTGTAATGCATAAAAATTGTAGAAATGAAAATGCACGCTTTACGGTTACATTATTAAAAAAATATTTAAATCGTAAATAACAGTATCATGAAAATCAGTTTACGTCGTAAGTACGGTTACATATTTGTATAAATTAAACTAAGATTTTCATTCGAATAAAATGACTTTTAATTCTTTAATTTATTTATTAATTTTTATTGTTAGAGTTTTAAAGGGTTAAAATAACAATAAGATTGACGAATTTCCTTAGAAACTGTTTTTCTTTTGGTTCGTTAACTAATTATTTTCTCAAACCACGATAAAAAAATAAAAAAAAAAGGTTACTAATACGGACAAAATCCGGTGTTTTATCTTTAGTCGAAGGCCCGACTGGAGATAAGTAGTCAATTATTTGTAAGACGAAATTATTTCAAGTTTATCTGACAATATTCAGTTATTGGAACATTTTTTAAAAATTATATGTAAGTACGAAAAATTGTAAGCGCTTTGTTTATCAAATGACATGATTCGTTAGTAAATTACCCAAAAAGTTGATAAAACAAAACAACTAACAACCAATATTTAAATTATTATTCAAAATACAATTTAAAATATTCCACAGAATTTGCCTTACAAATTAAATTTTAAGTTTTATGATTTTACTCTTTATTGTGAAGTCAATAAACATCGCTGAGTTTATAGTGCAACTTTTCAGTTCTGAAAAATTGGCATGTTTAAATAGAGATTTCATAGGTGACATTTGAACTTTTATGAAAATTGATGTTTTGTAATTAATATACATTTTGGAATAAAACTTAATTTTAACTAGGGGGGGGGGTAGGATTAGGGGTAGTTAGTTTAATGGGAAAATAAATAAATAATTTGGGTTCCGTTCAAGCGGTTCCGATATGGGGGATCAATTTACTATGAAATTATACGAGGAAATGAGCACCCGTGAATACTCAAATAATAAAGAACTTTAAAGAATTTTTTTTTCAATCCGATAGATTGGTGTGTAATCGATAATAATCAACTGAAGGAAAAAAAATAGATGTGGGGGGAGTCCAGATAATCAGGTCCACCAAAACGTTTTTAAACAATGTTTTTAAAATACTAGGTACCACCAATTTTACCCTGTGAAATTTACACCCCCCCCCCTATATTTAACACTATGAAACTTGCAGGAAAATTAATATTTTCTGAAAAATTTTTTCCATTTGAAAGAAAAAACATTAAATAAACTCCTGATGATTTTTAACTTTTTTTCAGCTTACGGAAATAATGAAAATTATGATTGAAAAACAATGTTTTCATTTTTGCACTGTTAAATCAACTGAAAATTAACGTAGCTAAAAACAAGTTACGATAAGAGTTTTTTTAAATTCTATGAAAAATCAATTAATTATAAATAATAACAAAATATCCGTTTTATTCAAGATGGCCTAAACTGATCAATTGGTGGTCCCTATAATACTATCTTAGGTTTTAGCAAAAATAGATATTGCAATACGAAGAATTTAAATTTTCGATTCTCAGCTTCTTTTTAAACTCAACATGCAATTAAGAACTAAATGTGAATTGTTGTCATGTACAAAAATTTAAAACAATAACAACAATATACAAACGAATACTTTCAATTTGTTGTATAATAATATGAAATAATTTCAAACTATAAACAGAAAATACAAATCCTGAAATATACAAATTCTCAATGATTTTAGTTTCAAGAACTATTTCCTCTTACCCTCTCTAACTACTGTCTTCCACTTTCTCTCTCACTCCCTGGTGAGCCAAATTTCATTTAGTCCGGTCATGGACCGGGTACTTTAGCTAGTATATATATATATATATATATATATATATATATATATATATATATAGAGAGAGAGAGAGAGAGAGAGAGAGAGAGAGAGAGAGAGGGGCGAGAAAACAGATATTTATAGAGAAATAGAGAAACAGAGACAGGCAGACAACCAGACAGAGACAATTATTTTCACATCAAAATACTTGTAAACATCACACGCCTACAGACACACACGCACACACACACACGCACACACACACAAGCACACACACATATATATATACGTGTGTGTGTCTGTGTGTGTGAGTATGGGTAATACGTATGTGTGTCTGACTGTGTGTATATAAAATAATGATAATGTTTAATAATGTCTGATATATTGAAACTATCTTTAAGTTGTCTTCGATCCGTGTCTAAGTTATTGTATTTAATATTTTATTTAAATATATATATAAAAAAAACTGAACATTCTGTTTGATACAAAACATTAATCGTTATAGAGTGTCGTCGATAGTATGTTAACTATCTCTAATCTTTTTGGCGATTTGCGTATTGCACCTGCCTTCACTCGGCATCAAACGAAGAAATTTGACAGCTGCGTGAATTCAGTGAACAAATCGAAAGTCGATGAATTATTGGCGCCCAAGCGACAATATTTACACTTTTCTTTTTTTGTTTGTTTGTTTGTATGTTAAGAAACGACATCTGGAGAAAAAAATTGAGCGTTATTTTTTTAAACGAAAAATTAAGACAAACCCACATGAAAGGCTCCCTTTTCTATTCAACTATTGAGTGACAAGTGGATTAGACACTCTGCTAGTGGGGCGTAGAATAAGTGTAAATGAACGTGTTATGAAAAACTGTTATTGAAAGGATATTAATAATCTAGTTTCTAGCGAAATAGGAAGAAGTCAAAGAGAAAAAAAGTTAGCAGACAAAGAGTCTATGAGCGGTCAGTTAAAAATTAAACCCTGAGTGAATCAGGCCATAGCACTCGTTCTAGGTCAGCCAGTCACAGGTAAATGACTACTGGTAATTAAAATAACTAGTTAAAAACTGGAAGTTACACATTTTTGAAAAAATTAACGTTCCATTCATTGTTCATTTCTATCTTGGTAAATGCAGGTTCAATCTCGATACTTTTATGACACCCCTTGTATTCTGGAAAAAATTAACGTTCCATTCCTTTTTCATTTATATCTTGATAAATACAGCTTCAAACCCGGCACTTTTTGTCACCCCTTGTATTCTGGAACAAATTAACGTTCCATTCATTGTTCATTTCTATCTCGTAAATTCAGCTTCAAACCCGGCACTTTTATGACACCCCTTGTATTCTGAAAAAAATTAACGTTCCATTCATTGTTCATTTCTATCTTGGTAAATACAGCTTCAAACCCGGCACTTTTATGACACCCCTTGTATCCTGAAAAAAAATTAACGTTCCATTCATTGTCCATTTCTATCTCGGTAAATACAGCTTCAAACCTGGCACTTTTTGACACCCCTTGTATTCTGAAAAAATTAACGTTCCATTCATTGTTCATTTCTATCTCGGTAAATACAGCTTCAAACCCGGCACTTTTATCACACCCCTTGTATTCTGAAAAAAATTAACGTTCCATTCATTGTCCATGTCTATCTCGGTAAATACAGCTTCAAACCCGGCACTTTTATGACACCCCTTGTATTCTGAAAAAAATTAACGTTCCATTCATTGTCCATTTCTATCTCGGTAAATACAGCTTCAAACCTGGCACTTTTTGACACCCCTTGTATTCTGAAAAAAATTAACGTTCCATTCATTGTCCATTTCTATCTCGGTAAATACAGCTTCAAACCTGGCACTTTTGACACCCCTTGTATTCTGGAAAAAATTAACGTTCCATTCATTGTCCATTTCTATCTCGGTAAATACAGCTTCAAACCTGGCACTTTTTGACACCCCTTGTATTCTGGAAAAAATTAACGTTCCATTCATTGTTCATTTCTATCTCGGTAAATACAGCTTCAAACCTGGCACTTTTTGACACCCCTTGTATTCTGGAAAAAATTAACGTTCCATTCATTGTCCATTTCTATCTCGGTAAATACAGCTTCAAACCTGGCACTTTTTGACACCCCTTGTATTCTGGAAAAAATTAACGTTCCATTCATTGTTCATTTCCATCTTGGTAAATACAGCTTCAATATCGATACTTTTATGATACACGTTCTAAAATAACCCAACAAGGATTGACATGCTGTAGAATCCAACCAAGATATCAATGAACCAATTGAGCATGAGGTTATATGGAATTCTCAACCAAAAAAGGAATAACAAATTTGACCAACAAGTAAGACTCTATAAGATATTTGTCCTTGTACCAGTCTAACCAAAGATCAGAAAAAAAAATCTGAATATCGAACTCTTTGTACTGGTGAATTCGCCTCCATGATGAACTTTGATTTTTATGATATCCAAGCGAATATTGACAACAAAAACAAAAATAAAGGAAAAGATTTTCAACAAAAAAAAAGAGGATTAGAAAAAAGTGATAACGAAAAGACGTCTGTCGCTTCCATGTTGATAAAATAAATACCCATAAATCCCTTTCACACGCATACATACACCGAAGAATCGACAGCAAAAAAAAAAAAAAAAAAAAAAGAGAAAATAAATAAATAAGCAAATATATTGAAAACATTTGAATGAACTGGAAAAGGAATCTATTGTTAGCCGACTCGCATTAAAATTCACGTCGAGATGTTTTTTCTAAAAAAGATCATGGCTTCTTTCTTTGCTAACGGCAAGAGAATACAATCTGAAGAGGCAGGAGGTTATTGTCTACAAACACCAGCGTCTAATTCTGTAGTCTGCATAAATACGACGAGATATTCGTACGCGCCAATTAATGCTGGAAGAGGCGGCTCCTTGAATTCAATATTCCAAAGAAACTCCAAAGAATAACAACGGCAAAAACATAAAACGTAAACAACGAAAGAAAAAATATTCATTTTTATTTGTATTTATTTAATTTTATTCTACTTTATTTTATTTTGTTTATCAACAGGAAAGATACAATATGTAGAACAACTATTGCTCATTCCACAAGATTCCACGAGGGTGAGTCAAAAAGTAATGCCATTTTCTTTATTTCATTTGAAGTTAAATAACCAAGTTATGCAGAGAAGGGGTGTTCCCGTGGCATAGTGGCAAACGTGCTGGACTTGGATATTAATATAAGCGAATTCATATTCCAATCACGCTATTAAGTGTAATGTCGAACTAATACCCCTGGGAAAATTCTGAACACCACACTCAAATATATTTGTGTTAGATTATTTGTCTTCGATAGAAAAACATTGAGGATATATCTGTAAATCATATTATATATATATATATATATATATATAAATATATATATATATAAGAGAGTTTCATAATTTGCTTGAAGCATTGTGTATGTATTCGTTAGGAGGTTGATTTAGAAGGCCATCACAATGCAGTTTGGAATAAATAAAAAATAATAATACGGTAACAATGGTGGTGTGTGTTGACCTGTATTTTTTTAATTATTTCTTGAATTTTCGAGGTAATACCTCTTTATCAAAAGAATTGAACTAAAGCAGTACAGCAATGCCATAGCTGTACTGCTTCAGTTCAATTCTTTTGATAAAGAGGTATTACCTCGAAAATTCAAGAAATAATTAAAAAAATACAGGTCAACACACACCACCATTGTTACCGTATTATTATTTTTTATTTATTCCAAACTGCATTGTGATGGCCTTCTAAATCAACCTCCTAACCAATATATATATATATAAATATATATATATGTAATATATATATATATATATATATATATATATATATATATATATATATATATATATATGTAAAACAAGCTATAATTATTTGTTGAGGATTATATTTGCGAAAGATGGCTATTGTTGAATAGAAATAATTACTTGACACCATATAATTATTGGGTAATTCCAAGTCAAATCATCCAGAAAAAAGTGAAATTGTCACCCAAACCCTTCAAAAAAAATTCTATGTATGGACTATGTTAAAATTAGACATTCACCAAAATTTGAGCTTCCAATTCCAAAAATTGGTGGAGTTATGTCGATTTTGAACACTCAAAATTTGGTGGGGTTGACGAAAAATTGCGACTTTTTGTCATCTATTTTTGTCCGTAAAATGAGTACGCGCCAATTAATTCTGGAAGAAGCGGCTCCTTGAATTCAATATTCAAAAGAAATGTAAGTGTACTTTCGAACTAATACCCCTGGGAAAATAATGAACACCACACTCTTAAATAATACCCCTAAGGTTCTCCTACACTAATGGGTTTGATATAAAAAATCTTTAAAGGTCTATATACGAGGGAGTTGTCAAAAGGTAATGCCATTTTCTTTATTTCATGTGAACGTTTTTTTTATAAAACTAAGGCCTTCACTTGAGACCCTAACGAAGAGAAAACTTCGAGTAAGACGCAACTTTCCAATCGGCAATGTCTTCCTTCTACATAACAATACTCGACCACATACAAGTATCAGACAAGGGAGAAAATCGCCTCATTCGGGTGGACAAATTTACCGCATCCTCGATAACCACTAGGTTTAGCGCCTTCAGTAATCGTTGTCATTTTCTGTTGAGATTTTTGTAATATAGTTATTTACTAAGCTTAGCTTAGATATGGCACAAGACCAGAAGTGTGGGGCACCCAGTGAGAATCGAACTCACTAACAATGGTCTGCAAATCTACCTTGCTAACCATTACACCACGTGAGGTGCCTAGATTTTTGTAATATAGTTATTTACTAAGCTTTGCTTAGATATGGCACAAGGCCGAATGTAAGGGGCACCCAGTGAGGCTCGAACTCACTAGTCATGGTTTGCCAGTCTTCCTTGCTAACCATTACACCACCCGAGGTGCCCAGATTTTTGTAATATAGTTATTTACTAAGCTTAGCTTAGATGTGGCACATGGCCAGAAGCATGGGGCGCCCAATGAGAATCGAACTCACTAACAATGGTCTGCGAGGCGAGCTTGCTAACCATTACACCACCCGAGGTGCCCGGATTTTTGTAATATAGTTATTTACTAAGCTTAGCTTAGATATGGCATAAGGCCAGAAATATGGGGCGCCCAGTGAGAATCGAACTCACTAACAATGGTCTGCGAATCTAGATTGCTAACCATTACACCACGTGGGGTGCCCGGATCTTTGTAATATGCTTATTTACTAAGCTTAGCTTAGATATGGCACAAGGCCAGATTATGGAGCGCCCAGTGAGAATCGAACCCACTAACAATGGTCTGCGAATCTAACTTGCTAACCATTACACCACATGAGGTGCCCAATAGTTATTTACTAAGCTGAGCTTAGATGTGGCACAAGGCCAGAAGTATGGGGTACCCAGTGAGAATCGAACTCACTAACAATGGTCTGCGAATCTAGATTGCTAACCATTACACCACGTGGGGTGCCCGGATCTTTGTAATATGAGGTGTGTGCTAGATGCCCACTCCTATTTATAGACTCGGCAATAATCATGTGACCAACTTCTTGTATTATATTGTAGTGTATTGTATTTTTCGAATTAACACAAAAAAAGGAAAAAGGGGACAATACTAATTTTGACAGTCATATTGGCAGTAATAAGGTTAAGAATTAGATTAGGAATAGCAAAATAATAACAATAATTATATTTTTTAACAAAATAGGATTAGTAAAAATTAGGTCCAGAAGTAATAGAACAAAAATACTATTACTATAAATTCTAAAATTTCTTAATGAAATGATTGTAACTTTATATTCCTGAATGAAATGATTTAATATTTCTGAATGGAATCACCCACCTTATATCAAAAAGGGGTGTGTGTGAGATTTTTGTGATACAAGGGGTGTGCTAGATGCCCACTCCTATTTATAGACTCGGCGATAATCATGTGACCAACTTCTTGGCCAATCACTGGCAGTACTCTGCTGCTGATATTGTTACTTATACTGGCTGTTCTGGTCATACCTACATAAATTGCTTTGAACCTTCGTGGACGACGGAACATAGGATTATATCACTGGACCTTTGACACTACGTAGGATTCCATAACTCAGGACTTATTCACTTACCAAAGGATTCTATAGCTCAGGACTTACTTACTTACTTACTTACATTAAGTCCTTTTCAACTGGCCAAGGATGGCGGTCAGAAACTTAACATTTTCATTTTATGTGGATCTGTTTGCGATTGTCTGTTTTGTTTTTATGCATGACCGAATGCGTTTATGTGGGTAGACGGATGTATCAAGCCTGTGAACCCTAAAGCGTTAACAATGTGTCCATTTGTTTTCAATTTACTCTAGAGGAATCTTTAGAGAGAGACTGAGAGCTCTTTTTCCGTACTGATTTTATAGGTATTTTTAATGTATCCTGCCTGTCTTTACATATCTATATGTGTAGACGAGTGTACCAAGTCTGTTGGCCTTAAACTGTTAACCTTGTCTCAATCGTTTTTAGATTTACTTTATATGAATCAGTGTTGGATTGAGTTCTGTTTTTATTTTCTGCGTGTCGCTGATTGTTTCAAAGCCTTTTGATCCAAAATGTTAACCTCTTATCATTCATTGTCATATTTACATTATATGAATCTGTATGAGACTGAGTGTTGTTGTGGCTTTTTTTATTCAGCAAGCTTCTGCATATGTATGTGTATAGATGAGTGTGTCGAAGCCTGATGGCTGTAAACTGTTAACCTTGTATCATTCGTTGTCTAATTTACATTATATAAATCTGTATGAGACTGAGTGTTATTTTTGCTTTTTTTTAAATTCTGCAAGCGTCTGCATATATATGTGTATAAATGAGTGTGTCGACGCCTGTTGGCTGTAAACTGTTAACCTTGTATCATTCGTTGTCAAATATACATTATATGCATCTGTATGAGACTGAGTGTTATTTTTGCTTTTTTTTAATTCTGCAAGCTTCTGCATATATATGTGCATGAATGAGTGTGTCGACGCCTGTTGGCTGTAAACTGTTAACCTTGTATCATTCGTTGTCTAATTTATAGTATATGAATCTGTGTTATACTTAGTGTTATTTTTTTTTATTATTCTACGTGTTTCTGCCTGTGTATGTGAGGATGAGTGTGTCGAGGCTCTAATATGTAAACCTTGTGTCACTTTTTGTCAAAGTTACTTTATACAAATCTGTTTTTACCGAGTGTTCTGTTTTTTTTACTGAGTGACTGTGCTTGTATATATGCGTAAACGGGAACATCAAGCCTTTTGACCCTAAAATGTTAACCTTGTGTTATTCGATGTCAGATTTACTTTATATGAATTTGTATGAGACTGAGTTTGTGTTTTTTCTAAATTTATTCTGCGTTCCTCTACATGTGGGAGAGTGTTGATGGGTGTCTCTAAGCTCATTGGCGCCATTAATTTAACCCTCTACCATTCGTTGTCAAAATTACTTTATATGAATCTGTGTGAGACAGAGTGTGTTGGAATATCTTGGATATAAGATGTGCTGAAGTCCATTACTTAAGATTATAGACTATGCGTGGGCGCGTGGATTAAAGCCGCGTGAACACGCTCGAATATGTAGTTATTTAACTATTTGATCGCCGATATTGAAAGCCGTTCATTTACACGTATTCGACACGGACGAAAAGATCTGCAACTACAGGATTCTACCTAACACCGAGGAACAACCAAATATTCTTCACTAAGGAACAATCAAAGGATTTTACCTAAGACTAATTAGCACTAAGGATCTCCATGTAAGGTGCTCCACTTGCAGTCTAAAGATGGACACAATATTCATAACAGAGGGTGTTTTTTTTTAATTCTGTAAGCCTCTGCATGTGTATTTTTTGTGGATAAGTGTATCGAAGTCTTCTGACTTTTAAACGTTAATTTTATGTCATTCGTTGTTAGATTTATATTATAAGAATAAGTGTGAGACTGAGAATTATTGTTTTCTACTGCATGATAGTGCATGTGCATTAGGGCAGGTTGATTTGTCACTTTTCTTGAAAATTCAATACAGCTTTGATGGCGAAGGCTGGGGTTTGGTGTTATAAGAACTGACAGCAAAAATTAGATTCCTAACTTTAAAACTCATTTGAGCATTTCATTTTAAAGATCGTCAGCAAAAATATACTCAAATACCTCATTTTCGCAGGATTTTGATGACAAAATGACTTCAAAATTTCATTATTTCAATAATAAATCCAAATAAAATTGGTATTTTTCATTACATACAATGAATGGAAAATATATTCAATGTTTTAAATTTGCATTTTTTATTGAAAATTGTGTTAAAAGCTCCTACACTATATAAAGTATGTAACAACAGAACTGAATTGTTCTGTGTATTTTCCTTTCGAGGAAAATGCAAGTCTGATCTGGTGGCACAATAATTTGGTTATAATGTGCTTGTGCCTTGCTTCCTGTCCATACACAGTCTGTGAAGTTTCTGTTGTTAATTTAACAGCTCGTTCCACAACTTGTGAGTGGGCAGCTAATTTTGGAAATTTCAGTTCTGTTCCATTCAGTAGAGATTCTAAGAGTTCATTTGTGGAAAAATCTTCTGCAACTGCAGGTTCACAAATTCTTCTTTGTGAGAGGCTAATCAAAGTTGACCAATATGTAGCTTCAAAATTAATTGAAGTAATTTTTTTCAATCTTTTTCTTGGCATTTTGCTACTTCTGAAGAAAAAAAAGAAAATTTATCCAAACTTGATTATATTTTTGCAATGTAATTTGAATAAAATTGACGTAACTAATTAGGTATGAATAAATTTTAACTTATCGAATGGACAAAATCTTTTTTATGGCCTCTTCCCTCCCTACATCACACACCGAAGCCACATTTCAGAGCCTTAATTTTCAGCCTTTAAACTCGTTTCCTCAAAAATTGGTAATGGTTTGGGAGAAAATATTTTGTGTCGTTATTTATCATGTTAAACTCCAAATATCACAATCAGTGCTGTATCCCAGTTCCAAAATCGACCTTCCCTAATGTGCATGTGTGTTGACGGGTGTATCAAGCCTGTTGGGACTAAGATGTTAACCTTGGGTCACACATTCATCGAAGTGGTAGTAGCTGTTAGGGTACTATCTATGGGTTAAATAGAAAATCAAGAGTTTAAAAATGTGTTAAATATTGCCTTTAAGAAGGAATTGAGTATCCATTAAGAATGAATAAAACAAACACGTCTTCAGCTTAAAATCCAACCAACCAGCCAACCAACCACATTCCCATCTTTTCTTCTTATTCTTTCCTTCGTTCTTATTCCATTTTATTCTTTTCATATTTATTCTCTCTTATTCTCATCTTATCCTCTTATTCCTCTTAATAACCCAATAAGGGTTGACATGCCATAAAATCCAACCAACCAACCACATTCCCATCTTTTTTCTTATTCTTTCCTTCGTTCTTATTCCATCTTATTCTCTTCATATTTATTCTCTCTAATTCTCATCTTATCCTCTTATTCCTTTTAATAACCCAATAAGGGTTGACATGCCATTAAATCCAAACAACCAACCAACCAACACACACATTTACTGTCAGATTAACTTTATAAGAATTTGTGTGAGAGTGTTTTTTTATCATTATTCTTCATGCCGGTTCATGTTTATGTGTGTGGATGGGTCTGTTGAAGCCTGTTAGCCCTAAACTATTAACCTTGTGTCATTCGTTTTCGGATTTTCATTATACGAATCTGTGTGAGACTGGGTGCTGTGTGTGTTTTTTAAATTTTTATATTCATTATGCCTCTGCATGCGTATGTGTGCGCGTATGAGTGTGTCGAATCTTGTACAACAGACGAACAGAGAGAGGCTGATTTAAGAATGGCTTAAGAGGTTTTACCTTCGCTGCAATTAAACCATTTCTCTGGCTCGCCTCATCGTCCATCAAGTAAATCATTATTTTCGAATAGCCAAACTCCTTGCGGGCCTTCAAATAAGCTCTGGCGATTAATTTACAGCCTCTTAACCCGGACCTCCACAGATTTATGAGTGCGTTAATAACACTAACATTGATTTCTCGTGCAAACGGAAAAACGAAGATAGATACGTGTCGATGCCCAAAGACATATTTCTTATCAGGAGTTCGTCCGACACCTCCAGAAACCGCTAGAGACCCGTTTTGGTCCAGTTCCACGAAATATATTTCGAATTGCGTTTCCTCTTGAGGCCTACTCTATTGAAGGGAGGGGTGTAATATTTTCTTGAACAGACTCCAAAAAATCAAGAGAGAGGGAGAGAGAGACATAGAGAGAGAAAAAGAGAGAGGGAGACACGCACAGGGATACGGAGAAATATATATATATATATATATATATATAAAGAGAGAGAGAGTGTGTGTGTGTGTGTGTGTGTGTGTGTGTATTTGTGTGTGTGTGTGTGTGTGTGTGTGAGAGAGAGGGGAGAGAAATGGAGTTGAAAAACAAAGAAGTCTAAGTTAAATTCAATTTGCTTAAAAACCCTGACTAGAAGAGTTAGAGTTTATGACACAAATGTTTCTGCCAGAAATAAGTTTTTGCAGCAATTAACTAATCGGTTAACCTAAGCACGTGGTTGAGGAATGGGGTTTGTTCTTGTAGGCAAAGGTTCGAGCCCTGTTATACTCATCGTGATTAAAATAGTTTAATCTAAGCCGGTCTCATTTTCAATATCTGCACAGCACAATCTTTTTAGAACAAAATTTATGTATAAACACACACACACACACACACACACACACACATATATATGTATATAAATATATATATATATAATATAGTAAAATTATTGTGAGGTTTAATGAGCCTACGCTGCAGTGTTCAGTCTGTTTAACAAAACTTCATCAGGGCTTTTATTGGTTTAAGGAAAAAATGAAGTATTAATGAAAACGAAAGTCTGCTTTTGGTGTGTGGCTGCTTTTGTTTCGCAGACTTTTGTTTTCATTAATAATTTATGTTTTACTTAAACCAATGAAAGTCCCGATGAAGGTGTGTTAAACAGACCGAAACACTGTAATGTAGGCTTATTAAGCATTATTCTTTAATGAAACTTTTGTTTTTCAACTTTTACTATATTACATATGTCCGATTCACTTCTACTTTTTCTTCATATATATATATATATATATATATATATATATATATATAGATAGAGAGAGAGAGAGAGAGAGAGAGAGAGAGAGAGAGAGAGAGAGAGAGAGAGAGTTCTAATGGGTCTAACGGGAGAAAATTATATACTTTATAAGGAATAAGTTCGCAAAATGGTTTGAATTTTGTTTTATTCCAAAACCTTTTTATTTCATTTTCGCAACACGTGTCTCAAATTTTAGTGTCTTCTTCAGGCTTATTCAATTATTTTCTGGAATCGCAAGTGATTAACAGTAGTTCTTAATCTTAAAACACAGTTTAAACAAGAGATTTTAGAGGTTATTTTTATCAGCAGATTATCAGAATGTGAAAGTTTAGCAATGCGCAATCATTTGAACCGCATTTAATCTACTCTAGATTAGCGCTCGTTTTATACTTAATTCAATTAAGTAGATTTAAATAATGTCTTCTTTGGTTTGACAGCGTGTATATAATAAGACATAGAATAAATCCATTTCCACGCTCTCAAAAAAAAAGAACAAAGTTGTGTCACAAACTTATCTTGGAATATTGGATTTGTGCTCCACTAATATTCTTATTGGTTCCTTATGTGAATTATTTTTTTTATTTCGATGGAAGACTGCTTTATGACATTCTTTCATATCCAGAAAACCAGTCACAAAAAAATCTACCCTAAAATCTTTTGGTCACATTAATAACCGGATATGAATCCAATTTTAAAAAAAAATACTCTTTTATAAAAATAAAACTGGTGTGTTGGAAATTATTTAGAAACTAAGTTTTTTACAATGATGTCTGGGGTATAAATATTAATCAACACATATTTCTTAGCTTTTTGTGCTTCCATAATATTTGGCTACATTATTAACCAATTGAAAAATTATGTAATACTTGAGGACCACTATGATGGTTATTTCGTTGGATTCTATGGCATGTCAAACGGTGTTGGGTTATTTTATGTTGAAGACGTTTTGGACATGGTTCTATGGAATACAAATATTATGCGACATTATTAACCAACTGAAAAATTATGAAAGAAAAAAATATAAAATGTGTAATGTCTAGAGCTGTAAATAGTGTTTTGTCTATGAAATTAGAAATCACACTGAATACCTGCTAACAACTACATCGCTTTATATAAGGTATATTGTTTGCATCTATCAGGATTGATTTGTAAAAATCTAATAGCTTTTATGAAATACGTGAGAACCATTATGATTTTACGGCATGTCAACCCGTTTTGTGTTATTTTATGTTAACGACGTTTTGTTTTATCCATTTTTTGTTGTTTGTTTGTTTGTTTGTTTTGTTTTACGGCATATCAATCTCAGTGGTCATTTAATGCCGATAAAGTTTTGAAATAAATCAATTCTTATTGGATAATACAATTTTTTTATAAATACATTTTTCTATTTAACACATAGATGGGACCCTAACCGGTACTACCACTCCGGGTCAGAGTGGGACAGGGAGCAATGGTGATGAATGGGTGCTCCACATTCCCCAAACCTCCAAAACTGGAACCTCACCATCAGATAGAGTTTAACGTATTCCCAGGTCATGTAGATCTGTAGCCACCTCCTTCTAGCACCTATATGATAAAAAGGGGTTGGGGCTTGCCATAAGGGCAATAGGGTTGGGAAAATCATATAGATGCTAGGGCTTGACGTGACCAGCCGAGTGATTGGAGGGGGCCTCTCCGACCGACCGTCTAGTCCAAGATAGGGCCAAAGTGGAGTATTGCATGTCATGAATTGCCCATCGACCTGGGCTTATCCTTAAGCATCACGGTCGCTACCCACGGCCAACAGGTGACCCATTGGGGGAGCCTTACCCCTCTGCAGAGCTGCAGTCGGTGCAGTCTAACGTCCCAGCCGACAGGACGGCATTCTTGTTGAGTACTCAGCATTTTGTTCAAACTCAATACTTAATAAACCTTTTTTTATCTATCAAACCAACTGATGGAACCGTAACCGGAAGCACCACTCTGTGTCAGAGGTCAGAGAGGAACTGAGAGGAATGGCGATGAAAGGGTACTCCACATTCCCTACTGTTTCAGGATAGAACTTCACAACTTGATGCAGTTTAGCATTTTGGGGGATATGCGGAAGGGACAATAGGTGTGGCAGGACAAATCCTGATTTTTCTCTTTTTCCCAAGATGAAGGGGCTCATCAAGGGGACCCGTGTTGAATGCGTTGAGATCATCAAGAGGTCCTTAACGACTGAGCTGAGGTACATACCAGAAGAATCCTTCCTGCAGGGAAGAGAAGCGTGACAGAGAAGTATGGTAAAGTGCATTAGATTCAAGAGGGGACTACTTTGGAGAAGAAAACATTTAGTTTGTTCTTTGGATTTTAAATGAATTGTTTGTGACAGCAATCTCATTATTTTTAAGACACATCATCTATATATATATATATATATATATATATGTGTGTGTGTGTGTGTGTGTGTGTGTGTGTGTGTGTGTGTGTGTGTGTGTGGGATTTCCTGTTTTTTACACAGTTATGCTACGTTTTTGTACCCTTTTAGATTCTCCAACGACTCTGGTTCGTATACGAATGACATTTAATTTTTGTTTCTATTCTCTTACGAAATATAAATATTTGTCTAAATTTCAATTGAATTCAGTCTTATTCGATGGTCAACTAGAAAATTGATGGGATTCGATTCTTCCTCTGATCCACAGTGACGTCTTTTTTCTGGCCTTTGCTAACGGATCCAAGAGATCTAACTACAATTACTATAAACGTCAGGTCCATGTTCCACAACTTGTCCATTCATCTCTCAATATAGAGATATTTTTCGATCTTTTTGCTTTAACTAAAACCTTAACTATAATAATGAAATAGTAAATGAAATGATAGACGCCATTAATACCGATCTCTGCCTTTCCCCTTTCTGGTAAAATTACAAATACAAAAGCTGCTATTCGTGATAGTAATGATATAATAGAAAACTATTTAACAACATCAGCAACAACAAAAAAAAAACAAAACAACAACAACAACAACAGCAACAATAATAATAATAATGATGATAATAATAAGACCCAACAAAATAGTAAATGTAGACTTTGCGGTAAAAGAGATGAGACTATGCGAATGTAGAAAGCTAGCACAACGGGAGTACAAAACTAGAAATGACTGGGTTGGGAAGGTGATCCACTGGGAATTATGCAAAATTTTAATTTTGACCATACAACAAAATGGTATATGCATAAACCAGAATCTGTTCTTGAGAACGAAACTCATAAAATTCTCTGGGACTTTGAAACAAAAACGGATCACCTTATCCCAGCAAGAAGACCAGACGTAGTGTTGATAAGCAAAAAAGAAAGAACTTGTCAACTGGTGGATTTTGCAGTTACAGCAGATCACAGGGTGAAGCTAAAGGAAAATGAAAAAATGGACAAATATCTGGACCTTGCCAGAGAACTGAAAAATTTATGGAATATGAAAGTGAAAGTGATACCAATTGTAGTTGATGCACTTGTAACGGTCCCAAAAGGATTGGAAAAGGATTTGGAAAGTTTAGAAATCAGAGGAAGCATTGAAACCATTCAGAACACTGCACTACTGCAATCTGCCAGAATACTCAGAAGAGTCCTGGGGACCTGAGGAGACTTGCTGTCACTCAGATTCCAGTGAAAGACCATCAGCTAACACTGATGTGAAAACTCAAAAGGAGTAAATACTACACAAAATCTTAAAAAAAAACAGAAATGGGAAGAAAAATAACGACATGTGTACTTTAAGCATCAAACTCAAATCAAAATGGCTAAGAAAAGGAAACCTCAAAAGAAAAATCCAATCGCTTATAATCGCAGCACAAGAATGCCATGAGAACAAACTACATAAAGGGCAAACATAGATAAGATACAGCGAAATAGAAAGTACAGAATATGTGGAGACAGACACGAAACGGTTAATCGTATAATAATTGAAGGCAGCAAACTCGCACAAAAGGAGTACCAGGCACTACTCGATAGGAAAGGAATCCATTGGGAATTACGCAATGAATTCAATTTTCACAATACAACTCAATGGTATATGCACAAGCCTGAACCTGTCATGGAGAATGAAACGCATACAATTATCTGGGACTTCGCGATACAGGCGGATTAACTAATCCCGAACAGAGACCGAACCTAGTATTGATCGACAACAATAGAACCTGTCATTTCATGGATTTGCCCTCCCAGCTGACCACCGAGTGAAAATTAAAGAAAGCGAAAATAATTGGACCTTGCCAGAGAACTGAGGAAACTGTGGAACATGAATTTGATGGTCATACCAATTGTAATCGGTGCTCTTGGAACGGTTCCCAAAGCTCTGGAAAAGAATTAGGATGAATTGTAAAACAGAGGGAGAATGGAGGCCATCCAAAGTACAGCACTGTTAAGATCGGCTAGAATACTCAGAAGAGTCCTGGAAAGAGGAAACTTGTTGTCACTCACACTCCAGTGAACCACCGGCTACGCAGGTGTGAAAACCTCAATATAATAATAATGATAATAATAATACAGACGGAACACCAAATGCCGGTCAGGAGACCAGACCTAGTGTTGACAAGAAAAAGAAAACTCGCCATCTCGTGGATTTTAGCGTCCCGGCGGGTCACCGAGGGAAAGCGAAAGAAAGCGAAAAGGTAGAAAAATACTTGGTCGTACAAATTATAATTGGTGCTGTTGGAATAGTTTGCAAGATTCTCGAAAAGAGTCTGAATGAACTGGAAATCAGTGGAGTAATCGAGTACACCCAAACAACAGCATTGTTGAGATCCACCAGAATACTCAGAAGACCTGGACACCAGAGGAGACTTGCTATCACTCAGACTCCAGTGCATAAACACCAGCGATAGCTGGTGTGTAAAACACGCAATGAGTGATATAATAATAATAATAATAATAATAATAATAATAATAATAATAATAATGTTTAGGAAATGAAGGAGTGGGAGAAGGAGGTTAATGATAATTACTGTCCAAAGGCTAGAAATTTCTTAACGATTGCAATAATGAAGCGAACATAAATCTTACGAAAGTTTAATTAAATTCCGTTTCCTCGTTCCTCCTGATGTCCCCCATCTTTTAGCCGGGGATGTTTATTCCATATGTTAACCAGAATTAATAACTGCCGTTCGAATAATTAATGTGATTGTTATAGCCGCCAACAAATGTTATCGCTCTTAGATGAGATTGTTTACACCAAAGTTGACTTGGTCGGTAGCTCATCTTTCGATTTAACTACTTCTAACATTTGCACAAGTTTTTTTTTATCTCCAGTTATATTGATGAGCTGGGTATAACGTTAAACTGCATCTGAATGGTGAAGTTTCAATTATGCAGTTTTGAGTAGTGTGGAGTGCCCTTTATCAGCATTACTCCCAGGTCCACTGTCACTCGTAGAACTAGTACCTGTCAGTGTCCCAATCATACGTCCTTGGACATCTCTTGTTTTTGTTGACGTAGGGTGTCCACAAACACACCTCACCAAACAAGCCAAGTTATCTCTGATAGGTGGCTAGTGTAGTCACCGACAATTCGGCCATAAAACAGGTTGTACTAGTTTATATGGTACTAGAAGCAGGTAAGAATGAAGATCTCTCCTGTCTTGACATTATATATACTAACAAGAACATGCCCCCCTTTGGGCGTAAGTATTTAAGTCGTATTGCAATGAAATATATTATACATACTTTCTAAATTAAATAACAACCCATATTAAAAGATTAATCTTATTTCAATTATGTTTTAATTGGGTTCTATATAAAAGTTCATATTTATATGATATCATTCATAGGATAGATCTTAAAACGTTGGAGAATCAAACAATGATATTAAAATCAATAACACCAAGTAGTTATTTATTAAACCCTGTTTTTGTTAAAACTAGTATGCAAATTAACCAAACCATAAATTATGTAAGCCTTTATTTCTCAGGGATATATATATAAGGGAAATTGCTTGATTTTATACGCACCAATATCATGGGCTCTTTTGAGTCAAATCTAACTCAAATTTTCATAGAGATATCGTTAATGAATAATAATTATTCTCTCTATGAATGATTTTGACGATATTTTAAATGCTCATTGATAAACATATATGATTTCTGAGGGTATTGTGACGTAATGTAGCGTAATTATTGTGGTCTACGTGCATTGATAGAGAAAGAGAGCAAACAAAGGTTAAATTTGGAAGAGTAAACACACAACGGGGTGCCAGTAACTTGACCGAGGGAATAACACCGGAAGTGGATTTGAAAGTAAAAATGGAAGTTCCGGGTGTTGATCGGAAGCGGATGTGATGCAGGGACAAGTAACGGAAGAAGAAGAACATTATTCTTTTTTTTCCTTTCAGTCGTAGCAGGGGTCAGACGTGCTCCTGGTCGTGTGGACAGCAGTAAAGAAGATGATACCATGTTAGAAGGTAGAATAATTAAACCGTACTCTCTCTCTCTCTTTCTCTCTCTTTCCTTCTCTGTCTGAGGAAGAGTCCACATGAGCCTGGAAATAAATACTTGTGACTATACAACTGCGTGTATTGTTTCTCTACTAACGACGACTACTACTAAAACTTGATTGGCCCATACGACATATATCATTCCGGAGTATGCTACAGTAAGCATTTACGTAGTTTTGGTTACAGGCAGACACTGAATCCCTATTGTAATAAGATATAGACTGGTGAATGATTTCCCTATGTGTTAGTTATTTTATTAATTAAACTAGCTTAGTACGACCAGACACCAAATTAGCCTAATTGCATGGGGCTAACATTCTCATGAACCAACCTGCCATTAAGAAAGCTTCCTTTGAATTAAACATTTAATATGGCCGTTCGAACACGAACATGTTGCCAGTGGGTACAAATATGTGACTCTCTTCTCCCACATCTCTCTCTCTGTCTCTGTCTCTGTCTGTCTGTCTGTCTCTCTCTCTCTCTTAGACACGAGACAGGCTCAAAAGTTATTTATATTCTTTGTTCATCTAACAAAGCCGTGACATGCTATTCTTTTCGAGCTACATTGGTTTATTTCATCTAATTTCCTTTAATGCGTCAACTAAAATTAAACTTCTACGAGACTACTCGATAAATCTTTGCCCCTTTTCTCTCCACCCTCTTCCTCACTCCCTTTACTCTCTCTCTCTCTCTCTCCTCTATCTCTCTCTGCTTTTATGTATAGAAGGTTTTGTAGTTTTCCGTCTTAAAATGTCTTCATAGTTGATTTATGATTTTATTTCTTCCTTTATAAGAATAATTAAAGTTCCAATTACCGTCGAACTGGGAAGACAAGGAAAAAAACGGTTGTAAATTAATACAACCCGAATAGTCACAAAGTCTACTGCAGAATGACAGGATATTTATAAGACTCCACAATGTCATTCAAATCAAGCAGTCAAGCAGCCAATCAGAAATCAAGGAATGGAATCACCCAAATCACCCAAATTCATGAATGGATCATTCTTGATTTCTATATATACCAATTGTCTTGGACATTGCTTAAGTTGTACTTAGTTAGCTACTGTTATTCAAACCAACAGTAGACTTACTGACTTCAATAACTATTATTCTTTTTATGTTCGGAAACTGTTTAGCTGAGTTAAGATTATCAATACAAAATATTCTACTGAGACAGCATCACCTCCGATGACTGGGCCATGTCTGCCAGATGTATGATGGACGAATCCCGTATTGTCAATATCCTCAATGCAGAGCTTTCGTCTTGTAAGAGACAGATTGGTCACCCCCAGCAGCGTTTTAAGGATATCAGAATGCTTTGGCATTAGCCCTTCCAGCTGGGAAAATTTGGCCAGGACCGTGCTCGGTGGCGACAGGCTCTCCATAGAAGACTGCTCATGTCTAAAGCCACCCTGGGGCAACACCATGAAGCCAAGGGGTCCAGAAGAAAGCGGCGGCCACAAAGCACCGGCACATCAACATCTGCAGGGACAGCCTTCACATGCCACATCTGTGGTCGAGATTATTTTTCGAACATTAGACTTTACAGTCACAGGAGGCGCTGTAACTTCAGGTGCACAAGAACTATATAGTCTTCCGAGACTTCAATACCGATTATTATTATTATTATTATTATTATTATTATTATTATTATGAGTTTTTTTCACACCAGCATTAGCTGATGGTATTTCCCTAGAGTCTGAGTGACAACAAGTGTCCTCAGGTTTCCAGGACTCTTCTGAGTATTCTGGCAGATTGTTCTGGATGGTCTCAATTCTTCCTCTGATTTCCAGATTTCCCAGTCTTTTTTCCAAGCTTTTTAGGATCGTTCCAAGTGCACCAACTGCAATTGGTATCACTTTGACTTTCATATTCCATAGCTTTTTCAATTCTCTGGCAAGGTCCAGGTATTTATGCATCTTTTCATTTTCCTTCAGCTTCACCCTGTGATCTGCTGGGACCGCAAAGTCCACCAGTTGATAAGGTCTCTTTATTTATTTATTTTTTTGTTAATCAACACTAGGCCTGGCATAGGGTGATCCGTCTTTATTTCAAAGTCCCAGAGCATATTATTATTATTATTATTATTATTATTATTATTATTATTATTTACTTCTTTGAGTTTTCATATCAGCATTAGCTGATGGTCTTTCACGGAGTCTAAGTGACAACAAGTCTCCTCAGGTCTCCAGGACTCTTCCGAGTATTCTGGCAGATTGCGGCAGTGCAGTGTTCAGGATGGTATCAATCCTTCCTGTGATTTCCAGACTTTCAAAACCCTTTTCCAATCCTTTTGGGACCGTTCCAAGTGAACCATTTTACTTTTTATCCCATAGATGGAACCCTAACAGCTACTACCACCCCGGGTCAGAATGGACATAACAGTAATGGCAATGGGGGTTATCACACTTTCCGTAGAGCTCAAGGATTCAAAACTTCAGTTTAACGTCATACCCCGGACAGTAAGACTCAGACAATGCCTTC
Organism: Doryteuthis pealeii; assembly: GCA_023376005.1. Taxonomy (NCBI): domain Eukaryota; kingdom Metazoa; phylum Mollusca; class Cephalopoda; order Myopsida; family Loliginidae; genus Doryteuthis; species Doryteuthis pealeii. The sequence continues at coordinate 25,424,417 of CM042159.1, read as the reverse complement.
TTGCACAGGAAAAAAAACAGGTAGCGGTTTGTTATAAAGGAAATAGTTTGGGACAATCATATAGGTGCTAGGGCTTGAAGTTACCAGCTAATTGACGGAGGGGTCCACTGTGACTTCCGTTTAGCCTTAGTAAGGGACAAAGTGGACCGTTGCACATTATGGACTACTCAGGCGCCAGGATTCAATCGTTAAGCATCACGGGCCAGCTCCACAGCAAACGGGAGGAATTTTACCCCTCTACTGAGCTGCAATCGGTGTATTCGACTTTAGCCAACATAGTGGTCAAGGCAAATAGCTTCAGAAACTTAGTAATAACTTCATACAGGAAATAGAAGGAAATAGGTTCTCAAATCATTTTGACCTTCGGGTGTTAAATTCGGATTAAATTTCCTATATTCATTGAATTATATTGCACAGATATATCAATATTAATAATATGAATATTGTGAATATTAAGATACTTAAATGATTATGATTTTGTAATCCTGTTGAAAGAGAAGCTTCATTGCTAAGCACAAACGGATTATCCCTTCAACTACTTGTATTGGATCTATTTACCCAACCTCTCCGCTACAAGAAACAATCCACACATGGTCAGTTTTTGAGAGGGTATCCATATATTTTAAACAAGCTGGCTGGCTGGTTGGATTTTACGGCCTGTCAATTCTTGTTGGGTTATTTTATAACGAAGATATTGTTTTATTCATTCTTGATGGTTACTGAATTTTATTTTTAAAACTCAATTATTTAAAACACATTTTTGTCAACTCATTTTATAATATTTAACTCATAGATGGACAGGTATTACAATTCCGGGACAAGGTGTACCTGGAAGTAATGGCGATGAAGAGGTACTACACAATCTTTACTTTTTGCTGAGCTGATATTAATGGCGATATCTTAATGGTTCAAGCTTTTAGAACTTATGCCATGTGTGTCTTAATATGGATTTATACACAGATTATCAGTAGCAGCCAAATGAAAGCGGATAACAATTCCTGCAGTTAAAACTTATTTTTCTGTTTGTGATACGAGGGTGAGTCAAAAGGTAATGACATTTTGTTTAGCACGGGTATAATTACCAACACAGGAACATGTATCATACATCAAAATGAATCTGGTCCTCTGTGGATCAAATCCCTACTTCTCCACAGACTGTTTCTCTCAATAGCAATGTTCCAACTTTGAATTAGAGCATGTATCCCTGCCCCTAAAATTATGTTGACTGTTCTTTGAACCACTTCTTCACTACAGACTTCACTTCCTCGTCATTGAAATAATCTTTGCCTCTCAAACACTCTTCCATGGAGTCGAAGAGATCATAGTCTGAAGGCAATAAATCTGTTGAGTAAGGAGGATACGGTAATGTTGTCCACCCGAATTAGGCGATTTTCTCCCTTGTTCTAATGCTTGGCGTGGTCGAGATTTGTTATGCAGAAGGAGGACATTGTCGATTGGAATGTTTGGTTTTACTCATCGGATTATTGCTCTGAGTCTTGTAAGTGTTTCAATGTAGGCCTTAGTTTTATTTCTAAAAAACTTAAAAACAAAGAAAATGGCATTACTTTTTGACAAACCCTCATACAATTTTAACACTTGATTTTAGTGAAAACTTAACTCTAAATCTAAGACAAAGGAGAAATCCTTTTTTCATATGAAAAATGTCTATTAGATATGGACGAAAAATAATAGAGAAGAGTAGTATTAAAATCGCGCCCAGTAAAATCAAATAAGTTCAAATCACCCTTAACTAAAGAATTTCATGTGTAACGAAACCAGCGGACAGAATACAATTTAAAATTATAATTTTAGTAAAGTCGTTTTAAACAGTTATATTTAATCCATGGGTGGGATCCTAACATATACTACCATTCAGGCTCATAATCGATAATATAGGGGAGTAAATTAAAAATTGCCCCCTGTAAAATCGAATAATTTCAAAACTTTCTAACTAAAAACGTCCATGGGTAACAAAACCACCGGTCAGAATACTATTTAAAAGCATGAAATTTTCTCAGCTGGAAGGGGTAATGCCAAATAACCAGTGGATAGAATACAATTTAAAATCTTAATTTTAGTATCGTATCGGCATTGCATTCTCGGAAGACTATATAATTATTGTGCCCCTGAAATTACAGTGCCTCCTGTCACTGTGAAATCTAATGTTCGAAAAACAGTCTCGACCACAGATGTCGCATGTGAAGGAAGTACCTGCAGATGGTGGTGTACCGATCCTTTGTTGCCGTCGCTTTCTTCTGGACTTCTTGCTACGGAGAGCCTGTCGCCACCGAGTGCGGTCCTGAGCCGAATTTTGCCAGTTGGAAGGGGTAATGCCAAAGCACCAGTGGACAGAATACGATTTAAAATCATAATTTTAGTAAAGCCTTTTTAAACAGTTATATTATACTCATAGTAACTGCATTTCACTTACCGCTAATACCCTTGGGAAAGGTATGAATCCTACTCTCCCTCCAGCTATGGGTAAATAGCAGGGCAGACTGGGTTCTTTAACCATGGCTAGGTAACCAGTCTAGGAGAAGGAAAACTCTGAATTCAAACCTGTTAAACTCTGCTTATAAAATTGACCTTGTGTCGTATCCTGCTCGTGTGGAGGAGTTGGTAAATATATACATTATACTCATAGATGGTATCCTAACATGTACTACCATTCTGGATCATAGCGGATAATATAGATAAGTAGTACTAAAAGTTGAATAGTTTCAAAACATCCGTTAATAAAACAAAGTCATTGGGTAAGAAAACCATCGGTCAGAATACAATTTAAAAACTTAATTTTAATAAAGACTTATATCAAAATCTCAAACAAAGAACACACTCTGGTACTTTTTAATTTAGCGAAGTGATTGAATAAAAAGCGTGGAACATGTAGTCACTACAAATGATATCATTCACCTTGTTGCCCTCGCAATCTGATGCAATTTCCCACAGCAGTGTTGCGCATGAAACAAGCCAAGCCAAAATTATTAATCATTTCTGTTTTCGTACCCCCCACCTCTTTTCCTTTAACTGACAAGACCCCCACGGGACAAGAAGATAATTTTATTTTTTTAAAATATTTTTGCTCTCATTATTTACACCGCGAGCAATTCATGAATTTTTATGGGGAGCGAACATGCTACTCTTCTCTTTCTTGTGATTTTTATTACTGTGAAATTTATTCAGGCGCGTTGAGAAACACATTATAAACGTAAATAAAATAATTTTAAAAGGGGGAATAATTCCCGGCGGTGAAATAGAAATATGGAGACAGTTTAGGGACACTAACTGAATTGTATACGTGTGATTTTTATGACTTTATTTTATGTCCCTTCAGGTACTTTTGTTATGTGCTTTAAGCATCATGGCGCACTGGAAGGTGAGGGTCAGGTGTCACTTTTTTTGGTTTGTTGGTTGTTGGTTGGTTGGTTGGCTTTTATGGCATGTCAACCCTTATTGGGTTATTAAGAGGAATAAGAGGATCAGATGAGAATAAGAGATAATAACTATGAAGTGAATAATATGGAATAAGAACGAAGGAAAGAATATGAAAAAAAGATAGGAAGGTGGTTGGTTGGTTGGTTGGTTTGTTGGATTTTATGGCATGTCAACCCTTATTAGGTTATTAAGAGGAATAAGAGATAAGATGAGAATTAGAGTGAATAAATATGAAGAGAATAAGATGGAATAAGAACGAACGAAAGAATAACAAAGAAGATGGGAACGTGGTTATTTGGCTGGTTGGTAGGTTAGTGGGATTTTACAGCATGTCAGCCCTTGTTGGGTTATTTTATGCCGAATATGTTTTGTTCTGTTCATAAACTCATTTTTTCTATTTAATCTAACAGGTACTACAGAGTGGCCCTGGGAGTAATGGCAATTAAGGCGTACTCCACACATCCAGAGTGTACAGGAGGGTGAGAGTCGAATGTTTCTTCCTTTTTTTGTTATTGGTTGATTGATTTTTACGGCATATCAACCCTTGTTGCATTATTTTATGCCTTAGAAATTTTGTTCTATTCCTGCTTGATTGGTATTCAATTGTTTAACTCATTTTTTTTAACTCATTTTTCTATTTAACCCATACATGGGACCTAACACTCCGGGTCTCAGTGGACCTGGGTTTAATGGCGATGATGGGGTACTCCATAATCCCCAAAGCTCTAAAATTGGAACTTTACCATTAGATGAAGTTTAACGTCACATCCAGGACACTAAGACCCTCAGCCACCACCTTCTAGCACAAATATATAAGGGTTGGGGCTTGGTATAAGAACAAAGGGCTTGGGACAATCATATAGGTGCTAGGGCTTGACAGACCAGCTGATTGATCGGAGGGGGAATTTCCGTCTTTTGTTTAGCCTAAGTAAGGGCTATCCCTCTGCAGAGGTGCACTCTGTATAAGACTACATCCTCAGGTGACAGGGTGTCGTTCTTTTAAGATTACGGAAACGTATTATTGGGGAAATGTAGGATGTTTTATGTTTCCGCCAGGAAGAGTACAATAATGGATTTCTTTTAACATATTAATTAAGATAAAAACAAACAATTAGATATCAATAATAGTAAGCACTTATTTATTAAAATCACATTTTTAATATCAGTATGCAAATTAGCCTTGCCGTTCAGACTGTAAACCTTTACTTTGTTGTATAAATAAATACAATTGTATGTTAGTAGTATGAAGCTCGATCCCAGCCCAGGGGGCCCAGCGCCTGAGGCGCAGGGGAATGCCCGTTTTTCCGCCGGGCTTTAGGCGCCCCTTTGAGGGGGTGCCCACGTAATGGTGAGCTTAACTAAACAACAAGTGGGGTAGGAGTAAATACAATGTAGATACGGCATCAGTATTAAATGTTTTTATTGATAATTGAGGTTTGAATAAGAATAAAATCATGGAGACGAACATATTGTGACTTGGGAAATGATATAGTTTCGTTTACAGACAGACAACCATACAATCTTCGTTATAATAAGATATTATTTTGAATTCTTTCTTGTCAAGTAGGTAATCCTAATTTCTCCAATCTCTTCCTGTAATTGTTACATTTTTGTGGTATAGGATTACCTACCTCCCCTATAGACCATAAAAGAATAGTTGTATCTATCTCATAAATTAGCAGTCAGACAGGCAAGAGGGAGTGTTAGTATGTATATGAATTCCTGATCCAATAAATATACCATTATCAAGTAATTGACTTTGCCTCTTATTCGCTATTATTACATATCTTCTACTTATCTTTGTGTGTGAGTAATTGGCCACCTTTATCATGACACAAAACTTTTATTCTTTTCATTACTTATGTCCTCCAATTTGTATAGGTATGTGTTGAATATAATATAAGGTCTTAGTGTTACATAACCCTTTCCTCGGCTGTATATAATCGGTGTGATATATATATATATATATATATATATATATATATATATATATATATATATATATATACCAGCGTGTTGGTAGATCCTTGCGGAGAGAAAAAACCCAGCAGAAAGTTTGATTGTAAAAATATACTACCAAACATCAACCAGGAAGAAAAAATTTTTGAAAAAAAGAAAGGACCAAGATATTCGTACCAACAAAAATAATCTATTGGTACAGTATTTGGCCAAAAGAAAAAACAATTTATATGTATATATATGTATATAAGATATATATATATATTCATATAACCGCTAGGAGAAAGCTAATATGTAAAAAGTGCTCGATACCTAAGTAGAGCCAATAATAAAGATAATCCATATATATATATATATATATATATATATATATATATATATATATATATATATATATATATATATATAGATAGATAGATAGATAGATAGATAGAGATAGAGATATAGATAGAGATATAGAGATATATAGATAGAGAGATAGAGATATATATAGATAGAGATACAGAGATAGAGAGATATATAGATAGAGATATAGAGATATAGAGATAGAGATACAGAGATATAGATATATAGATATATAGATATAGATAGTAGAGAGATATAGATATATAGATATAGAGAGAGTAGTAGATGAGGGTTCTTACTTGTTAATATATGCTTAGTGCATCTAACTCGACCGCCATCTCCTTCAGTCTGACTCCTCTTCGGGGATTTCTGTCAAAGGTTGATTTTTCTTCTTTTCCGTGTTGGGTTGGTCATTTCTTGTTTGAATTAATCAATTGACAAGATTTGGTTGCTTTCAGATAAAGCCTTATGTCAATACCCAGCCCATGATTCCGCCACAGAGGAAGAAGGATTCCGAGAGCTGACAACTACGTCCACGCTCCTCGAAAATCTGGTCGCATCTGAAGCTAAAACTATATCACACCTAACCGCGTCTAAACGTCTGAAGTCGGCTCATCATCATGCCAATCCTAGCGCAAAGAGCTATGGAAATTTCCCCACCTCCGATTTCAAGTAACGGATCCCGATTCAAATATTCTAACTACAGGTACGTACATAAATCATAAGCTGCTTATGAAATTATGTAACATTAATAGGGTTTTGTATGAGGTTAATTCCAGATGTAAGTAAAGTAAAGTCGTCGGGGCGGCCTAAAGTCGGTATCAGCCAATCAGCGAGGGAGTCTATCCCCTTTACATTTGCGCTAGACCAAGGATATTATTTTAGCGTCTGAGGTGGAGCGCCACACCTACCATCAACTCCTTACTTTACCGCACAGATCCCTGTGCTACTCATACGCTGAGTTGGCGAGGACCGTTATCGAACTAGGAACCTTATGGTTTCTAGCCGAACGCTCTACCGACTGAGCTAACAAAGTCTCCAAAATATTTAGAAATCATAGGAACGTTTATTGTTTATTGTCAATGATGTTATATAGTAAATTTGGAACATGTATCTGTTCGTTTAAATAATCGCCATTTTGTTCAAAGCATTTGAGGAGTCACGTGTGATTCTGCATTAGAATTAGAGTGCAATAGACAGTATCACAAATATAATGCTCGCAGCCTAACAGATTAGCCTTGACTAGTCAGAGGAAACCTCGAAAGAGACTGAAACCTTATTGAGGCAATCCAGTTCCAGCATTAAGTGACACATTCGGCGAGATTTATTTACTAGACAATGGCGAGTGACAGTTATCACCTATGTGGCATAAAAAGGGTTAACGTTGCTCATAGTGACAGGACGTGTGAATTGATTGCGCAAAAGGAATATAAACACCGATATGACAAGGTGTTTCAAAATATCCATTGGTACCTGGGCAAAGCATACGCTAACCCAGTGAAAGACAAAGTGAAACGAAATCGAATGATAACGTGTAAATACGAGACTGAGTAAAAACAAGATAATGCCATTTTGTTTAGGACAGGTATAATTACCAACACAGAACATGTATCATACATCAAAATGAAGCTGGTCCTCTGTGGAACACATCCCTACTTCTCAACATAGCTGAGTCAAAATGTAATGCCATTTTGTTTAGGACAGGTAGCTCAGTCGGTAGAGCGTTCGGCTAGAAACCACAAGGTTCCTAGTTCGATACCGGTCCCCGCCAACTCAGTGTATGAGTAGCACAAGGATCTGTGCGGTAAAGCAAGGAGCTGATGGTAGGTGTGGGGCTCCACCTCAGATGCTAAAAACAATCTCCTTGGTCTAGCGCTATTGAAAGGGGGATAGACTCCCTCGCTGACTGGCTGATACCGACTTTAGGCCGCCCGTCGACTTTACTTTTTACTTTTTATAATTACCAGCACAGGAACATGTATCATATATCAAAATGAAGCTGGTTCTCCGTGAATAACATCCTAACTTCTCCACATAGTCACCATTTCTCTCAATAGCAATGTTCCACCTTGGAATGAGAGCATGTATCCCTGCTCTGTAACTTTCTGTTGACCGTTCCTTGAGCCACTGCTTCACTACAGATTTCACTTCCTCTTCACTGGAATAATGTTTGCCGCTCAAACCCTCTCTCATGGGGCCGTAGAGATGATTGTCTGAAGGCGCTAAATCTGGTGATTATGGAGAATGCTGTAAAGTTATCCACCCGAATGAGGCAATTGTTTCCCTTGTCCTGTTGATTGTGTGTGCTAGAGCATTGTCATGCAGAAGGAGGACATTGTCGACTGGCAAATTAGATCTTACTCGTCGGATTATTGCTCTGAGCCGTGTTAGGGTTTCAATGTAGGCGTTAGTTTTATAAATAAAATCACATATTATAAAGAAAATGGCATTACTTTTTGACTAACCCTCGTATAATTTTTATATCAATATATGTTTTATTTATATTTTTCGGGCTATTTTCATCATCTTTATATATTGCATATATTGTCTTGTCAGTTTTAAACCCTTATACTGCTATGGACTTGTACTAAGTCAAAACTTAGATATGTAACAAGCCACTAAACTGGTATTCTCGACAGGTACATCTCGGTTGTATGTTGAGGACGGTGAGTAAAGACCAGCATAAAAAAAAACAGGAGCTGGCAAAGAACGCGAACTCTAGAGGGGTCAACGACCATCCACACTGACGGTAGTATGATTGGGGTACTTACTACACACACAAACCCCCAAATTAGTTAGATGCTGCTCTTTAGCCCTGGTCGTCAAACAATCTAGGATAAGGAAAAGACTGTTATAAAACCACTGCTGTTGAGCATTTACATGATCCCGAGGAAAAAGCTAGGGAGTAAACCAAAAAACAAATCAGGCGCAGGAGAGTCCCTAAGACGGAGTAACGCTGAATGTCATAGCTACACTACAACTCTTGCGACACTAAACTGCATTGTTTCTTACATTTACTTTGAACCATAGCGGAAGTGTGGAGAGGAGGGATCCGCTACTTGGGATCCTCCGTATCAATCCGCCCAGGCTACATTGTTCTAAAAAAAGTTTTAGACACTATGTCATCGTATTTAGCAGACGGAAGGATGATAACACAGCGTTTCGGCCGACATACTCTCCGAAAGAACTACTCGACCTATCTCAACAATGGCGTCTTGTGTTGGGTTAATAACGTGCAGACAGCAGGGTTTTTTTTTAGATCTTTTGGGTTTCATTTTGTAGTTATACCTCTGGGACAGTTATGAATCCATCTCTTCTTAGCCTCTAAAAACTAAGGTCTTGTGTGGCTCTCAAAACAGTTAAAGGGATAAATAATTGTAATATATAAATAATACATAGAATCACAGTATTATTTAGATTTTTCAGACTGTTATCCTCACCTTTATTGTTATATGCATAACGTTTCCGCTGGCATGCACTCTGGCATTTTTCAGTTTCTTGTCGAACAGGAGAATGTTCATATAATTGGGAGCTTTTATGAAACTTCGAACCGAACAATTTAATCAATCCACTGTTTTCGTGACATTAACTATGACCGGGTACAACTGTTAAGCTATGAAAAGTATATCATGTCATTTTAAACTGTAGAGTGGATTAAACCTGAAACCTCCAGATGATTGTCAATATGAAGTGTATTAATCAACGCCTATATCCGTTACACTATGTGTCTAACTGGACTGACTTACGGCCAATTCACGTGGAAGCACCGGTTCCCGCTTGATCACCAGATTTAAGCAATGATGAATCTGTTCAATACTTAGATATACGACCATTTAAACAACAACAAGTATTGTAAGCAACCTAACAACAAAAGGACTCGATTCGGCATTAAATGACCCAAAAAGGGGGTCATATACCGTAAAGCAAACACAAAACAACAACAACAACAAAAAGCAACCAACTGGACTGAGTGCAGTTCATCCGAGTGCATTTAATGAAGTAGGTATTTGCCTAATACCCCATTTGTTGGGCTGGGCACAAGGCCTCGTTTTAACGTGGACCCACCCACAAGCCGAAGCTCATGGGTGGGAAAGAAAAATTGCGTCGATCCCTTCGGCATTCCCCCTCTAGAGGGCGCCTCAGGTGCTGGGCAATAAACCCAGCCCTGCCCCTTTCAGTCAAGGGGCAGGTGTTGCCTGGGGAGATAGCCCCCTGGGATCGACGCTATTAATTTAACATGACCGGTCCAGTGGCCGAAGCTCACTGGACACCTGTCCCGAAGGGTGGGTTGGAAATGCCTGGTATTTACATGTACCCCACTGGTACACGATACGACACTAGGCCTTTTTACGTAGGACCACCCACAAGCTCATGGGTGGTAGGTAGAAAAATTGCGTCGATCCCGTCGATATTCCCCCTCAAGGGGGCGCCTCAGGCGCTCGGCAATAAACCCGGCCCTGCCCCTTTAAGTCAAGGGGACAGGTGCATTGAATGAAGGGTGTGGCTTGAAGTTCCGTGAAAGCTCCCGATTACAGCATGATGACTCCCGAATTAGACGTGAAACACATGAAAAAGGCCGGAGGGAATATCTGGGGAAACATTGTATGTATAAAGGGTTAAGACGAGAAAAACCGTCCGAAAAATTTAGATAATAGAAAATATCAAACCACATCTAAAGAAAGAATACAAATAAGGCCGATTGTGTTTCACATTGCGCCAATTCTCTTGAGAAAAGTATGACTCCAAATTCTCCCCCCCTCCCCAGCTCTGGGTAAATAGTAAGACCTTTAACCATTTGTTATATACCAGTTCAAAATATGGGGTATATAAACGGGAGATAAGGCTCGAGGGCACATCGACCGAAAAATTGTGTACATAACAATAAAGATGAGTGAAAAAGTCTGAGAATTCTAGATAATACAAATTATCAAGCGTCATCTCAAAAATTCGGATAAATATGCCTCCAAGAATCGACCAATTCCAGAATATCTTTTGTTGTATACCCTTCATTACTTCTTTACTTTTTACTTGCTTCTATATCTTGGACATCTATTCTTCTGGCCGGCTTTACTATTCTGATCGTCTATCTTGGTCTGGTCTCTTCCAAGGTCTGGACCTTCTTGGGGACTTCGGGCCTGGTTTCTGTTAGGAATTTCTCGTTATCAGAAGCCCAGTGTCATTGTTAGTTTTTAGATAATAAACACAAGACTTCGATTTACTTTTGATCTTATTTTATTTTTAAATCCCCACCAGACGTCTGCGCAGATCCTTACATCCTATCGGGCTCCTACCTGCTAACTGACTGACTGAGTTACTATCCTTAAACCGGAAGACAGGGTCTTCTATGCCTTCCGGCTCTCACGATTTATCCCCGGAAGGCAAGGTGAGAGTGAGGTCAAGCCTTGTCACACATCCTTCAAGGCCGTGTGCTGTAGCTTATAACGGCGATTTTGATTTCTACACTATTACCATAAATATTAGGTTTCTAATAATTATGTAACACTTTCTAAAAAAGTTCAGGTTTTCCATTTGGTAGTATTCTACTCTCATCGCCGCTTTACCATTAAAACTCCAATTTCCATTCTCTAGTCAAGAAACTCAAAAATGGATGTTCATTTCTGGCAATAGCGGAAATGGAATAATGGGAGATTCTCCTACAATTCCGTTTGGGCCTATTTTTCCCGCCACTTTTAAATCCTCCTCGTACTTTTTCAAACGCCTTACAAAATGGCGTCTTACAAAATGGCGATTGATCGACAGCATTTCGTCCAGCGAATTCCCATGCTGGCGGAGTAGAGTGATTATTTAAAAGTGCTCACTTGCCATGTCTTGTAAATTCTTGTAGCCTGATGCTTTTTTTGCTTTTTTTCCCTCTTTCCTCTGCGAGTCAAATTCATCTTTCTTGGGCTTCGAAAGAAACAAACATTCTCAACATGTACTTCTTCCGACCGCATGACTTTTTATAGGCTTCCTGAATCATCTTCTCTACATTTGTTGTATGACCACCTCCATGACAAACATGCAGTCTCACGTATAATTTTTCCGCTGTCTTTCCCCTCTGTCTCTCTCTCTCTCTCTGTCTCTCTCTCTGTCTCTCTCTCACACACTCTCACACACACACACCTATATATATATATATATATATTATATATATATATATATATATACATTTTAGATAATTTGGATCCTATATTTATTTGTGGATAGTACTCAATAAAATTGACAGTGTTTACATTTGAGTTAAGGTTGCGTAGACATTAAGGAAAACTGAGAATAGAAACTGTTAGTTAATAAGTGTTGATTCCATTTCCATGCTACCATAACTCTCACACACTAACACACTCACACAAACGCATACATATATATATATATATATATATATATATATATATATATATATATATATATATATACATATATATAAAGATAAAGATAAAGAGAATCTTTATTATTTGCTCTACTAGGTATTGAGCACTTTTTACTTATTAGCTTTAGTTTCCTGGCGGTTTTGTATGAACATATATATATATATATACATGCATATATATATATATATATATATTATATATATATATATATATATAAATTGTTTTTTTCTTTTGGCCAAATATTGTACCAATAGATCATTTTTGGTTGGTACGATTATCTTGGTCTTTTCTTTTTTCCCAACATTTTCTTCTCCCCGGGTAATGTTTGATAGTATATTTTTACAATCAAATTATTTGCTGGTTTTTTCTCACCTCGAGGATTTACCAACGACTTTGGTATATTAAATTATATCTATATATCTATATATCTATTTATATCTATATCTATATCTATATATATCTCTATATATATATGTATAGGTATATGTAAAAACAAAATTTTTTTTGCGATGAAACAAAGAAAATACAGTGCTCAATCACAGTTTGTAAGAGCTAATATTTATTTATTTTACAATGTTTTCATAGATCAATGTTCATTATCAGTGACCGCGGTTTCATGCTAAAGGCAATCATCAGGCTGAGGAGCAAGATCCTATGGTGTTTGTTGGAGTTCTTTACTCAATGTCACATTTAGGATTGTAAATAACGTCGGTTAGTTTTACGGACGCTGTTTTTTTTTTTATTTAATTTGAATTTTTTTTTAAGTAATGCAAACGAAGTTGCCTCCCTTTATTCGTTAAAAAAGGACTTTTTTTTTTTTTTTTTTTTAACTTTGAAAAAATAGGGCGTTTTTTTTTAAATTTGAAAAAAACGTTTTATTTTTATTTTTTATTTTTTATTTTTAAATTAATTCCGTTTGGCAAAGGATGCATATGTCTTCAAAAAACCATTTTAATATATATATGTAGAGTCTTTTAAGTTTTTATCCAACATAATAAAAGGTTGATGGTGTTGTTTCTCTGTTGAAGAATCATTTTTCCCTGTTGAAATATTGGATATCATTGCAAATAATTGCTGAATTTATTCTCAGGGTGGATGTTGAGTATCTCCCCTCCATGCATTTAGGAAGAATTTTCTTTTATGGGGACATTGTTTGAAGATTTCTGATTTTTTATTTTAAACTTCTATTATTATTATTGTTATTATTATTAAAGGAAATCAAGTTTTTTAATATTCTAAATTTTTCGGTAACACATAAGTTGCAGTATCTGGAGCCATTTGTGTAACATTTGGGATGATCTAAGATTTTCCACTCTATTTTGTGAGGCATATCTTTTTCTTTCAGCTCCCATATCCTTGTTGCAAGGGAAGTTGTTTCTCTTTTATCTTTCTTTCTGAAAGATTCCATATGGACGTAAAATCTTTGCTTGAACTAACCGACGTTAAACTAACCGACGTTATTTACAATCCTAAATGTGACATTGAGTAAAGTAACTCCAACAAACACCATAGGATCTTGCTCCTCAGTCTGATGATTGCCTTTAGCATGAAACCGCGGTCGCTGATAATGAACATTGATCTATGAAAACATTGTAAAATATATATATATATATATATATATATATATATATATATATATATATATATATATATATATTAAAGCTGAGATTTTCATCTTTTAATCTCTAAAGGCTTTTTACTTGGTTAGTTTTGTGTCACGAAATTTATACTTATTTATTCCTTAGTTTTAGGATTACTAAATGTTTGAAAAAATTCCATTTGAATTGGTTCTAATTAGTCGTGATTTGCAATTAAGTCAAAAACTCATCCGACTCTCTCATAAATATCTGCTAGGATTTTCCCAATCTCTAATATTCTGTCTAGAGAGTTAAGACAAAGAGAAGTGTGTGAAAAAACTTCATCAGCAGCCAGAGATATATTTCACTTCTCACGCTTTGATCTTCTTTTTGTCTTTAGAGGCTATAGAGAAGAACTTTTGTTTGTTTTAATAAAACAAAACAAAAGTTCTTTTTACGCTCAACTAAAATTGAATATCAAAATAATTTTGTTTTATTTTTTTTTTTACTCTTTTTGACAATTATTCATTAAAACTGGATAATTCCTTGATTTTTGGTAATTGTTTTCAATCGAGGGTGGGGATAAGTTTATTTTGTTAAATACGGATTTTACGTCATCTTTGGCGACAATGTTTATGATATATTTGAGCAAAAAGTTTAAAATGTATTAAAAATAAATTACATATGTAATATTATTTTGCCTTTTTATATATATACTGATGCTCATTATGTTACTACATTTAACCATAGACAAAAGATTGACCTTAAATAATCGATTTAATGGATTTTAATTCCTTTTTAAAATGAAAAGCAGATGACATTTTGGCCTGCCTATTTTTTGCTTATTTTACTGGACCTGTAAATATTTCTACTTTGAATTTAAGTAATCTTAAAAATAACAACAGATTTTACACAAAAAATAGTTATATTCATTTATATCTATATTTTCTGAAGAATAAAGATACAAAAAATTCTTCTAAATGAAAAATATAGATACCGTTAATGAGTTTGTGGTCAAAAATGTGAATTTTTCAAAATCTTTAAAAAAAAATATAGGAAATGATGAAGGTCAGTTTGACTATCATGAATTTATTTCCAAAGTAGAAAAATGGCATTTTCCACTTTCAATTGTTAAAACATAAAATTGTAACCCTAACTCCAAACCCAACCCTAAAACTAACCCTAACCCTAACAAGATTAAAATCTTGTCAAGTACCATTTTAAAGAAATTAGATTTAAGATAGATTGTTTCAAACTTTGTTTAAATTGCACGATTACTTTTTAAGCAATTACCTTGTAGATAATCCCAGATTGCTTGTTAACAACTATTTTAATCTTTTAGCTTTGAGATAGTTTGAAATATATTTGAATATATTTCAAATATATTTGCTGGCAAAATAGCCTGTGGTCTATTTTATTGGGACTGGTGAAATAAGCCTAAAAGTAAGTCTATGTTACTGAAACCGGCTAACTAGCCTATTCCAAAAATGTTTTATTTCTAAATAAATGTAAAAATAAAATAAATAGGAAACTTAATCTTCGTAAATGAAGAGATTTTCCGCCGTATGGTACGGCAGTCAAATCTAAGCATCTGCACATGCGTAAAACTGACGTAAGTAAATTATCTATAATTCAAATTGTTTTATTTTCATACCCCTTTAATAAATTTGATGATTTTACTTACTTATGGTACAAAATCTCTGGTATTGAAGTTTTAATTCCCAACCGTTCAGGCAATATCTTTCAAAAATTAATGTTTATACCACCCGGAGGGTGTTCTTTTGCTAATAATTAATATAAATAATAAATAATATTGTATCAATGACCTTAATAAATTTGATGATTTTACTTACTTTCGGTACAACCTCTCTGGCATTTGAGTTTTAACTCGCAACCCTTCAGGCAATATCTTTCAAAAATTAATTCTTAGACCACCTGGAGGGTGTTTTTTGCTAATAATTATTATAAAGAATAAATAATATTGTATCAATGACATTAATAAATTTGATGATTTTACTTACTCTCGGTACAACCTGTCTGGCATTGGAGTTTTAACTACCAACCCTTCAGGCAATATCTTTCAAAAATTAATTTTTATACAGCCCGGAGGGTGTTTTTTGCAAGTAATTATGATAAAGAATAAAGAATAAAATAAAAACAAAACAATAAAACAAAAAGTAATGCAATTTAAAACCTTATGTTCAAGTGTCAAGACTCTCGGACCACACTGTTCAATCGCTCTGTTGAGGTTTTTGTAATATAATTATTTACTAAGCTTAGCTTAGATATGGCACAAGGCCAGAAGTATGGGGCTCCCAATGATAATCGAACTCACTAACAATGGTTTGCGAAGCGAGCTTGCTAACCATTACACCACGTGAGGTGCCTGGATCTTTGTAATATAGTTATTTACTAAGCTTAGCTTAGATATGGCACAAGGCCAGAAGTATGGGGCGCCTAGTGAGAATCGAACTCACCAACAATGGTTTGCGAAGCGAGCTTGCTAACCATTACACCACGTGAGGTGCCCTAATTATTTACTAAGCATAGCTTAGATGTGGCACAAGGCCAGATTATGGGGCACCCAGTGAGAATCGAACTCACTAATAATAGTCTGCGAATCTAGCTCGCTAACAATTACATCACGTGAGGTGCCCGGATCTTTGTAATATAAGGTGTGTGCTAGATGCCCACTTCTACTTATAGACTCGCCGATAACCATGTGACCAACCTATTGGCCAATCACTGGCAGTATTCTGCTGCTGATATTGTTATTTATATCGGCTGTTCTGATCTTAGCTACTCACAACTACTAACCTTTGTGGACGACGGAACATAGGATTATATCACTGGACCTTTGACACTACGTAGGATTCCATAACTCAGGACTTATTCACTTACCAAAGGATTCTATAGCTCAGGACTTACTTACTTACTTTAAGTCCTTTACAATTGGCCAAGGATGGTGGTCAGTAACTTAATACGCTCCCAATAGACTTATAAGTACGTATATAAAATCCACAGTATAAACAATTACTGTACATCATTTATTCACATTTATATATAGCCGGTAACATCACTGCATATGTTAAATATGATTTGCTCAAAATTAATAAACTAAGATTTGCCCTTTCAGAATATTATTAAATATTCATTAATCAATATATTTTCGGTGTCTTAATCATTGCTGTAGAGAATTTATTGTAACAAAAAGAGAAAATATACGAATCAATAATAAAAGAGAAACCCTAATTTGTCAGCCTTAAGAAGGAAAACCCAATATGTTAAAATTACTTTTTTAGTGTATAATTATTTCACATTGTATTTGTTTTATGGGAGAAAACAAGAAAATGTTATTTATTTCATTTCGCTTCAAATCAACGAAATATATCATTGGTAATTAATATTTATTTGCCCGGGTTTAAGAATTACGGCAAATAAATTTGATTTCCTTAAATTTTGGATATAACAATTATTCGCTGTATAAAAAATGAAATTATTTGAAACCTAATTTATTAATTGCTTTTAAAATAATCTTGAAAATTATTGTAGCTGCCAACACACAAAAAAGTAAACTTGAAATATACGAATATGAGTCAAAAAGTAATGCCATTTTCTAGAATTAAAAAAAAAATAGAGGGGGACAAATAATAAATATTCGACTTGTTGACAATGTCGTCACCGTCAAAAAATCTTTATCAACTCAAAAATATTCAGCAGCTGAAAAATCCGTCGTCGTAAAATCTTCAGCAGTTCAAAATCGCGACTCTACTCCTGTCGTCACCCCACTTCTACTTATACTATTTTCTTCTCAACATCCGGGTGTCTGGCCCCACACACGAGATTCTCGAGCCAAACCCGGCTGCCGGAATTCTCATAGCTATCATCCGGGCACCTGGTGCTTACATCCGGGACTGTAGCTTCTCGACTTCGGTGACAATGTTTGCATTCTGAAGGAAGCGGGTTCGATTCTACAGTCCGACATGTCAGGCAAAGCCTAGCCCGCTTCCTTCGAGAATACGACAGGCCTTGACGTTCGCCACTCACCTCGTGTTCTCTGTCACAATTTTGTTTCGGATAGGTATAATTTACCAACACAGGAACATGTATCATACATAAAAATGAAACTGGTCCTCTGTGGATTCCATCTTTATTTCTCCACATAGTCACCGTTTCTCTCAATTGCAATGTTCCATCTTCGAATGAGACCATATACACCTGCCCTATAAAATTCTGTTCACTGTTCTTTGAGCCACTTCTTCACTACATATTTCCCTTCCTTGTCACTGGAATAATGTTTGGCTCTCAAAACCTCTTTGATGGGACCGAAGAGATAATAGTCTGAAGGCACTAAATCTGGTGAATAATCCTTTTCTTCTTTTCATCTTTTCATTGTGTTTAATTGAAACAGATTAGCGTTATCGCTATTTACCCCTACTCTCTCTCTTTCTTTCTTTCTTATTTTTCTGTGCATCATTCTTTTTTTCTTTCTTTTCTTTATAATAAAATTGTCAACCATTCAGCTGAGGTGAATAAGAAACATCAAATAATTTGCATTTCAGATTTGGACGGAATCATTTTTAGACAGAGAGTGTTTCAAGACGTTAACGGTCGTACTTTTAAGGAACAAAAGTATTAATATATAGGTATTTGCAATTAAGTTTCTGTCTCTATTTACGTCATTATGCATGTATATGTCTGTGTATGTGCAGGTATGTGCCTAAAAGCTATGGTATATTTTTTTGCATTTTAATTTTACATAAGAGACCAAGAAAAACTTATTTTGCCATCAGATGCAAATATCTATTTTTATTAAGAGTTATTTAAAAATAAACCTTGATTTACGCAGTCGTCAAATATAACCAACTTGAATTTACCATTATGAATACTATAGATTCTCTAATATCTAAGAATATACATCCATGCATTATAGAATTCTATTTTAACAAGTCGTTGCTCTAAGCAAAAATAAAAACAGAAGCATTTCAAATTGAATCCAAGTTTGGTAGTCATTACAAATTATTTAAAAAAGCAACTTTCTCGAAATACCAAACCTGTATACTTGAAGGAGAAACAACATGATGGACAAGAAACAAAAAATTGAAAAAATGTCGCTTTTCTTAACATAATGTTCTAGCATTGGATTTTCAATAAATTTATGTAATCTACCGGAAACAGAAATATTAAAATTGACGTAACATTCAATAATCTAAATTGGCTATATTCGCCGCCTGAGCAAACGAAGGTTTCACCAAGAAAAACATTATATTTTATTTCTCTGAATGTTTGAGATGAGGCTTCATGATTAGTATTATCTGCATTATTTGGACTATTGTCCTCATCTTCATTGTTATCTGTGTAACGTTTCGGTCGATATGCCCTCCGATTTCTTGTTGGAATCGGGAACCTTCTCGGACTCGGGAACCTTCTTTCCGGACTCGGGTCAAATTTGGACACATGGCCTAGTGGATAAAGGAGTTAGATTAAGACAGTTCTAAGTGACAGTTATCCCTAGATTGCAGGTTCAATCCGGATGAAGGGCAACAGTAACATAGAATAATATTAACACTGCTTAACGCTTCTACTCCATCTGTGGTTAGCAAAATGAGAACAAGACACACCCGTGGACTGAATAAAGGGTTAGGTTCAAATTTCTGTCATGGCTCCCGATTACGACAAGAAGGTTCCAGATTACGAAAAGAAAGGTCCCGAGTCCGAAAAAAAAAGTTCCAGAGTTCGAGAAGGTTCCCGAGTTCGACATGAAATACCTGAAGAAGGCCGGAGAGCATATCGACCGAAACGTTGTACAGATAACAATAAAGGTGAGGACAGTAGTCCGAATAACGCAGATAATACTAAAATTATATTCATAATAAAGATCAACATTCCTGCTATTGCTGTTGTTGTTGTCGTTGTTGTTGCTTGTATTATTATTATTATTATTATTATTATTATTATTATTATTATTATTATTATTATTTTTATTAACAAATTGATAAGATACATCAAAACAGCACACATGTGCGTGGTGACATAGATTTGTATTTGGAAAGATGATCCACTGGGAATTATGCAAAAATTTGACCATACTACAAAATGGTATATGCATGAAACAGAATCTGTTCTTGAGAATGAAACGCATAAAAGTATCTGCCAATTCTCTGGGACTTTGGGATAAAGACGGATCGCCTTACCCCAGCAAGAAACCAGACCAGTATTAAGGAAAAAAAAAGAGAACTTGTTAACTGGTTGATTTTGCAGTTCCAGAGAATCACAGGGTGAAGATGGGAGAAAACGAAAATATAGACAAATACCTAGAATTGAAAAAAGCTGTATAATATGAGGGTGAAGCTGATACCTATTGTATTTGAGACACTAAGAAAGGTCCCAAAAAACTTAGGAAAAAGATTGGAGGAACTGGAAATCAGAGGGAGAATTGAGACCATCCAGACAACAGCATTGTTGAAATAAGCTGGAATATTCTGGAGAGTCCTGTAGACCTGAGGAGACTTGTTGTCACCCAAAATCCAGTGAAAGACCATCAGCTTACGCTAGTGTGAAAATTCACAACAACATTAATAATAATAATAATAATAATAATAATAATAATAATAATAATAATAATAATGCGAATGTAGCAAACTAGCACAACGAGAATACAAAACTAGACACGACTGAGTTGGAAGGTGATCACTGGGAATTATGCAAAAAAAATAATTTTGACCATACAACAAAATGGTATATGCATAAACCAGAATCTGTTCTTGAGAACGAAACTCATAAAATTCTCTGGGACTTTGAAATAAAAACAGATCACCTTATCCCAGCAAGAAGACCAGACCTAGTGTTGATAAACAAAATCTTGGACGAGGCTGTTTTGATTTCACATTGCGTTAATACCCCTGGAAAAGGTATACATCATGCTACTTTCCCACCAGATATGGGTAAATAATAGGACAGACTGGGCTATTTAATCTTGGCTAGCTAACCAGTCTAGGAAAAGGAAAACACTGAATTCAAACCCGTTTAACCACGCTTAAGAAATTGACCTTGTGTCACATCCTATTCGTGCGGATGATTGATAAATATATATATTGTTCGGTTTTACCCGGTATTTTTTTAGTCTCCTTCTTTCGCCATTAAAACGGTCACAATTTTCATAAACTCTTGTTAACAAAACATATGTTCTGAAGAAGATTTTTAATAGATCAGAGTAATGCAGTATCAGCACAATAAAATGTCATTTGAACAACATCTGTGTAATTTTCATATTATCTTACCCTTATATATCTGCAAGGGGTGTATCTTGAGACCTAACAAAATAGTTTTTCTACACTGGGATAAAAGCGTTTCAGCGCTGTTGGAGCAAGTGTTCAGACCTTAAGAGGGACTATGAAAAATAAATGTTCAAAAAATCTGTAATCCCTTTAGTTTACTGATGCTTAAACTTTACATACACCCCTCGTATATATATATATATAATATATATATATATATATATATATATATATTATATAAATCCAAAGCTCTCAAAATCCGTAAAGGAAAACAGTCACAAACCCCACTAATACATCTTCTAATATAACAAAACTTCCCCATAGATACATAGTTTTACCTAATAACTCCTCAACTAACTCCATAGAAAACAATTTACACCACCTTCGTATCAAAATCGTTACTATTTCATCCAAATCAATTAGAAGCTTACTCAATGCTGGGTCTCACCATCCTATAAAATCCGAGACTGGCGTTTCGCAATTCCATGTAAAGATTGCGACAAAAAATTCATTGGGGAAACCGCAAGAACTCTCAAGAAGCGTTTATATGAGCACAAACGTGATATTAAATTGGGCAATTTTCAGAACACCCTCCTCCAGCATATGTCTGAAACTGGTCATAACTTTAGTTTCAATGATGCCACAATGTTAGCTCATATTCACAACAAAAGACTACGACAGATTTTGAAGCCTGTGCAATTTCGCTTTTGCCCTCACTTAATAATCGACATGGATTCTTTAATATATCTCCATTTCTAGCTAAAATAGTGTTAAATAATTACAAAATACCAGGTTTCATTTAATTATTTATTTAGTTATCATTCCCACTTTGTTCCCTTTGTTCTCATAAAAAAACAGTCCATTAATACTTTTTCTCATCTTTTGCATTTCTTCGATTTGCGTCACGCGTCATGACATTTTCGCGTGCGTGGACCGGGACTTGCCTTTCAAAAATATAACACTGATCAAATACAGTTACACAACTAAAAAGATTTTCATCTCCTGTCATCTATAAAAACATCCATCATTTTCTTCACCCCAAGATACATCCTGATGAAGGTTTAATGAAACCGAAATGTTTAAACATCGATAATTAAATTCATCCTATTTTCGGAACACTTGTTTTTTTTCCAAATTTTCTGTATATTGTCGGATTTATTTTCCATATTTACTCCATATATATAAATATATATATATATATATATATATATATATATATATATGTGTGTGTGTGTGTGTGTGTGTGTGTGTGTGTGCGGGGAGGTAGAAAACACGGGATGTTGTGGAAAATGGATGTTTATTGTAGGTAGTGATTTCGAAGATGCAATGTTTCGGTCTGTTGGACATTCTTCAAGACTTTAGGAATAAAGTTCTTGCTTCAGTGGTGAACATTTTCTTTCTAATGAATTAGGAGGTCGTGAATAAGGGGAGGGAGGTCGGTTGATGGTGTCTTCTGACATGTTTGTCACCCTTTCTCCATATACTGTCGGATTAATCTCATATTTCTCCCATATATATATATATATATATATATATATATATTATATAATAATATATATATATATGTGGATGTTATGATCAGTTTTTGTGTCAATACTTAAGCATTTCGGTATACTGTAACATCTTCAGTGTTATGTAATGTTTATGTGAGGGACAAATTAAAAATGTTAAGTGTATAGTGAATGTGTGAATATGATGTTATTAACCGTAATTTTTATATGCGCGTTTGTTTACGAAAGTCACGACGTAATCAATGCATGTGCAAAAATGGAAGGTGAAGATCATATGATGACGTATGCATTGAATAGTTATGACGTATTTCAGATGGAATATTCATATAATCCATATATACGCATATCCACATATAATCATACATAGACACATAGACACACACAGTGTTTGTCTAGGTCTATGTATGATCATAACATCCTGTGTTTGTTATATTTTTTAAGTATTTTCTTCTCATATTATCGGATTAATTTCCTCACCGTATTTCCATATGTGTGTGTGTGTGTGTGTGTCTGTGTCTGTGTGTATGTGTGTGTGTGTGTGTGTATTTCGCCATTATATTTTGGTTTCTTTATTCAGTAGAATTGTCAGTCTTATTTTCTGTTGTCTCTTTTTTTCGGTCTTTTAGTTCCATTGTGTCATTTCGCTTCCTTAGTACATTTTGCTAAACAAAGAAATCAGTTTGGTTTCACAGAAGAAAGTACTAAATTGGAAACCACCAGGACATGTGGATTTTGGTTTTGAAATAAATAAAAAATCACTATTCACAGACATTCATGTAAATTCATACATGCTTACTTGCTTATAGAAAACGACCACAATCAAGTTTAATCAAGTTCGCGTAGAATTAAGCAAAGGCTAAATATACGTTAAATTTAAATTAGCAAATGAGGATAGAGAATCTAATAAAAAGAAAATAAGTTGACAGCTGTAAATGAGAAAAGTGTCAGTAAAAATTTAAAAACATATATATCAAGATATAATAATAATATTAATGAGAGAGTAGATAAGAATAGGTATTAGCAAAGTAACCATCCACTTAATAGTCATTTAATTTTTTGAAAATAAAGTTAGAAATATTGTTAAGTAGGATAAGTGGATGTCTGGGGTTTTAATTGAAAAAAGTTAACTTAGTGTATTCATATGAAGGTAGAATAATTTTGAAACACGCAGGAATTCAATTCGTCGACCGACTTATATTTCATTTTTAAATATTTAAAAGTGTAGTGTTTAAAAAAACAGACGAAAACGACCACAATCCATGAAGTTAAACCTGTACGTTTAACGTACGAGATATTCTCAGTGGAAAGAGGGTGCACAGACCCCACCACTGTCTTGGCAGTCCGGCAGTTGTTCCAGTGGCAGGAAAAGTCCAAGATCACTGGACTGCCGAGCTGCTGCAAGGGCTGTATAAGCTAATATTGAATCACTTCACGAGAGACAAGTCTCCAGGAAGCCCCAGGGCTTGCACCCTAGCGCACACATACACACTTACACGCTACCGATGCCCACATACCCCGTATACCCCGTTTCCTGCTGAAATCATCGGTTCCAACTTGATCACCAAAGTTAAGCAGCGATTAGCCTGTTCAATACTTAATTATGTGACCACTTAAGCAACAGCTGATACTGGAAACAACCTGAGTTAATTGTTTATTAAAATGACTTGATTCGGCATTAAATAACTGGGAAAAGGGTTGAGATAAGGTAAAACAGAACAGCCAGCCAACTACACTCGTACTAATACACTCACCCTCACATACATACATATATGGTAAGGGTCGATTTAGCAAAGGGTCGGTTAACTCAGGCGATAGAGCGCCCACAAGGATCCGGATTCGATACCAGCCCTCGTCAACTAAGCGTATGAGTAGCATAGCTTCTGTGCAGTTATATGGGGAGCTGAAGACAGGTGTCTCACTCCTCCTCAGGTGCAAAAACAATATCCCCGGTATAGCGCTAGTGAAAGGAGGAATGACTCCCTCGTTGTTCGACTGACACTCCGCCGTCGATACGCATACGTACTCACACAGACTTGCTCGCACCTATACGCATATACGTTATTGTAGGAAAAAATGTACACCCCCTGCCCTCTGGCGTGGTATGCTGATCCCAGGGGCTAACCAAAGGAAATACCTGCCTCCCCGCGATTTAAAGGGGCAGGGCTAGGTTTATTGCTCGATGCCGGAATGGGAATGTCGACGGGATCAACGCATTTTCTACCCGCCACCGATGAGTCTCGGTTTTGTGCGTGGTCCCATATCAATAGGGCCTTGTGCCTAACCCGTACACGTGGGTTACGTGGTAAATATAGTAAAATGTACACCCAGAGAAAGAAGGGCTTATATTCCCAGATGTATGAAGATAGGAGAACGGAGTATTAAAAAAAACTGATTTTTTTAAATGTGTGAGTTGTATGAAAACGTCTCAAAGCAATAAATAAAATAAAACTCTGCCCGTGTCATTTATTCGTTATCAGCCTACCTAATAGATTAGATAGGGGAAGAACCCAGAATAAGAAGAAAGCTGTACAAATATATGAACAAAATAAGATAAGATAAAACAGATTTAAAATAAACAAAGAAAAACAAAGTTGCTGCAATAGGGAAGAGATTTGTTGTCATTGATAACTCGTAAACGCAATTCTGCTCGTTGGTGCATCGCGTGCTGCAAGATATGTCTCATTTATCATTTCTATTACGTTCCTTTCTCATCAAGTCGTCCATATTTCTTGCCTGGAGCAGAGTTAAGCAAATATTTCTACATATATTGTAGGTACGCGTAATCAAATGGAGCAACATATCAAAAACACCAACACAAACGTTTAATTCGCAGACGTGAGGATCAAGGGTCAAAGGTCAAATGAATTTTGGGGTTCTAATTAAATTGGTTGGTTGGTTGGTAAGTTGGTTGGTTGATTTGGTGGTTTTACGGCAAGTCAACGCTTGTTGGGTTATTTTATGCCGAAATATTTTGTTTTATTCATTTTTCTGGGTTAGTGATTTTTTTTCAAAATCAATTTTTAAACACGTTTATTTTTTTATCTATTTAACCCATGGGGGACTCTAACGTGTTCAACCAGTCCGGGTCAGGGTAGACCTGGGAGTAATGGCGATAAAGGGGTACCCCAAACTACCCAGAGTTCCACAATTGGGACTTTACCACTAAATGGAGTTTAACGTCATATCCAGTACACTGAGATCCTCAGCCACTGCATTCTAGCACATATATGATAAAAAGGGTTGAGCTTTGCCATAAAAGCAATAGGCTTGAGACAATCATGTAGGAGCTAGGACTTGACGTGACCTACCGATAGATGGGGGAAGGCCTCTCTGACCGATTGTCTAGCCAAAGTAATGGCCAAAGTGGAGTGTTGCATGTCATTGACTACTCAGCCGCTATGTTGAATTTCAAGATAATCTAATACTTATATCTTGGAGGTAAATTGGTATAAATCCTTTTTTTCTACCGTGTATATCTATATAGAACTGTATAACCACTAATTATAACATATATATATATATATATATATATATATATATATATATATATATGGGGGTGTATGTGTTTGTGTGTGTTATTTCGAATGATTTAAATCTATATATAATGGAGATAGATTGCATTTCTGTCTGAAGCCGAAACTACGTCACGGCCTACGTTACAGATTCCACAATAATCTAAAGCATTTATTAATGAGAACCTAATTTATAATCAATATAGTTTATACATAAAATTTAAAGGAGAACATTAGTTTATATACACTATGAAGTTGTCGTTGTAATATCCGATGGTCTAGGCGATTTTTATGTGTTGTATGTTTATAAAATACTGCTCACTTCTTGAAGTAATGTGCAATAATTCTTTTTAATTACTGTGTATAACTATACAAAACTCCTTTACTACTAATTATCTTATACCTAGCAGTCTCTCTCTCTCTCTTTCTCTCTCTCTCTCTCTCTATATATATATATATATATATATATATATATATATATATATATATATATATATTGGGAGAATATGTACTTAATTGAAGTCAAACCTAATTTTTGTGAAAGTTAATTCATTAATAATTAATTAGGCGGGATTTAACTACTTAAATGTAAGGCTAAACAAATCGAGAAAAATCAAAAATCATTAGCCTTACATTTAAGTAGTTAAATCCCGCCTAATTAATTATTAATGAATTAACTTTCAAAAAAATTAGGTTTGACTTCAATTAAGCACATATTCTCCCAAATATTGTCGGCTGAAAATAGCTATATTATATATATATATATATATATATATATATATATATATATAAGGTATCCAAAACTGGCAGTAAGGGATCATTGTATTTGGGATCTTCAAAATCTCACTGTATAACCATGCGTACATTTGTATCTCTTTCTTAGGCTTAGAATTGTAAATTTATACTTGTTGTCTGACATACATTTGATGAATTTTCTGGAGAAAATTTTCTTTGGGTTAATCACTTTATTTTGTAATGCCTGTCCGAAGAGATTGGACTCTTTAGGAGTTTTAGAAATTTCTTACAAACATTTTAAAAGCCTTTTGAGTTACTGGTCGAAATAACTTTATTACGGAATGACGGTTTGTTAAGTTCTTTCTTTCTTTATAAGTTATATATATATATATATATATATATATATATATTATATATATATATATATATATGTGTGTGTGTGTGTGTGTGTGTGTGTGTGACAAAGCTCCGAGAAAAATGTTCAACATGTTAATGATAAATAATAACACTTTATTTTTTTATTTTATCTATTTTTTGTAATAAAAACTATTTTGTCCCATAACCCCTAGAAAAACCAAATATACAAATCACAACGGTTTATCTCAACGTTCTATTTTTCAGCGTTCCAAATTTTTTTTAAAATTCGATTTTCGAATATTTCCAAAACCTCTGTTGTTTTTTTCCCAACGAATTTTTTCATTCAAAATAAATGTTCACTCTGATGAAGGTCGATTCTTCTATGTGTGCGAAATATTTTCACACACATAAACTGACCCAAACACATGTGTAAGTGATATCGATTAATGTGATATCGATTAAATTCATTTTATCCATCTACATTACTTTTCTTTACTCATTTTTCCTCATATATATATATGTATATATATCTTTTTTTAATAATATATATATATATATATATATATATATATATATATATATATATATATATATATATATAATGTTGTTCTTGTTCCAACGGGAGAAAATGTAATATTTTATAAAAAAAGAAAAAGGTCCGCAACATGTATCGTTCTCAGAAAAAATGTTTTATTCTTTTATTTCACATACGCAACACGTGTTTCAGATATTCTGGTATCTTCTTCAGGTTTTGATCAATACATATATTGATATACATATATATATATATATATATATATATATATATATATATATATATATATATATATATATACATAGGTTGTGCGTGTTTCTGTAATTTTTCTGTTATATGTTATATAACAGAAAAATACAGAAAACGCACAACCTATGTATATATATATATATGTGTATATATATTATGTATTATTATATATATATATAATATATATATATATATATATATATATATATATATATATATATATGGGGGGTGATGTGTCGAATCGTATTAAAGTCTTAATCAAAAATGATCCACTGTGGTTTTTGACAGATCATTCTATTTCTTACCAAAATCTCCTTGTTAAAATTACAACGCGTAAGCAGCAAATCCGGTTTTGAATGACGAACGGTTAATTCGATTTAATGAAGAATGGCGGCTCTTGTTGACGTGAAAAGAATTATTTTAAATAGCATTTCAGAAGTGTTGCAGGCTGAAAATCCTAACATCTGAGATTTTTTAAATTTTATTTTTGCGTAAAAGACATGCTGCTCAGTATACAATGTATTGTTGTCTGCTAAAAAAT
>CM042159.1:25388516-25391016 GCA_023376005.1 Doryteuthis pealeii | reverse complement strand
AATGTTTACTATTTAAAATTTTAAATGAAAAAAAAATTCCATGCTGCTATCATTTAAATTTATTTTTTTAATTATCTTCACCAATATAAAACAAATCGTCAAAAGTGAGATTAGGTGATAGTGAATGTGTATATATATATTAATTTTGTCATTAATTATTTTATTTTCATAGTTTCCTCCGGACATACATACACACAAACATACACACAAACGGCTCTTTATATATGTATAGATTACACTCGGTTTTGGCCTGTATGATTAAATCCTTAATGCTGCTTATGCTGTTCAATCTCTTAATATAATGGATAATGTGTGTGTTTGTCTGTCTGTAACCAAAACTATATCACTACTCAAGCCACAATTCTCTTTGTGTTTACGTAACATTTTCCATAATTTTATTTTTATTTATACTTCAATTATTAATAAAATTGCTCTACATAATTAATACTGTTGACCATATCTACATACTAGATATTTACCACTTACCCTACGTGTACGGGTTAGGCACAAGGCTCTAGTAATATGGGACCACCCAAAAGCCGTGACTCATGGGTGGCTAGTGCAAAAAATGCTTTAATCCCGGCGGCATTCCCCCTCAAGGTGGGGCGCCTCAGGTACTGTGCAATAAACCCAGCCCTGTCCCTTTAAATCAAGGGGACATGTATTGCCTGGGGAGATGGCTCCCTGGGATCAACGATGTACTGTACAGTGGGTTCGGCCCTGGACCCCATCCCGGTCGAAACCGGCGTTAGATATGTTGACCATATCTACATGCAAATAACGTACAATTGTATTAATATATACAACAAAATAGCGGTTTACAGATCTTTTTCAAATACACATTCTTATTTAGTTTCATTTGCCTTTCTAATTTAATATAATATAATATAAACTAAAACACATCGTCGTGGTGGCCTAAAGTCAGTATCATCCAATCGGTGAGGGAGTCTATCCACTTTTCACTAGCACTAGACCAAGGAGATTGTTTTGGTCGTCTGAAGGGGAGCGCCACACCTACCATCAGCACCTTACTCTACCGCACATATCCCTGTGCTACGCATTCGCTGAGTTGGCGTGGACCGGTATCGAACTAGGAACCTTATAGTTTCTAGCTGAAAGCTCTACCGACTGAGCTAACCCAGCCCTTTATACAATATAATATAATATGATATTTAATAACATTAAAACTTAAATACTTTGCACCCCGAGGGTGCATATATTTGCTAGTTATAGTAAAAAGAAACAGCATTCTCTTCAAACTTTGCATTTGTGTGCTGTAGAAATCAAACTTTTCTCTGTGTAAAATCTTCAGATTGTTCATCTACATGATCATAATCAAAGTTGACAGGTCTTCTGTCTTAACTGCTACTAGTACCCTGTTAACTAGAACAACTTGTCTTATGGTTGGGCGATTAAACTGGCATCCCCATCAGGGACGCATCAGCTTGTCTGCTGAGTTGGGTGGGAATAACTAAAACAAGTGCTGTCCAAAGGCGGATGGGCTCCACAGGAGATTACGGCCATCCACACGGATAGAAATAGGACTTTGTAACTTACTACTCATTTTGTGGTTACTAGATTTAATAATGGTCCAAAGTCACTTACAAAGGGATTCAGCCCTGATATTTATTTCCTTGATATTTCTATCTAAGACATTCGATACTTACCATTATTTTCTTACTATTTCTTTCCTCTGTCTATTCATGGTATCTGCTTCCAATATTCCCTTGTTTTGGAATTCTCTTTTCTCCAAGCATTCTCATATTTTTCCGGTTTTGGTAGTTCTATTCCTTCCACTGTTTCACTTTTCTCCTTTTTCATGGTAAACATTACGATCTTAATCCTATTCATATATCCTGGCTGTATATTCTTTGGGATTTCTAGTTCTTTTTTTTCATTTTTGGAAAAGATCTTGATAAAATCCACAAACGTAAGGTGGTTTATTTTTCCCTGTTAAGAACTGACATCTTTTTCTTTCATTTTGTTCTGTCATGATGACATTCTTCCATGAAGTTATACACACACACACACACACACACACACACACACACACACACATATACATATATATATATATATATATATATTATATATATATAATATATATATATATATATTATAATAATGCTTAAATAAATATGGGTAGAAATGCGTGTATTTATATATATATACATACATACAAGCATATATATACTTACATATATATATGTATTTATAGAACCATACATAGATACATATGTATCTATAAATATATATATAGTTACCTGTATGAATATATATGTATGCTAGTATATATATATATATATTTAAAATTAATTATTAATATGAATTAGGCGGGAATACCTATTAAATGTATAAACAAATCGAGAAAAATCAATCTCTGTATGTACATTTCGGCCTATTAGGCCTCATAGCAGAGCTATATATATATATATATATATATATATATATATATATTATATATATAAATATATATAAATACATATATACCTATATATTT
>CM042159.1:25351016-25383516 GCA_023376005.1 Doryteuthis pealeii | reverse complement strand
TATAATTCATCTAAAATATGAATCGCAGCATGTTAAGTTGAAAATGTCATATTTTTAGATTCTAAAAACCTATTTATTTATTAACTACTTTACTTTATTATTGTTTTCTAATATTCTTTGTCGAAAACTCTATTGAAAATTTAGCGCCTCCTCTTTAAACAGAACAAATATCGATGTATATATTTTTATTTCATAAGATAATAGCCAATTAAATAATTATCGAAAAGAGATCTCCAAATATATTCTTTTTAGTTTTTATTTTAGATTTATTTTCCGATTTTCTGTACTAAATTTCTACCAGTATAGCACCCTTATTTTTTTTCTTCTATTCACAGCCACGGACTTTTTGTCTTATTATTTATACTGTAAGTAGTTTTGAATTTGTATAACCCCACCAATTGTGCTCCCAAAATAAGGGTTAAAGTTAAGTGACCAGAAAAAAATCAGAAAGGTTTGAAATAAAATAATTGATGCATTATAAAAGTCATTCATTGATAAATCAACACAGAACATTCCATTAAAATCGGATATTTCATTGAGTTTTTTTTGTTTTTTTCGATCGTAGTGGGGAGGGGGATTTTTCTTTGTAAAACACGGATTTTTCGGTAACTTTGGCAATACGTAATACACACACACACATATATATAATATATATATATATATATATATATATATATATATATATTATATATATTATAAACCGTCTCTCCTTTGGTAATACGTAATACGTAATACATACATACATACATATATATATATATATATATATATTATATATATATATATATATATATATATATAAACCGTCTCCTCGCACTGTTCATTCAGTCGTTTCCAAAAACACAAGGTGTTGGCCTCTAGGGATAAAAATGAAAAGTTATAATTAAGCCGTCTATATTTTTTTAGTCTTTTTAAAAATCTTCACTTACAAAAGAGCTGATGATAATCTCGATGGAATCCCCAAAAACCGGATATATATTCCATTGTTTTATATGGCTTTAACCAGCTTATTCTAAACCGATCACAATTTGAGAATTTCTTCACTGTTAATATCTTGGTAAATAGATTATATTTCTTCACAAATTTATTTTTGGACACATCTTGATTTTCTCTTTCATAAACAATGCTGCAAAAGTTCTTGTCAGAGATTTAAATATAGGCAAGTGGCGGCCACGCCTTATGCCTGTCATCTCAAAAATTCTAATTTGCCTCGACATTTTCTCAGTGCGCAACGTAGTGAAACTGTTATTGTTTTTAATGGGATTATTTGAAATCAATCACGCTAAATACTTTTCCAACTGAAAAAGTCCAGTGACAAAGTCTTTCCGCATGCATAAATATTACAGTAGTCTTCGATCAATCCGCCAAAGTTTAATCGTTTCTTCTCAAACGCACGTCTCTGTTCTCGATAGCAAGATCACAACTACCCGGCAGTGTGGGAAGGCAGGCCTTAAATAATGATTAACTGTCCTGACAAAGATCCCACATCCGGGTCAATCACGCCCAACACTGCAGATCGCAATGTAGAAGTTTGCATACGCGCCAACGAGGGTGAGTCGTGTGACTTCGAGCTACGATTCACGATCAGGAGTTTGGAAGTTCAGTCTCTGTAGCCACCCGATACAGAGACTAAGTATTCAAATGGGTTATATTAAAGAATTACATCTAACTTACACGTTTAGTTCGTATTAATTGGGTAAATAATACGAGTCTAAGAAGATTTCGATAGTAACTGTTAGTCGTTGGATTCCGGTTTAGATATCATCGTGCCTAATTTTGAGTTTTTTGAAGCTAACGGATTTTGAATTTTTCATTTATTCCTTTGACTATTCTTTCATGCATAAAAAACAATAAGTTTATTTTTATAACCTTGTCATACCTCTCCCTCTCACTATATCTCTACATCTATCTATTTATCCAAGATATGTCTCTCTCTCTCCCCTATATATATATATATATATATATATATATATATATATATTATATATATATATATATATATATAAGTAAAGAAATAACAAAAGACTTAGAGATTTAGCTTTATAGTCTATTTCAGGGAGCTCCCTTTACTTATATATTTGCTCTGTGACTCTAACATTAAGAGCTCTCAAACTGCGACGGATTTTTTAAATAAAACTCTTGTGTCGTAAGGAAGATTTTATTCTCCGGACTTTTGGATGATATATATATATATATATATATATATATATATAATATTATATATATGTGTGTGTGTGTGTGTGTGTGTGTGGTGTGTGTGTGTTGCAATATTATAAACAT
Organism: Doryteuthis pealeii; assembly: GCA_023376005.1. Classification (NCBI taxonomy): domain Eukaryota; kingdom Metazoa; phylum Mollusca; class Cephalopoda; order Myopsida; family Loliginidae; genus Doryteuthis; species Doryteuthis pealeii. The sequence continues at coordinate 25,381,236 of CM042159.1, read as the reverse complement.
TGAAAAAAACACAAGTGTGTTTTATCAATTTTTATAATATTACATAATGTCGGATTTACTTCCCATTTTTATTCATATATATATATATATTATATATATATATATATATATATATATATATATATATATATATATATATGTATAATATATATATATATATATATATATATATATATATATATATATAGGTTAAAGGAAAGGAAATGAATCCGTGTTAAGAGCGGAGACAAAAATCATATGATTTTTGTCTCCGCTCTTAACAACACGGATTATATACAAGTTCTGATGACGATTTTCATAAAAATCGAATATTGTTCAATATCAGCGAAGTTATAGAATGTTTCACTTTAACGGCATTTTGTGTGTTTTCATATCTTTTTTTTTAATACTCATACCGTCGCATTCATTTCCTTTCCTTAACCTATATATATATATATATATATATATATATACTATATATATATATATATATATATATATATATATTGTATTATAATGGAGATCGTGTGTTTGTCCGTCTGTAACCGAAACTGAATCACTGCTCAAGTCACAATTCCCTCAGTAATTTATGTCACTTTCACCATGATTTTTGCTTTTATTTAAACTTGAATTATTGATAAAAATTGTTTTCCATTATTAATACTGTTGACCATATCTACATAATAAAAAACATGTCATTGTAATTTATATACACAAGAAAATAGTGGGTTATAGTGTGAACGGGAACGAAATTTGCACATTGAAATTAAACATTTGATTTTGATAAATATGTGCCTAGTCTTATTGATTTCTATAGTTTGCTTCTATCTTAATGAATATGAGTAAAATTCCCGTGGATAAATCTTAAAAGAAATCCATTAACAAGAAGAAATAAATGTAACTTTATACTTTACTTCCTATACTTTTACTAAATAGTTAAATTAGGAAAATGTAGCAATGAGAGACGGGAGTGATGGAAGAGTAAGTTTTAGTTGTTCTATTTTTCGATTTTACCCCCTCTGTTTCAAACATTTTTATCTGCATTCTTATTTAGTTTCATTCGTCTTTCTACTCTGATATAATATATCATTATATCAAGACTTAAATAATTGCACCTGGAGGGTGCATATATTTGCTAGTATCATCATCATCATCATCATGTCGCGCTTTCATCGCGGATATCCATGACAATCTCTCTCTCATTCGTCCCTATCGGTCATCATTCTCGGGAGGTCCTCTATGTAGCATCCTGCATCCGCACAGAGCTGATCAACGTACGTTTTTGCTGGTCGGCCCACACTGGCTTGTCCATGTGCTGGCTTCCACAGGAGGACGTCGCTTATGAGTTCGTCCTTGCTTCTCCAGCAGTGTCCTGCATGTATTGTCCGGCTTACCCGGATGGTTTGGGTGATATGTGGTAGGTGGCCGTACAATTGTTTTCTCGTAGGGTGCTGTTTCCACGTCTTGTTCTTGATCATCCGCAGCATTCTTGTGTAGCACCTATCTAGTTTATTCTCTAGTCGCTTCGTTAGGGTCCAGGTGGTGCAGCCATACAGCAGTACTGACACGACAACGGCCTGGAAGAACTGTTTATTTAACTTGTCTGTGAGATTGGACCTTACTTTGCTTTACTGAAAATTAGAAAAAAAAGTTATATTAGAAAAAAATTAGAAAAAAAGTTATATTAGAAAAAAAAAGTAATAAATGAAAGAATAATTTGGATTTAGTAAATGTAATTTTGATGAGTTGATTTGAAGATATCCAAGAAAAAAGTTGCAATATAGAATTTCTCACTACTTCAACTAATTTTAGTCTTTGGAGTCCTAATATTTTAGATACCTTAATAAGAATTTATTTTCATGTCTACATTTTGCTTAGAGTTCTGATCGTTTGTTAAGTATATATCCTAGGAGGGTGCATATATTTGCTAGTATATATACGGTATATTTTTCGCCATCAGTGTTCTTTTTCTTATGACTTTTCATGTTTTTACATACATGTGTATCCTTTTTTACCTACGTTTATGCCACTTATATTTATGTATTTCCTTATACATCTTACCATTTGCCAGTTTGTCTCCGAATAAATATTTATCCTGTCATCTTTTTTTTTTTTGTTTTTTTGTTTTTTTCCTTTATTTTATATTCCCCTTACGTTCTTACTCATAATTCATTTTCCATCTACGTATAACCTTTTCTATTTTCTTCTTACTTTCGTTAGATTTGTTTTTCCCTGTTCTTTTCCGTTTCCCCAAACACCAACCCTTTATCTAACAACACCACGGGCCACACATTCGCCAGTTTTACGCATATAAATGGAGACCTCACTAGCACATAAAACAAAAAAAAAAAACAGGGATTGTTCACTTTCCATCACGTAACGAATTCACCCCTAACCCACCCTGCCAAAAAAAAAAAACACTTTCTTTTTGTAGTTTACAGAAAATCCCTAATCCCACTAAAAGCCTTCGCCAGTTGCATTATCGTATTTGCAACCTGGTTGCTTTTTGCATGCGACCCGAACACCAAATAACCAACCATTTGGAAGACGTTGCGCTATCTTTCACTTTTCTTTGTAATAATGTCGGCTACAAATCAACTCTTCGCTTAAATATATGCACATCTTCCTCGACAACATAGCATCCTTATATATCTTTTTTACTCCAAGGAATAATGGCCATCTTCCAAATATAACATTGTATTCCATTTATTTAGCTTAGCAAGAGCTCTCAGAAATAGCCTGTCTGAATTTACTTTACCATTTTAGTTACTTTTATCTTCCGTTAACCCGTCACTTTCTGTTCCTTCTTTGTCGTTATGTCTTTCTTTACACCCCTCTCGCTACCCCTGTACACATACACACACTCAAAGGAAGTCGCTAGGTTCCTGGTTCAATACCGGCCTTCACCAATTCAGTCCATGAGTAGCAAAGGAATCTGAGCGGTATGTTGGAATATTTCGTTATCTACTTATTTACTAAGCGTAGCTTAGCTGCGGCACAAGGCCAGAAGTATGGGGCACCCAATGAGAATCGAACTCACTCACAAGGGTCTGATAATCTAGCTCGATAGCCATTACACAACCTGAGGCGCCCAATATTTTATATAGTTATCTAAGCTTAGCTCAGATGTGGCACAAGGCCAGAAGTACGTGGCACCCAATGAGAATCGAACTCACTCACAATGGTCTGCTAATCTAGCTCGCTAATCGTTACACCACGTGAGGTGCCCAATATTTTGATATAAGGTGTGCTGGAGCCCACCACTTAAATGTATAAACTCTGCGTGGCCACGTGATTCAATCAGCCAATCAACACACTCGAATACGTGGTTAGTTAGCTATTTAATTGCAGAACTTCGAAGGCGTCCAGTTGCTCAGACGAACGGATCAACACCCAAGGATTCTACTTAACACTAAGGAACAACCAAGGATTATTCACTAAGGAAACACCAAGAATTCTGCTTAACACTGACGAACACAAGGATTCTACCGAACACTAAAGAAACACGTGTGATTTCCACTGTAAACTGCAGCCTAAAAATAGCTATAAAAAATCGTATCAATAAAAAGTGAGGAGCTGGTTGTGCTCCACCTCAGACACAAAAAACAGTCTCCTTGGTTTAGTGCTAGTGAAAAGGGGATAGATTCCCTCGCAGTTTGATTGATACCAACATTACTCCACCCTGTCGACTTTACCTACTAATATGTGAAAGGTAAAATGGATATTGAATCCGACAATATGTGTAGAAAGTTTTGTAGAAAAAACAAAAAGATGTTAAAAGTTTTGCTGACAGAAATCTGTTTCGACATTATGAAGATGTCTTTATCAAAGCAACATTGTAAACGGAAAAACGAAATAAATATATCATTAATTACGAGGCACAGAACGCTCTCGATCAGTACCGGAATTTTCAATTTTTTTTGTTTAAAAATGCGTATTTATTGTTAAAAATAAAATAAATGTTATTTTTTAAAATCGTAAGCATTTTCATCATTAAAAAAGCTCAAAAGAGTTTGCAGTAAAAGTGTATATGAATATTAAAATGTTCAGGAAGATGTTCTGGTTACAAATGAATTTTTTAAAATATAACAAGTCCAACAACAGGAATCTGCAATGATGATAAACTCACAGAGTCGGGATTCTTATTACATCCGAAATTTGAGCCTCCGGTGATATAATTTAAAAAAATCCAATTTTGTTTTTTCTAATATGTATATATTTGTCTTCGCTTTCTGTAGAGCACCCGCTTAAAAATCGTAAGGTTCCGTGTTCGATACCGATCCCTGGCAACTCGTCTTATGAGTAGCACTGATTGTGTAATCTGAGCTGTGCCGTAAAATAGGGAGCTAACGGTTGGTTTAGCGCTCCACTTCAGAAAAATAATCAGCTTGGTCTAGCGCTAGCGAAAATGTGATAAACTCCCTCGCTACCGGCTGATACTGACAATAGGCTACTCAGCCAACTTTACTTTTTACTTATATATCCGTTGTAATATAAAAAGGAATCGATGTTTAGATTTAACGACATGTCAACCCATTGTATTATTAAAAAAAAAAACAAGTCTCCAATAAGCACCCTAGTTCGTCAAGCTAATCACTGGTAAAATCCGCTTTCAAAATTTGTAAATAAATCAATAGACGCTTTTTTGCACTTATCTGGCAAAAACAAATTTTACAAATTGTGTGATACTATTTCTGAACAACATCCCTTTATTCAAATAAGCATAAAAATATTTTGTAAATAAAAACTTGTATTGTTATTAGATCCAGTCTCCAATAAATACTAAACTAATCAAACGTTTACATTTTAACTCGTTACCGGTAAGTTTTCCAACAAACGTTTGTAAATAAACCAACAAATAATTGTTTGCACTTAAATGACGTGGAAGAAAGTGAATGTCTGGGTGTGTGAAGTCATGAGAACGAGTTAGAACCACGGGCAGTGTAGGTCACGTCTAAGTGGTGTCCAACGAGAAGTTATTAGAATGAAATCGGCAGAATAGCGGCGTTCCACGAGGAGTCCAGGTCGAGTTGACAGCTAGTCCCACGGAGATCCGGGGATGTTAGAATGAGGTGCCCTTTTAATAGAAAAATAACCCTTTTCTCTCTCTCTTATCGAACAACCCACTCTGGGCAAATGATTAATACACCCTGAGGCCGGAGTTTAAGAAATACTAAAGAGTTCGAATCCTGTTTCCCATTCCCCATTTCTGCTTGGTTTGTTATTTAGTTGGATTTTACGGCATGTCAACCCTTGTGTTATTTTATGCCGAAGATATTTTGTTTTACCCATTCTTGATGGGTACTTAATTCTTTTTAATTCATTAATATTTTGAAGGCCAAAACAATGCGGATGAAAAATAAAAACAAAAAGATGTTATTTTTGTCTTATAGATTTCGAAGCATGAACTTCATCATCAGTTTCGTATCAGAAATGGACGTTCTTATGTTTTTCTTTGTGTGGTTATAATTTCTCTTCTTATTTCCTATTCCTCTTCTTTTTTTTTTCTCTTTCTTCTTCTCCTCCTTTATGAATGAAAAATTCAATTCAAATAATTCAATTAATTCAATTCAATTAATTCAATTTTTTAAAAACATTTTTAAACTCATTTTTCTGTGTAACCCATAGATGGGACCCTAACAAGTGCTACCACTCCACGTGGGAGTGGGCCTGGCATTAATGCGGTGAAAGGGTTTCTCCACATTCCTAAAAGCTCCAGAATTGGAACTTCAACATCAGAGTTTAGTGTCATACCCAGATACAAAGGACCTTAGTCACCACTTTTTAGCACATGATAAAAAGGGTTGGGGCTGCCCTTCTTTGTGCCCTCTGACAAATGCCTGAATGACCACATGGCATACATGGCCCTACTAGTAACCAGCACTGCATAATAAATGTTAATAAATTGATAAACTAACCCGCATTGTTCTTCACTGATAAAATTATTGGTGCTCTTCCAATATGTGATCTACCGAAGGTTCATGATCTACTATTGATCTATTAATGGAATGTGATCTACTAGGAAAAAAGAAGACAGGGTTAGGGTTAGGGTTAGTTTAATCGGAAAATAATGGGTAGTTAATGGGTAGATCACAAATCGGAGTGTAAACAACTCGGTAGATCACATATCGGATTAGAAACCATTCGGTAGAGCACATATTGGAAGAGTAGCAAATTATTATCGGACATGAATGACTTTAAACTAAATGTGATTGATGATCTGTCGATAGTAGTCCGTGACTTTCTTTTATGTCACTTTCTGTAGATGAGATATTACTTCCTAGGTATGTGAACAGGTCTACTAATTTCATTGGCATGCCATTTAGTATTGAGATGTCTTGTTTAAACCGGTGAACTTAGTATTAAACCAAAGCCAAATAATGCAAATTTACAAAACATTGCTAATATATATATATATATATATTATTAATAATGGAGATTCGCTTCCGGTTTTTGTCTGTAACAAAAATTACGTCTCTGCTTACATCCCATTACCCAACACATAAGCCAACGTCATAACACAGAATAAATATACTCAAAATGTGAGCATGCAACGTTAGACAATCTCATTGTTTCAATAAATAGATGCCAGCGTTATATATTTATATATATATTGTTTTATTCTAATATAATATTTAAAGTTATGGGAACTGTTTCCATTTCAAATTGTCTTTCTTTCTTTCTTTTTTTTTTTACTCCTTTAATAAATTTGACGATTTTACATACTTATGGTACACACTCTATGATATTGAATTTTCAGCTCCCATCCCCTCAGGCAATATCTTTCAAAAAATTATTTTTACATCGCCCGGAGGGTGTCTTTTATTTTGCTAGTACTATTAATATAATTTTTACGCTGTATCTGGTTATTTAAAAAAGCTGACCACTTCTTCACTACACAATTACTCACCAGATTTAGCGCCTTCAGACTATCATCTCTTCGGTCCCATGAAAGAGGGTTTGAGAGGCAAACAGTATTTCAGTGACGACGAAGTGAAATCTGTAGCGAGGAAATGGCTCAAAGAATAGTCAACATAATTTTACGGGGCTTGGATATATGCTCTCATTCTAAGATGGAACATGGCTATTGAGATAACGGTGATTATGTGAAGAAGGAATGTGATCCACAGAGGACCAGCTTCAATTCGAAGTATGATTCATGTGTGGCGTTATTTTCGGATTTGCCTGGGGAGTTGTCTGCCCGTTTGGTTTCGCTGGTTCCCGTTAGGGGCCTTTGATATTTAAGCTGCTGGTTTGAACGTCTCTCTCCCTCTCTTTGCCTGCCGACCTACGAGACACCACTATGGTCTACCCCCTTCTCGTTGGGGCTTCGGCCCTTAACACTGGCCACACTGCTAGTAAGTCTTGTATACGATATATGACTATCCTTTAGTCATGTATCCGTAACTACGTTTTTATGTACATTTAGGTATCTCTTTGATACCTAAATATCTTGTACTTTACCATTCTGAATGTGTCATTATCTCTACTCTTGTATATGTATTTATATTACTTATGTATGTATGTTTATGTACACCTCTGTGTATTATGTACCCTGTTAATCCTTGTGCTGTACCATATTAAATGTTTTGTCTATCAACCTTTGACGGAGTTTTATCTTAAAGTATATATCACTTTAAACCTTACACATGTTCCCGTGTTGGTAATTATACTTGTCCTAAGCAAAATGACATTACTTTTTGGCTCACCTTCGTATTAATATAATGTTTACGTTGTATGTGGTTATTTTTAAAAAGCTGGCTCGCTTGGACAATTCTAAGTACGATTAGGAATCTGCGTAATTGATTCAAACTTTAACGACACCATTAGTCTGTGAAGCAGACAAAATGTATTTGTGTTTACCTAGTGTTGTTGGCAACACTTATTAACTGTTATGTTTATATCTCTTAGAAACAATATCAAGGTGAACGTTAAAACCTGACAGCAAATTTGTTTCTGATTAACTTGTGATGTCTTAAAAAGTAAGGTAAGTAAAAAAAAAACTGAAATTTCGCGAATGGCACCTGCTGGGTGTTTTGGTTTTAATGTTTTAACAGATAACAAATATGATGGACATTTAAGGTTATATAATGTAAAACTCAAATTAACACATGGTGCTGAAAACTTTCGTCTCTTTGTCGGGGACTTTTAATAGATTAATGATATCCACAGCAGGGGGTCAACCCTAATCCCTAAAAAGTGTGTCGTAGATGTTTGGTTGGTTGGTTGAAATTTATGTTATATTATTATTATTATTATTATTATTAATTAATAATAATAATAATAATAATAATAATAATAATAATAATAATCTATTAATAATGGAGATTCGCTTCCGGTTTTTGTCTGTAACAAAAACTACGTCACTGCTTACGTCACTTTACCCAAAATCGACATAACATAGAAGAAATACACTCAACATTTGAACATGCAACATGTTCCAAAAAAAAAAGCTATGAGGACTGCCTAACAATCCACATTGTTTTTTTTAACAAGTTTTAATGAATACATGACTGGTATTATATATCTATATATAGTTTGTTTCAAATTGTTTTTTTTTTAATTCTTTAATGAATTTGATGATTTAACTTACTTAGAGTACAAACTCGCTGACATTGAGTTTTTTACTCCCACCCCTCAAGCAATAGGTTTCAAAAATCTATTTTACATCGCACGGAGGGTGTTTTTTGTTTTGTACTACTACTACTACTACTACTACTAATAATAATAATAATAATAATAATAATAATAATAATAATAATAATAATGAGAAGAAGAAATCATGGAGAACTGAGGAGATTTATTGTTACTCAGACTCCAGTAAAAGACCATCAGCTAAAACCACACAGGAGTGAAATAATAATAATAATCTATCCCAGCCAGGAGACCAACCTAGTATTGATTTAAAAAAAGAGAAAGTGTCAACTAGTGGATTTTGAGGTCCCAGCAGATCACATGGTGAAGCTGAAGGAAAATGAAAAGATGGAGAAATACCTGGACCTTGCCAGAGAATTGAAAAAGCTGTGGAATAGGAAAGTGATACCAATTGTAGTTGGTGCACTTGGAACGGTACCAATAAACTTGGCAAAAAGACTTGGGCATCTAGAAATCAGAGGAAGAATTGAGATCTCCAGACTTCTGCACTACTGCAATCGGCTAGGATACTCAGAAGAGTCTCCTGAGACCTGAGGAGACTTGCTGTCACTCAGAATCCAGTGAAATATCATCAGCTAACGCTGGTGTGAAAAATTCAAAAGGAGTAATAATAATAATAATAATAATAATAATAATAATCGCAGCCAGAATACCAGACCTAGTATTGAATTAAAAGAGAAAGAGAAGTTGTGAAGTGGTAGATTTTGCAGTCCCAGCAGATCACAGGGTGAATTTTAAAGAAAACTAAAAGGTAGGCAAATGCTTGGGCCTTGTAAAGGAATTGAAAAATGTGGAATATTAGGGTGAAAGTGATACCAATGTTTTATAGCCGCTTGACTGGACTTCAATAAAACAACAGACACGTATATATAAAAATAGGACCCGTCTTTATTTTCTTCGTTGTGTGGGTGGTAAAGGGGCGACGAGTGTTCACAGTGAAAGTGCCCGAGCGGCTGGTGAGTGCGGCCACGAGTGTTCACAATGGAAATGCCCGAGGGTTGACGGGAGACGCGAGGTGATGCTATTGGCTGTTCGCTGGGGTCTCTGCCTGACGGCTCGAATCCTCTGGCCTTTATATTGATAAATACGCCAACCAATTGTAGTTGGACCACTTGGAACGGTCTCCAAAATGTTAGAAAAAGACTAGCGGAACTGGAAATCATTGGAAGAATTGGGACCATCCAGACAAGAGGATTGTTGTGACCGTCTAAAATACCCACAAGAGACCGGGAGATCTGAGGAGACTTGATATCTCTCAAACTTTAATGAAAGTCCATCATAGCTGGTATGAAAACCTCACTAGGACTGAAATAATAATAATAATAATAATAATAATAATAATAATAATAATAATAATAATAATAAGAAGAAGAAGAAGAAGAAGAAGAAGAAGAAGAAGAAGAAGAAGAAGAAGGCGATCCAAATAGTACTATATTTGAGAACATACATGCTGAGATCGGTTAAAATACTCAGAAGAGATCTGGATAGCTAAGGAGACTTTTTGTCACTCAGACTCCTCTGAAAGACCTTCAACTTAAGCTGGTGTAAAAAAAACTCACAAGAAGAAGTTCTTTTTGATTGACATTTGTAAAATATTATCCCATTTGATACTTGAAAATTCGAGAACATTAGCTTTAATTTGACCGTCTTTTAAAATATGAACCACACGAAGAAAGTAGGAAGAAGAGATGTCAGATTCGTAGGGACTAATTAATATTTAAATTCTGCATTCAGAACAGATGACAGAATTGATACAAAAGTTAATTGTTTTCATTTTCAAAGGAGTGACTTGAATTTTGATTTTTGAATAAAAATGTAGTCGCTTCTTTTTTTTTTTTTTTTTTTTTTTTTTTTCTATCATCCCATTACAAATCTGAAATATCAATCTAATTCAACTGAAATATTGTGAATGAGTAGTTCGCATAAGTTGTTGAGGGAGTGACCTATTGTCGGTATCAGCCGAACAGCAAGGGGATCAGTCTTCTGTTCGCTAGCACTAGACCAGTGATAAGGTTTGTGCGGAGGTGGAGCGCTACACCTACCGTAAGCTTCCGAATTTATTACACAAATAAGATTACCTGAATTATGCTACTCATACGCTGTATGGGTGGGTGTCGGTATCGAAACCGAAACCTTGCGATTTCTAGGCAGATGCTCTACCGACTGAACTAAACTAACCCGTATTAGTTTGCAAACCTAGGTATAGTGATATAGAAAGCGATATCAATGTATGTATAGGAAAGACATGGAATGCTATTTGTAAGTTATGTGAACTAGTAAAATAAATAACACCCTCCGGGCGATGTAAAATAGATTTTGAAATATTGCCTGAGGGGTGGGAGTTAAAAATTCAATGTCAGCGAGTTTGTACCCTAAATAAGTAAAATCATCAAATTCATTAAAGGAGTAAAAAATAAAACAATTTAAAATGTAAACTTTAAATATGAATTAAAATAAAACAAACTATATATAGATATATAATACCAGTCATGTATTTATTAAAACTTGTTTTAACAAACAATGAGAACTGTCTAATGTTGCATGTTCAAATTTTGAGTGTATTTATTCTGTTATGAAGATTTTGGGTAATGTGACGTAAGCAGTGACGTAGCTTTTGTTACAGACAAAAACCGGAAGCGAATCTCCATTATTAATAGATATACCACAGTATGATGATTAATTATTTAAACGTTTGTATGTTTATCTAGGAGATATTGCAAAATACATCAAAATATAAAAAGTGTAATACTGATTTAACTCTCTTGTTCTTTTTCTTTCTTTCTTTCCTTTTTTCCATCTTTTCATTGTGTTCGATTGAAACAGATTAGCTTTATCGCTTCCGCATCCCCTCTCTCTCTCTCTGTCTGTCTGTCTGTCTGTCTGTCTCTCTCTCTCTCTCTGTCTCTCTGTCTGTCTCTCTCTCTCTCTCTCTCGTCAATTTCATTCTTTCTTTCTTATTTATGTTTTTCTGTGTGGTATGTCCGTTTTATTCACTTTCTTTATGATAAAACAGAATGATCCATTATTTAGCTGAGATGACGACACTCATAGAAATTAAGAATCTATAAGAATTAAAATAAGGAAAGAAAGTGTAAGAGAGTTAAATCAAGATTATTATAATTTTAACATATTAAAAAGGCTCCTAAGTAAACATTAAACGTTGTAATAATCAAATAACCACACCGTGGTATATCCACAGGTCCTGTTAGAAAAGTATATATATATATATTATATTATATTATTATTTATATTTTTGCTTGAAGGCAATTACAATGAATGTATCGCATAAAATTCTATACTATATAGAAAATGAAACTTGAAAAGTGTAATCCCGGCAAAGTATCGCTCGGTGTGTAGAACATCGTACAGACTGTTTCGACTTTATTAAGTTCCATCAGCGATGTATTCATCGCTGATGAAACTTAATGCGATGCATGCATTGTAATTGCCTTCAAGCAAAAATATAAATAATAATATAATATATACTTTATTCAACAATGCTTCTAAAAAATCCAAAAATCTTATATATATATTTGTATTTGCAGTTTATAATTTTATTAATTTATAGTTTATGGTATAGTTTAAAGTTGGTTTTAGCTGCCAATGAAATAGAATATTGTTACATTCGTTAGTGTATTTAATATTATTTTAATGGTTATTATAAGAAAAACGATTTTTAAAATATATATTTATATGTTTTGAACGTCTTGAACTAGTGGTAACCATATAAAATCTTCTAAACCACACTATTAATGAGGGTTATCGTTAGATGATGACTTTAATCTAAGGTATATAAGAAACAGCCGTTAAGGCGCCTGAACGTTGTGTTCATGCATATTACAATAAAGATGGGATGAGAACAACAGTTCGAAATGTGAAAAATGTGTAATTATTTATATGAATCTAAATGAACCAATTAAAATGTATTTATCTTTCAATAAAATAGAATAATGTCTTTGTATGTAATGACATTTTTTTTTGTTAGATATACTTTCTTAATTATTCTATACGTCCAGGAAATAAGATTTTAAAAAAGATACATAATTTGATGAAAGAAATATATCCAAATATGAGTATAGCTTAAATACTAATACAAATAATCATCTACTGATTTCTGTTCCAACACTCTACTCACACAAATAATTATTTCCGAATATGAGTCTAGCTTGAATAAGAAATAAAAAAGAACCATCCAGTGATTTCTGTTTCAAAAGTCTACACACACAAAATAATTTTTCCGAATATGAGTCTAGCTTGAATAAGAAATAAAAAGGAATCATCCACTGATTTCTCGTCCAACACTCTACTCACACAAAATAATTATTTCCGAATATGAGTCTAGCTTGAATAAAAGGAATCATGAACACTCACGAAATAACTTATTTCCGAATAAATAGAAATAAAAAAGAACCATCCACTGATTTCTGTTCCAATCTACTCACCAAAATAATTATTTCCGAATATGAGTCTAGCTTGAATAAGAAATAAAAATCATCCACTGATTTCTCGTCCAACACTCTACTCACACAAAATAATTATTTCCGAATATGAGTCTAGCTTGAATAAGAAATAAAAAAGAACCATCCACTGATTTCTGTTCCAACACTCTACTCACACAAAATAATTATTTCCGAATATGAGTCTAGCTTGAATAAGAAATAAAAAAGGATCATCCACTGATTTCTCGTCCAACACTCTACTCACACAAAATAATTATTTCCGAATATGAGTCTAGCTTGAATAAAAATAAAAAAGAACCATCCACTGATTTCTGTTCCAACACTCTACTCACACAAAATAATTATTTCCGAATATGAGTCTAGCTTGAATAAGAAATAAAAAGGAATTCCACTGATTTCTCGTCCAACACTCTACTCACACAAAATAATTATTTCCGAATATGAGTCTAGCTTGAATAAGAAATAAAAAAGGAATCATCCACTGATTTCTGTTCCAACACTCTACACTCACGAAATAATTATTTCCGAATATGAGTCTAGCTTGAATAAGAAATAAAAAAGAACCATCCACTAATTTCTGTTCCAACACTCTACTCACACAAAATAATTATTTCCGAATATGAGTCTAGCTTGAATAAGAAATAAAAAAGAACCATCCACTGATTTCTGTTCCAACACTCTACACTCACGAAATAATTATTTCCGAATATGAGTCTAGCTTGAATAAGAAATAAAAAGAATCATCCACTGATTTCTGTTCCAACATTCTACTCACAAAATAATTATTTCCGAATATGAGTCTAGTTTGAATAAAAATAAAAAAGGAATCATCCACTGATTTCTGTTCCAACACTCTACACACACAAAATAATTATTTCCGAATATGAGTCTAGCTTGAATAAGAAATAAAAAAAATCATCCACTGTTTCTGTTCCAACCTCTACACAACGAAATTTATTTCCGATATGAGTCTAGCTTGAATAAGAAATAAAAAAGGAATCATCCACTGATTTCTGTTCCAACACTCTACACTCACGAAATAATTATTTCCGAATATGAGTCTAGCTTGAATAAGAAATAAAAAGGAATCATCCACTGATTTCTCGTCCAACACTCTACTCACACAAAATAATTATTTCCGAATATGAGTCTAGCTTGAATAAGAAATAAAAAGAAACCATCCACTGATTTCTGTTCCAACACTCTACTCACACAAAATAATTATTTCCGAATATGAGTCTAGCTTGAATAGAAATAAAAAGGAATCATCCACTGATTTCTCGTCCAACACTCTACTCACACAAAATAATTATTTCCGAATATGAGTCTAGCTTGAATAAGAAATAAAAAAGGAATCATCCACTGATTCTGTTCCAACACTCTACACTCACGAAATAATTATTTCCGAATATGAGTCTAGCTTGAATAAGAAATAAAAAGAACCATCCACTAATTTCTGTTCCAACACTCTACTCACACAAAATAATTATTTCCGAATATGAGTCTAGCTTGAATAAGAATAAAAAGAACCATCCACTGATTTCTGTTCCAACACTCTACACTCACGAAATAATTATTTCCGAATATGAGTCTAGCTTGAATAAGAAATAAAAAAGAATCATCCACTGATTTCTGTTCCAACATTCTACTCACACAAAATAATTATTTCCGAATATGAGTCTAGTTTGAATAAGAAATAAAAAAGGAATCATCCACTGATTTCTGTTCCAACACTCTACACACACGAAATAATTATTTCCGAATATGAGTCTAGCTTGAATAAGAAATAAAAAAGGAATCATCCACTGATTTCTGTTTCAACACTCTACACTCACGAAATAATTATTTCCGAATATGAGTCTAGCTTGAATAAAAAATAAAAAAGGAATCATCCACTGATTTCTGTTCCAACACTCTACACACACGAAATAATTATTTCCGAATATGAGTCTAGCTTGAATAAGAAATAAAAAAGGAATCATCCACTGATTTCTGTTCCAACACTCTACACTCACGAAATAATTATTTCCGAATATGAGTCTAGCTTGAATAAGAAATAAAAAAGGAATCATCCACTGATTTCTGTTTCAACACTCTACACACACGAAATAATTATTTCCGAATATGAGTCTAGCTTGAATAAGAAATAAAAAAGGAATCATCCACTGATTTCTGTTCCAACACTCTACACTCACGAAATAATTATTTCCGAATATGAGTCTAGCTTGAATAAGAAATAAAAAAGGAATCATCCACTGATTTCTGTTCCAACACTCTACACACACGAAATAATTATTTCCGAATATGAGTCTAGCTTGAATAAGAAATAAAAAAGAACCATCCACTGATTTCTGTTCCAACACTCTACACTCACGAAATAATTATTTCCGAATATGAGTCTAGCTTGAATAAGAAATAAAAAAGGAATCATCCACTGATTTCTGTTTCAACACTCTACACTCACGAAATAATTATTCCGAATATGAGTCTAGCTTGAATAAGAAATAAAAAAGGAATCATCCACTGATTTCTGTTCCAACACTCTACACTCACGAAATAATTATTTCCGAATATGAGTCTAGCTTGAATAAGAAATAAAAAAAGAATCATCCACTGATTTCTCTTCCAACACTCTACACACATGAAATAATTATTTCCGAATATGAGTCTATTTTGAATAAGAAAAAAAAAAAAGGAATGATGCACTGATTTCTGTTTCAACACTCTACTCACACAAAATAATTATTTCCGAATATGAGTCTAGCTTGAATAAGAAATAAAAAAGGAATCATCCACTGATTTCTCTTCCAACACTCTACACACACGACAAATACTGCTGCCAAAATCTGAATCTCTTTCCACTACCATCATTTGCAGGTGTTCCTTGAAGACGTGAGAATATTTCCAATAACAGACCCCGGGAAATATTTCACAAAGAGTCCAGCAAGATTGCAATAAAATAAAAGATGAATAAAAGAAAAGAGAAAAGAAAAAAATACCCTTCACTCTGCGTCGAGTTATTTCATGCTATACAGGTTTGACGACATTTTCCTTATAGAAGGATTTTTTTCATATATTTACATCAACTACGTCAAGTCTTGGAATTAATAAAAGTTCAACGTCTTATCCCGCGAGAAATGATTCGTTTTAATTCCCTTAAAAAGATAGAAAATTCCTTGTTTCTAATTAAATACACAACATCAGACCGTCGGTTAATATTCACATAAATAAAATTTATATAAAAAGAACCATATTGAGAGTAATGATCTAATTTCTGTTTTAGATATGGAAATTTCTGAGACGTTACCGTTTAAATATTTATTATAAGTAGCAAATATATGCACCCAGTATTTAAGTTTTAATGTAATAGAATATCATATTGAATTAAATAGGCTACTGAAACTATATAAGGATCAAAATAAAAAGATTTGAACCAGAAGGGGTATAATCGATAAATAGAACAGCTGAAACATACTATACCATCGCTCTCGTCTTTCATTGCTAAAATTTCCTAATTTAATTATTTAGTTAAAATAGGATGTAAAGAATAAAATAACAGTTATTTCTTCTTAATGGATTGTTTTCAAGATTTATCCCCAAATTTGTGCTCATATTCATTAAAGTAAAACCAAACAATTGGAAATCAATAATACTAAGCACATATTTATCAAAATCATATTTTTAATATCAATATGCAAATTAGTCTTCCCGTTCAGACTGTAAACCGTTACTTTGTTGTATATATAAATACAATTGCATGTTATTAGTATGTAGATGAGGCCAAAAGTATTAATAATTTAAAACAATTTTATTGATAATTGAGGTTTAAATAAAAAAAAATAAAATCACGGAGAATGTGACGTAAATAAGTAAGGGAATTGGGAATTTAAGTAGTGATATAGTTTCGGTCACAGACAGAACAACACCCAATCTCCATCATAATAAAATACTAGCGGAACCCGTGGATACACCACAGTATATGTTACATAATTCATAGGCTGCTTATGAATTATGTACGTACCTGTAATATTATTATTTGAATCAGGGTCCTTTGATTCAGAGTAACGGGGTCCAGTGGAAAGTTATCTCGACAGTTATTGATGGGTAATAACCTTTTAGGGGTAATAGATAAATAAATTGAGTTAATATTTATTATCGCTTAAGAAAAACAATCAATTAGGAACTGAATTTAAGTTCTTGTCATTTGTACAAAACTGTTTTTGAAAAATAGAATCATATTTCAAAACACACAAAAGTTAAGAATTACATTTTTTTAATTTTATGAATTATCTTCCTCTCATTCTTTCTCTTATCCACTCTCTATCTGGTGTTAAGAAACGTTAGTCCGGTCTTAGACCGGGTATTTTGCTAGTATATATATATATATATATATATATATATATATATATATATATATATATATATATACGGTATATATATGATATATATATGTATATGATATATATATGATATATGTATATATATTTATATATATATACATATATATATAAGATTTTTGGATGTTTGTTTATTTTAGAAGCATTGTTAAATAAATTATATATATTAATATTTATATTTTTGCTTGAAGGCAATTACAATGCGCATATCGCATAAAATTCGATAATCATAAAAGATAATAATGACAACTGAATTTCGTTAAGAATTACTCGGTGTGTAGAATATCGTACAGACTGTTTCAACTTTATTAAGTCTCACCAGCGATATATACTAACGATTTCCCTCCAACAGAAATCGAAACCGGGACTTCCGCAGGATAGTCTGAAATACTGCTTCGGCCACGATACAGCACGGAGAAATTCCTACGAAATTAACCTGTCAATGATACTGAGACTTCTCTACCATATGAGGCAAGGGGGCGCAGAGTGAACAATAACAAACCCGGGCTTTATGCTCTTCGGTGAAGGAAATAAGATTGTATGTTTGTTTATTTTAGAAGCATTGTTAAAACAAAGTATATATTAATATTTATATTTTTGCTTGCAATATATATATAT
Source organism: Doryteuthis pealeii (assembly GCA_023376005.1). Classification (NCBI taxonomy): domain Eukaryota; kingdom Metazoa; phylum Mollusca; class Cephalopoda; order Myopsida; family Loliginidae; genus Doryteuthis; species Doryteuthis pealeii. The sequence goes on along the minus strand of CM042159.1, from coordinate 25,363,127 downwards.
ATATATATATATATATATATATATTTATAATGTAGATATATATATATATATATATATATATATATATATATATATATACTCAACAGCAATACTGTCAATGAATCAAACGTAGACCCCATAAGAACATCATATATATATATATATATATATATATATATATATATATATATATATATATAGTCACTATAGCTACGTCGTGTCATCTGACACTCCAACGGCCGTTTAAATTGTACGAAAATAAAAGTCGTTTCACGCCATTCTTTAAAACGGATTGAGACACAATAAACATTAAAATTGTATAAATCCTAGAAAAAACAAATTGTACTATAATATAAAATGACTAGCGACACAGCCGTAGGCAATGTACACTTCGAGTTTTTTTTTCTGAAGATTTTTACATTTATTCCATCCGGATTTATGTACTCTTCTTCGTAAACAAGAATTTTTTAAAAGTCCGCACATAGAAGCTTTTTTTTTTGCTTTACCCAAACCAACATTAGCTAAAACCTGCTGTAATTTATAATAATATATATATATATATATATATATATATATATATATATATATATATATATATATATATATATATATATATATGAAGGAAGGAAAAAACACTTTAACAGTTTCTTTATGTAATATTTTATTTAATCGGCGAAATATTTTTGGGCATTTATGAAGGCTAACATTTTTTATAGTGGAACTGTTTTGACTTGCGGTGGGGAAGTTAAACTGGGATGGGCTCGGGATGGTAGAATGAGAATAGTTGCTTCGGTTAATTAAGCATGTCTAGATGTGTGGATATATATATATAAAGCCTAAACCTTTCGTGTGGTGTAACCAGAAATTTCCGAACCCCTCCGCACGGTTCATAATTTCTCTTAATTTCTCGTTACTATTGAAAAAAGGAAAGAAAAAAATTACCTTTTTTTCAACAATTCCAACCTAGGCATAACCTCCTATCAATGAATTTCTCTGATGAGAATTGACCGAAAAAAGAATTATTTATTTTAGATTATACATCTAATTATAAGGGTACCCTAATTTTCTTTTTAGACATTTTTTCCATCTCTTTCATGATGAATACGCTTCTACGTGTCCTCATAAAATTTGTACTGCTAAGAACTTTATATATATATATATATATATATATATATATATATATATATATATATATATTAGCGAGTTAGTTTTGCAGACAATTGGCCGGGACGTCTATTCTCATTTGGCGCCTAATATTTCTGACCTTTTGACACATATAATATAAGCTTATTAAATAACTATAAATAAAAATATAGACAAGAAAAGTGGTCCAAAGGATAAAAATGTATTCTTAATGGTAATGTCGATGCTATAACATTTCGGTTTTGTAACCTTGTTCAGGACGTTGTTGAGATCTTGGGTACGTTGTTAAATCTTTCTTTTCGAGGGTTAAATGTCATTGGTCACATATTGGTGGAGGATGCAGCGGTTGAGGCGAACCGGGTAGTTGACCTTAATCTAGGATTGAGGTCTAGGGTAGGGTCGGTTTGGTAGTGTTGTTTGGAACACTGTGTTTTGTCCATATTTTCCAGATACTATCGGATTGGTTTCCCTCTTATCTGTCTGTCTGTCTGTTTCTCTCTCTCTCTCTCTCTCTCTCTCTCTCTCTATATATATATATATATATATATATATATATATATATACTAGCAAAAGTACCCAGTCCATGACCGGATTATATATAAAGATTGGGCCATAAATAGGCGAGAGATTCCGAGATTAACGGCTTAGACTGCGATTCTATTCACTAAAATTAAACTAAACTGCTGGTATAGCTATAATAGAAAACAGGCAGCGAACAATGTTATATAACTTTCAAAGAAAGAAAAACTTAACAATTCGACATTTGTCTGGTATAATTTATTTCGACCAGAAACTCAAAATGAGTCTAGCCTCTTCAAGCAGAAATACAAAATATTGCTCTATATATAATTGATTTAATAGTTTATTATACATTAAGCTCTCTTAGAATTTTGGAATGACAACTGGTCTAGGAGAAGAAAAATCTAAATTCAAACCAGACCTGGTGAGGGATGGGGTCTTCCAGGTTATTTTTGCCCTAGACATGTTACATGAATTGGGGTCTCTCGAGTAAACCAAGTTTTGGTTTAGGTCGCCAAATTCGCTTTCCATCAGTATCGTCTCATTCATTTTTTTTTCATTTTTATTTTTCACCGTTTTTGAGTTTCATTAAATTTATCTCTATCCTGTTTTCAAATCCAAAGTCTAATTATTTTTGTCTATTTTCAATTCTTCAATATCGCATTTTTAAATTTTGCTTATTTCGCATTCTTTTTCTGATATCTACATATTGATACTCGTATTCCTTAATTGTACGACCGTTGCTTGATGTGTGGATTAGGACGGAACATTTTAAGTGATGATTTGGCATGTATACATGGCGCGGTTTGATTCAATGGGCGAATGGTACGTGGCGAAGACAAGAAAGGAGGAGTGAGATGCCAGAGTGTAAACTGAGTCTGGGGAATGCGTTAACGGAACACGCTATGAATTTCTTGCTCTCAGCAGTTGTAATTAGGAAGAAATAAAATACTCACGAGTGAAAAGAAACGGCCTTGTGCTATTACTAAAATCTCCAAATAGCACAAGGCAAGATAACTCTCAGTCCCAAATTTGCGTCCAGACTCCATGATATCATAGAACTGCCAACAACTGAACAGCTATCCAGCAACAAGTACCGGAACTCAGTTAAGTATATTGAATTTTTTCTTTATCCACATTTCATTCACCACATTAGAAGATTGGGCTGTAATGTTAAGCAACGTGGAAACAACATTTCCCCATTCGGAAATGAGTGCAAGACGTAACGAAGAGTTGACGCGTCATCATCACATCCATTCCGACAAGGAGAGGGTAAAACAAACAAGTGTTTTAACACATTTCTCCATTTTGAAGAGGAGAGCATAGTGTTACGCCATTATCATCTTGCAACAAACTCTACTTAAAAAATAGACCGTCCAAATGGTCCAAGATGAAATGCAAAAAATACAGTAAGAAAGAAAGAAACTGGGTAGGGGAAATATTGAGAGAGGGGTGAGCATGCTGAAGTGATAACACTAATATTTTTTCAATCAAATATAATGAAACGATGAAAAAAAACGAAAAGAAAGAAAAAAAGTGAGAGAGAGTTTAACCAAGAGTATATACTTTTTACATATTGAAGCATTTCGCAATAGCTCTTAAGTAAACACATCAGCACAATGGACTCTCTCGTCGATTTCGACGCATGAGGGTTCATCCAATGGACAACCTACACAGTGATTTGTTTATAGTGGTGAAGCTTATGTTGGTCATCCTCACTTTTTGGCACAGTCGATATGAAAGAATTGCTCCAAAAGGAATGCCACAAAACCTCTGGATTTTCTAGTTCAGATTTTTCCTTCTGACTAGTTACCTATCCAAGGTTAAAGAGCCCAGTCTCTCCTCTATTTACCCATAGCTGGAGGGAAAATATATGGATTCATACTTTACAAAGTATTAGCGCTAATGCGAAATGCAAACATCCTCTAATAAGAATATTCTCTGGGGGGCACAGTTAAATCCGACGTTTTACTCTCCCAACTGACCAAGTGTTCAGTCCGGAAACAATCTCTCCCAGCAATGCTGCACTCTTCTCACCAACACTATCAAAATATCTTTTCTCTCGTCCACTCGTCGCAACAGCCAAAATGCTACTGCAGGCTTTTTTCGTCTGGTTTGTGAGGGCTAGTCACACAATCACATGTTCATCCGGGCTCCTAACTCTGACTTGCCCGTGCAGCACGTGCGACATTAACCAGCGCTCGTCAATCCTTCACATCCGGGCCACTCTGGACAGTTTAGTAATTCACTTGCGCCAGGCCACGACTCACGATCAGGAGGATGTGAGTTCAATCTCCCCACTCGCCTCTGATCTCATTCTGCATGCCAAACACAGTCGTGCACGCCTCGAACCACTACGTTTCTCTCACCACATATCCTTTGAACTCGAGTTGATGATTCCATTTCCACGACTCTAACCATTGTGCCAAGCACATTCTTATCAACATATCAAACGTTGTAATAATTAAACTATCATACTCTGGTATATCCACAGGTATTGCTAGTATACAATATTTTCGAACCATCATGTTCTATGAAGAATTCCCTGTTATTTACCATTTTTTTAATTCTATGTCTGTCAATGTAAGTAGCTTGCAGAGTAATTGTCATCGAAATAGCAACTTAGATTTTCGCAAAGCGATTTAGATTTTTTTTCCTGTTGTCTCAGAAGAATAACGACGCAGACGACAGTGAATGGGAGACAGTGACTAAGCCGAGACCTTCACTTCTTTGACTTTTTACACCTCGGGTTTGTTAATTTTCTTTTTTCTTTTTTCTTTTTATTTCTTTTTTTGAAAAAAAGAAAAGTAGATTTGTTTATGGCCATGAGTTAATGGAAATGGTGCACGAACGGTAGTTGCTTTCGGCACGGTTGATATAAAGAAATGGACACAGAAGAAAGGAAAGAAAGTAATGTACATAGGAGAATGATTAAGGAAAAAGACAGGCACAGAAGAATAAAGAAAAATAAAGAACTGAGGCAGAGGAAAGGAAAGAAAGTAATGTACATAGGAGAATGATTAAGGAAAAGAATAGGCACAGAAAAAAAGAAAAAGAACTGAGGCAGAGGAAAGGAAAGAAGTAAAGTACATAGGAGAATGATTAAGGAAAAAGAACAGGCACAGAGGAATAAAGAAAAGAATGAACTGAGGCAGAAGAAAGGAAAGGAAGTAAAGTACATAGGAGAATGATTAGGAAAAGAACAGAAGAATAAAGAAAAAGAAAGAACTGAGGCAGAAGAAAGGAAAGGAAGTAAAGTACATAGGAGAATGATTAAGGAAAAAGAAAGGCACAGAGGAATAAAGAAAAAGAAATAACTGAGGCAGAAGAAAGGAAAGGAAGTAAAGTACATAGGAGAATGATTAAGGAAAAAGAACAGGCACAGAGGAATAAAGAAAAAGAAAGAACTGAGGCAGAGAAAGGAAAGGAAGTAAAGTACATAGGAGAATGATTAAGGAAAAAAGAACAGGCACAGAGGAATAAGGAAAAAGAATAACTGAGGCAGAAGAAAGGAAAGAAGTAAAGTACATAGGAGAATGATTAAGGAAAAAGAAGGCACAGAGGAATAAAGAAAAGAATGAACTGAGGCAGAAGAAAGGAAAGGAAGTAAAGTACATAGGAGAATGATTAAGGAAAAAGAACAGGCACAGAGGAATAAAGAAAAAGAATGAACTGAGGCAGAAGAAAGGAAAGGAAGTAAAGTACATAGGAGAATGATTAAGGAAAAAGAAGGCACAGAGAATAAAGAAAAAGAATGAACTGAGGCAGAAGAAAGGAAAGAAAGTAAAGTACATAGAAAATGATTAAGGAAAAAGAACAGGCACAGAAGAATAAAGAAAAAGAAGAACTGAGGCAGAAGAAAGGAAAGAAAGTAATGTACATAGGAGAATGATTAAGGAAAAGAATAGGCACAGAAGAATAAAGAAAAGAAAGAACTGAGGCAGAAGAAAGGAAAGAAAGTAAAGTACATAGGAGAATGATTAAGGAAAAATAAACAGGCACAGAAGAATAAAGAAAAAGAAAGAACTGAGGCAGAAGAAAGGAAAGAAAGTAAAGTACATAGGAGAATGATTAGGGAAAAAGAATAGGCACAGAAGAATAAAGAAAAAGAAAGAACTGAGGCAGAAGAAAGGAAGAAAGTAAAGTACATAGGAGAATGATTAGGGAAAAAGACAGGCACAGAGGAATAAAGAAAAAGAAGAACTGAGGCAGAAGAAAGGAAAGGAAGTAAAGTACATAGGAGAATGATTAGGGAAAAGAACAGGCACAGAAGAATAAAGAAAAAGAAAGAACTGAGGCAGAAGAAAGGAAAGAAGTAAAGTACATAGGAGAATGATTAGGGAAAAAGAACAGGCACAGAGAATAAAGAAAAAGAATGAACTGAGTCAGAAGAAAGGAAAGAAAGTAAAGTACATAGGAGAATGATTAGGGAAAAAGAATAGGCACAGAAGAATAAAGAAAAAGAAAGAAAGAGACAGAAGACAGAAAAGAAAGTAATGTACATAGGAGAATGATCAAGGAAAAAGAATAGACACAGAAGAATAAAGAAAAAGAAAGAACTGAGGCAGAAGAAAGGAAAAAACGTAATGTACATAGGAGAATGATTAAGGAAAAACTAGCATCAAGGAAAAGACTAGCAGGACCTGTAGATATATCACAGTATGATGATTTAATTATTTCAACATTTGGTATTTTCGCCAAAGAGTTATTGCAAATAGTTCAATATCTAAAAAGTATAACAATCTTGATTTAATTCTCTCTGACTCTTTATTTTTCTCTTTTTCTTTTAATCTTTTCATTTTGTCTGATATGGGCGAATACCATTAGGGACGGTTATCGAGAGAGATAGTCATGAGAATATGTGCTGTTGGCCCGACCGATGATGGTGAGTATCGTGATCATCCAAATGCTTTTAAATGGTATCCTAAAGATTCCATGAGTATAATACTACCATGCCACCACTAGATGTTGGTTGGTTGGATGGGTATTACGGCATGTCAACCTTTATTGGGTCATCCTATACCGAATACGTTTTTTCTAGTCATTCTTGACTGAATACTCAAGTTTCTAAAACTAATAATTTTAACACATTTTTCTAAACACATTTTTGTCTATTTAACCCCATAGATGGGAGGGTAACAGGTGTTAAGTATCTGGCCGCCATCCTTGGCCAGTTGTAAAGAACTTAAAGTAAATAAGTAAGTAAGTCCTGAGTTATAGAATCCTATGGCAAGTGAATAATTCCCGTGATACAATCCTATGTTCCGTCATCCAAGAAGATCCAAGTAGTAATGATTAGGTATGACCAGAAAAGCCAGTATAAATAATAATATCAGCAGCAGAACACTGCAGTGATTGGACAATAGGTTGGTCACATGATTATCGCCGAGTCTGTAAATAAAGTAGCCATCTGTCACACACCTTATATCCAGAAAAAAATGGTTAAAGTCAACAACAGGCACAGCGCTAGTCTCTTTACTCTAGGAGAAGGAAAACTCTGACCTTGTGTCGCATCCTGCTCGTAGGAGGGTTGGTACCCAACAACAGGTACAACCACTCCAGCTCAGAGTGGACCTGGGAGTAAGGGTGATGAAGGTGTACTCCACATTCCCCAGAGTTTCAGAATTGGAACCTCGCCATAAGAGAGTTTAACGTCATACCTAGGACATGAATACCCTCAACCACTGCCTTCTACCACATATATGATAAAAATGGCCGCGGTTTTCCTTAAATGCAATAGGGTTGGATAATCATATACGTGCCAGGGTTTGACGTGACCAGCCGATTGTGAGGAGGAGGCCTCTTCGATCGTAAGAGTCAAAGTGGAGTATTGCAAATCATGAACTGCTCAGCCACCAGAGTTCTGTCTTTAAACATCACGCATCGCCACCCATGACCGACACTTGACCGCATTGGGGTAGATCTTACCTCTCTGCAGAGGTGCAGTCGGTGTATTCTAAAGCCCGACAGGGATGGACACTGCTGGAAAAGCAAAGACAAATGCATTAGAAAATTATTCCATAGAAACTTATATTCAACTAGTCTAAGCCGGCCAAGAAAGACCTACATTAATCAGCTGTGGGATTCTCGATACCGTGCAGAGGACCTATCAGCGTTGATGACGGTTAGGGACGGTCAAGCGAGAGAGGTTTATGGGAATCCTTGCTGTCGACATGACGTGATGAGTTTCGTAATTTTCCGATTGCTCTTTAGAGGATACCCTAAAAATTCATAACATCGGCATTGCAATCTCGGAAGACTGTATAGCTCTTGTGCCCCTGAAGTTACAGCGCCTCCTGTCACTGTGAAGTCCAATGTTCGAAAAACATTCTCGACCGCAGTGAAGGCTGTCCATGAAGATGCTGATGTACCATGGCTGCTTTCTTCTGGGCCTCTTGGCTTGCGCCATTGTGACTTCAGATGAGAATAAAATGCCAACACTATTGGTGCGGCCGAGAACAGGACGATAATAACTATATATGCTGCTGCAGCATGCTCCTTACAATTCAAATCAGAAATTTCATACACGTCCGCCCGCTGATATATTTCTTCTTCTTGTGCCAGTGTGACTTCAGATGAGAATAACATGCCATCACTATTGGTGCGACGAGAACAGGACGATAATAACTATAGATGCTGCTGCCAGCATGCTCCTTACAATTCAAATCAGAAATTTCATACCCGTCCGCCCGCTGATATATTTCTTCTTCTTGTGCCAGTGTGACTTCAGATGAGAATAACATGCCATCACTATTGGTGCGGCCGAGAACAGGACGATAATAACTATAGATGCTGCTGCCAGCATGCTCCTTACAATTCAAATCAGAAATTTCATACCCGTCCGCCCGCTGATATATTTCTTCTTCTTGTGCCAGTGTGACTTCAGATGAGAATAACATGCCATCACTATTGGTGCGGCCGAGAACAGGACGATAATAACTATAAATGCTGCTGCCAGCATGCTCCTTACAATTCAAATCAGAAATTTCATACCGTCCGCCCGGATATATTTCTTCTTCTTGTGCCAGTGTGACTTCAGATGAGAATAACATGCCATCACTATTGGTGCGGCCGAGAACAGGACGATAATAACTATAAATGCTGCTGCCAGCATGCTCCTTACAATTCAATCAGAAATTTCATACCCGTCGCCCGCTGATATATTTCTTCTTCTTGTGCCAGTGTGACTTCAGATGAGAATAACATGCCATCACTATTGGTGCGGCCGAGAACAGGACGGTAATAACTATAAATGCTGCTGCCAGCATGCTCCTTACAATTCAAATCAGAAATTTCATACCCGTCCGCCCGCTGATATATTTCTTCTTCTTGTGCCAGTGTGACTTCAGATGAGAATAACATGCCATCACTATTGGTGCGGCCGAGAACAGGACGATAATAACTATAGATGCTGCTGCCAGCATGCTCCTTACAATTCAAATCAGAAATTTCATACCCGTCCACCCGCTGATATATTTCTTCTTCTTGTGCCAGTGTGACTTCAGATGAGAATAACATGCCATCACTATTGGTGCGGCCGAGAACAGGACGATAATAACTATAGATGCTGCTGCCAGCATGCTCCTTACAATTCAAATCAGAAATTTCATACCCGTCCGCCCGCTGATATATTTCTTCTTCTTGTGCCAGTGTGACTTCAGATGAGAATAACATGCCATCACTATTGGTGCGGCCGAGAACAGGACGATAATAACTATAGATGCTGCTGCCAGCATGCTCCTTACAATTCAAATCAGAAATTTCATACCCGTCCGCCCGCTGATATATTTCTTCTTCTTGTGCCAGTGTGACTTCAGATGAGAATAACATGCCATCACTATTGGTGCGGCCGAGAACAGGACGATAATAACTATAAATGCTGCTGCCAGCATGCTCCTTACAATTCAAATCAGAAATTTCATACCCGTCCGCCCGCTGATATATTTCTTCTTCTTGTGCCAGTGTGACTTCAGATGAGAATAACATGCCATCACTATTGGTGCGGCCGAGAACAGGACGATAATAACTATAAATGCTGCTGCCAGCATGCTCCTTACAATTCAAATCAGAAATTTCATACCCGTCCGCCCGCTGATATATTTCTTCTTCTTGTGCCAGTGTGACTTCAGATGAGAATAACATGCCATCACTATTGGTGCGGCCGAGAACAGGACGATAATAACTATAAATGCTGCTGCCAGCATGCTCCTTACAATTCAATCAGAAATTTCATACCCGCCCGCCCGCTGATATATTTCTTCTTCTTGTGCCAGTGACTTCAGATGAGAATAACATGCCATCACTATTGGTGCGGCCGAGAACAGGACGATAATAACTATAGATGCTGCTGCCAGCATGCTCCTTACAATTCAAATCAGAAATGTCATAACCGTCCGCCCTGATATATTTCTTCTTCTTGTGCCAGTGTGACTTCAGATGAGAATAACATGCCATCACTATTGGTGCGGTCGAGAACAGGACGGTAATAACTATAAATGCTGCTGCCAGCATGCTCCTTACAATTCAAATCAGAAATTTCATACCCGTCCGCCCGCTGATATATTTCTTCTTCTTGTGCCAGTGTGACTTCAGATGAGAATAACATGCCATCACTATTGGTGCGGCCGAGAACAGGACGATAATAACTATAAATCTGCTGCCAGCATGCTCCTTACAATTCAAATCAGAAATTTCATACCCGTCCGCCCGCTGATATATTTCTTCTTCTTGTGCCAGTGTGACTTCAGATGAGAATAACATGCCATCACTATTGGTGCGGCCGAGAACAGGACGATAATAACTATAGATGCTGCTGCCAGCATGCTTCTTACAATTCAAATCAGAAATTTCATACCCGTCCACCCGCTGATATATTCTTCTTCTTGTGCCAGTGTGACTTCAGATGAGAATAACATGCCATCACTATTGGTGCGCCGAGAACAGGACGATAATAACTATAGATGCTGCTGCCAGCATGCTCCTTACAATTCAAATCAGAAATTTCATACCCGTCCGCCCGCTGATATATTTCTTCTTTTTGTGCCAGTGTGACTTCAGATGAGAATAACATGCCATCACTATTGGTGCGGCCGAGAACAGGACGATAATAACTATAGATGCTGCTGCCAGCATGCTCCTTACAATTCAAATCAGAAATTTCATACCCGTCCGCCCGCTGATATTCTGCCTAGTGACCGACGTTTGGCCGTCACTCGTTGTCTTGCCGCACACCCTACCACAACAGCCGCTACCCCCACCGGCCAGCCGCGGAACTGCAGCAATCCCCAAGAGATTATTGTTGCTTTAAGGACATTTGATATCATTCTCTGTGACTTTTGCCTTATCGCAAATGACACTGCCAACCTGCTTGTTTCCGTTTCTCCTTTATCTGGCGACAACTATAATTACATAAATAAGCATCTGCAATGTCGTGCGTGCATAAATTGTAATCACGTAACGTGTCTGCTTGTGTCAGTAACCTAATCCAGTTGTCTCGGCTCCGGCACAGATTTATCAATATCCGTGGGGATTGTTGAAAATGGCGATTACAACGCATGCCAGAAAAGTGGCGGGAAAATCCCAGAAAAGTTGGCGAAAATAGCCAGAAACGAGAAACGTGACTTTTGGTAAGTTACATAGATGAAGAATCACCCAAACTCAACTGTTCCTCTCACATTTCCTTCTATGAACGATCTTATTTAGTAATGTATACATGGTTAGGTAGAAACATACCTACATTTTTGAATGTCACCTGTGAACTTCGGCGACTGGTAATGACAATATATATATATATATAATATATATATATATATATATATATATATATATATATATATATATATATATGAATAAGATATAATGAAAAAACAAAAGATGTTTACAACTGAAATAGGCTCATCAGAAGAGAAAGTGTGCAAACCGTTTCGGGGCCAAAACTCTTGACGGTTTAAAAAGCTACACCTGGCCCATCCCATTGCTTTTTAAACCGTCAAGAGATTTGGCCCCGAAACGGTTTGCACACTTTCTCTTCTGATGAGCCTATTTCAGTTGTAAACATCTTTTGTTTTTTCATTATATCTTATTCATACTGTCGGATTAATTTCCATTTTATTTTCACACATATATATATATATATATATATATATATAATATATATATATATATATATATAAAGAAAATTTGAAAAAACTAGTGTTCCGAAAATAGGATGAATTTAATTATCGATGTTTAAACACTTCGGTTTCATTAAACCTTCATCAGGATGTATCCTGTCATCTATAAAAACATCCATCATTTTCTTCACCCCAAGATACATCCTGATGAAGGTTTAATGAAACCGAAGTGTTTAAACATCGATAATTAAATTCATCCTATTTTCGGAACACTAGTTTTTTCAAATTGTCTTTATATTGTCGGATTTATTTTCCATATTTACTCCCATATATATATATATATATATATATATATATA
>CM042159.1:25333516-25343516 GCA_023376005.1 Doryteuthis pealeii | reverse complement strand
CGGCCTCTGGAACGATGGGATGCTAGATTAATAGCGTCGATCCCAGCCGGCCTCATTGTACTTAAAGGGGCTGGGCTGAGATCGACGCAATTGTTCTACCTACCACCCCATGAGTCTCAGCTTGTGGGTGGTCCCCGCATAAAACGGCCTTGTGCCATATCGTGTGAAAGTGGGACACATGTAAATACCAGTAGTACCAGATATCGTTCTTCGTGTAAGCTGAAACAAGGAAACCTTTCCATTGTACGTTGATATATATTGCTGAATACAATCTGTTCCCTACATTTTATACCCGTGTTGAGTTATTATTTATTGACCCTTAAACAGGTCATAATAGATATGCTGGACACCGCTGGAAAAGTAAAGACAAACAAATAAATGAAAAAGTTGTTGATATATTTCGATCCATTTCTAGCGCATATATGATTTAAAAGAGTTGTGGGTTGCCATAAGGACAACAGTTTTGGTAAAATCATATGCGCTGGGTTTCTTTAAAGTCCAAGTGGTGAAACCATACAGTAGTATTGATACGGCTATTTCTTGTAAGAGGCGTTAAAGTGGCAGTTTATAATGGCAGTCCAAGAGCAGTTAGTCGTAGCACACAGAGACTGATGGTCACCAGACCAAGCTGGAATCGGCTAGTAGTCCTTGGAGTCGTAGCCGCAGCGAGACACAGAATTAAATAGGTAACTGATTAGCGCTTACGTCATCGTACGCTGTGCTTATCGCTATAGTTACGGTCTATTTGACTTAAGCTGAAAAGCTGTAAGTAATACATACGCACCCCCCGGGTTGTTTCGAATGGAGTCTGTCAGTAAAGACGGCCATTCAATTGTGTTCTCGAATTAGTTCTATTTCTTTTTATTTCTTCTGGATTTTACCAAAACTGGAGACCAACTTCTTTTTTAAAGACAGCACAACGTGGAAAAAGGTCGCTAGGGAAAGGTCGGTTATCCAACTGGAGAGTCTGTGGATCGGGACTATCGAAGGAAAATTTCACAAAATAAATCTTTCAAATTGTTCTGAACACCGCTGTAAAAGTAAGGACAAACAAATAAATGAAAAAATGGTTGATATCTTTCGATCCATTTTTAGCACATATATGATTTAAAAAGGTCATGGGTTGCCATAAGGACAACAGTGTTGGTAAAATCATATGCGCTGGGTATTGACGTGATGAGACGATTAATTGGAGGAGGCTCTGCGACTGCCTGTCTAGCCTAAGGGCAAAAGTGGAGTGTTGCATGTCATGGACTGCTCAGCCACCAGTAATTAAATTTTGTTTAGAAATATCAATTGTTTAGAAATATCAATTGTGCACTGGAGATTCTGTCCATTTTGAAAATCTTCAGTACTACCATTCTTGGAATGATATGTATTAAGCCAAAAATAGAGATTCCTGAGATACTAAATAGCATCAGAGAAAAGCAGGTATTTATCATAGAAATATGTAAAGTATAAAACGTAGACATGGCACAGATTAAAAATGGTGCCATACATAAATAAAATAATTTGGTTGTTTGATTTGCTTTGGATGAAATCAAAATTGGATGAACATCCCGATAATAGAATTATTCTTTCTCTCTGACTATTTTTAGATGAGACTTGATGATTAGTATTATTGTATTATTCGGACTATTGTCCTCATCTCCCAGTTGGACACATAGCCTAGTGGATAAAGGAGTTAGGTTAAGACAGTTCTAAGTGACAGTTATCTCTAGACTGCATGTTCAATCCTGGTCAGGGGCAGCAGTAACATAGAATAATAATTAACACAAGCTTAACACCTGTACCCCAGCTATGGTTAGCGGAATGTGAACAGGATAAACCCGAGGACTGAATAAAGGGTTACGTACAAAGTTCCATGATAGCTCCTGATTACGACAAGAACGTTCCCGAATCCAAGAAGGTTCCCGTGTCCGACAAGAAATACTCGAAGAAGGCAGGAGGGCACATCAGCCGAAACGTTGTACAGATAACAATGAAGATGAGGAAAATAATCCGAATAATACAAATAATACAAAAATTCTTCTTTTTTCCCTCTAGACACTCATCGATAAGCCACTATTGCTAAGACAAATGTGTTACCTATTACCAAACACCAATCTATATCAATAATTGATAAGAGTGTGTATGTCTGCCTTCTATAAATGACAAAATCCTTTGATGTATGTATGTATCCAACCCCTCTACCATGGGCAAGATAATACACCAGGTCAGATTTTTAGTAGAATACAACTGGCCGGTGACATGAAATTAAGGGCCTATTGTGTACACTAAAATATCACGAAACTGTAGATCGAATTCTCCTTTGACCCAGTTGATCGACTTGTTCCAATAATATTGCACACTAGTCATATCAGAAAACGTAATGATTATCTACAGTAAACAGCTAGAGATTTTTTTTTAAGTGAATAAATATTTAAATATAGACAGGTAAACAAATACCCATTTAGATAAGTAAAAAGAAACAATTCTCTCACTAAAAATAAACTGCAACACTCAAAGAATAAATTAGAAAAATGATCCCATGTAGATGACGTGGGTGAACACATTATATAAAAAGTTGTTAATTTTTTTTAATAACGATATTGATTAAAAGAAAACAGAAAGAACGTATCGCACGGAAATAAACAATGTCAAAAATTGAAAATGTAATATTCCAGCGTGGAAAGATAATTATTCTGCACGCTAGAAGAGATATCTACAGATTATTTTTTTCCTTATTCCGTAAATGTAGACACACCCACGCACATGCACACGCACACACACACACACACACACACACACACACACACACATATATATATATATATATATATATATATATATATATATATATATATTATAAGTATGTATGTGAGGTATGCGCGTGTATAAATATATATACAGGGAAATGGTATCACTCGTGTACGAGTTTACAGCCAAACTATGCACATGCATATATATATATACATACATATACATACATATATATATATATATATATATATATATACATATATTTACACACTCACATATACATACACTCAATACCTATGTATATATATGCGTATGTGTGTGTGGTATGTGTGAGTGTGAATATATATATATATATATATATTATATATATATATATACAAGGAAATGTTCTTGCTCCTACACGAGTTGACTGCCAAACCATGTATATATAAATATTATATATATATATATATATATATATATATATATATATATATATATACGCATACACAAAAACCACAATACTCCCCATATATATACATATATGTATATATATATATATATATATATATAAATATATATATACAAATGAATAAATGTTAAGAATAAAAATGAATTTGTTGCATGCACCGAATATATATATATATATATATATATATATATATATATATATATATATATATATAAGGTTCGGAAATCCAGCTGTGTGAGTAAAATAAAAGAATACCGAAAATTGAATTTAATTTTCAAGTTTCTCTGTCGGAATGAATACTTCAGAGATGAAATATAATTTTGGAAAAAGGAAGACTACTGGTGACAAGATATATATATATACTTATACTATATGGTGACAAGATATATACTGGTATATATATATATATATATATATATATATATATATATATACCAGCTCCTCCACACGAGCAGGTTATAACCCAACTTAAATGTCCTAAGCTTAGTTAAACATGTTTTAATTCAGAGTTTCCTTCTTCTAGATGGTGTTACCTCTCCAAAGTTTAAGAGCATAGTCTGCACTAGTATTTATACCATAGCTTGTTGTAGAATAGTGGGATGAATACATTTCACAAGGGTTTTTGTGATATGTGAAATGCAAACAGCCTCAACCAGGATTTGAACTCACCTCGACATGTCCATTTCCTACAATGATAACTATTTCACTGATGTTATTCTTAGAGAAAAACATGTCAACTCAATTTTCCGTTATGACTTCCATTCTTCATGGGATTTTATGTGAATGTGTGTGTGTGGGGGGGGCGCATGCGCACGTGTGTGTGTGTGTGTGTGTGTGTGGTGTAAGTGACAGATTCATGAGAAAGCCATACGTTGCTTCCAAACTGTCAAATTTACAGAAGTATTCCAAACAGAAACATTTTAATTCATTGCATATGCACGCCTGTTAATTATTCGCACACCATTTTGTGTACATTCCTATTTTTCAAACGGAACGACTTTCGGCAATGTTTATTCATGATTTTTAATTTCAGAAATGGATGTGAACATCCCTACGGACCAAATATGATTACAAAGCTTCTAGATATTGGACGTGAATTATACCTGTCGATCACAGCTCTTATACGTTATCGCCAAGTTGCTGTCCAGTATTCAATACTTTACAAATATGTTGAGCAAGTCTTCTTAGATTCCTGTCTGTGGCGTAGGGCTGGTCAATAAAGTGCTTAGTGTGGGCCTTATACACGTTCTATTCTGGCGAAAAGCTTCTCTACCAGGGTCAAACCCTGATAACCCGTTGTAACATTATAATCTATCAAAATGAATTAGAATATATACCTACCTTATACTCGGCCCAGCCGGGGGTCCAGTGAGCTTCGGCCATTTCATCGGTAAAGTTAAATTAATAGCATCGATCCCAGGGGGCTATCCCCCCGCAGGCAATAGCCGCCCCTTGATTTAAAGGGGAAGGGCTGGGTTTATTGCCCAGCGCCTGAGGCGCACCCCTTGAGGGGAAATACCGACGTGATCGACGCAATTTATGTGCGCCCACGTTAAAACGAGACCTTGTGTCCAGCCCATACAAGTGGGGATATGTGGTAAATATCCTTACCCTACCTCTTAGCCTGTTCGATCCTAGGTACATGCCCATATTTTCGATCGTGTGTCACATCCTACTCGTGACGGTTAAATATTGTCGCCATCTCATCGTGGTGCAATGGTTGGCAAGCAGATCCAATACTACTGAATTTTGAGTTTGATTCTCTCAGGATTCCCCATATTTTTTAGCCTGTGTCCCATCCTACTCGTGACGATTAAATATTGTCAGTATGTCCCATACTTGCGACTTTGTGTCACATCCTACCTGTGGTGAACGTGTTGAGTAAATACCTACAGGTTATCGACTTATACACGAGTATTTATGGTAATTAGCCCTGTCGGCTGGGTCTTTAGAATACACCAACTGCATCTCTGCAGAGAGGTAAGACCCATAAATGGTGACCTGTGATTCTTAAGGACGGTATCCTGGTGTCTCAGTTTTTTTTTAATTGAGTTTTTAAAAACAAAGAGTAACCATCAAGTATAAACATCATCGGCATAACCCAACAAGGGTTGACGTGTCGTAAAATCCAACAAAGTAACAAATTTACAGTTATAATATGGATGATACGAAGAAGAATATAATAGAAGAAGAAGAAGAAGAAGAAGAAGAAGAAGAAGAGAAGACACGAGAGAAAGAAAGATAGAACGAGAGAACGAACAAGACAACGAGAGATGAACGAGAGAAAGAAAAGAGAAAGATAGAAAGAAAGAGAGAAAGAAAGGGAGATAGACAGAAGGAGAAAATAGAGAAAGAAAGAAAGAAGAAAGAAGAGAGGTAGAAAGAAAGAAAGAAAGAGAGAAAGAAAGAAAGAAAGAGAGAGGTAGAAAGAAAGAAAGAAAGAAAGAAAGAAAGAAAGAAAGAAAGAGAGGTAGTAAGAAAGAGAGAAAGAAAGAGAGATAGGAAGGAAGGAAGAAGAGAAGAAAGAAAGAAAGAAAGAAAGAAAGAATAAGCGAATATTTTAAGTGGACAGTAAGGCATAAAAGAAACCAAAACTAGAAATTATAGGAAATAATATGAATGGAAAATGTAAGAAATCCTTTTGATGCTAAAAGGTGAGAATACCCGGAAGGCGGCTAAAATCAGGCTCTAGGCAAAGCCTTAACGTCACATCCCGGTGTGGCGCCTACTCAATATATAAATCCCACACTTTCATTCCCCATTAAAAGCAAATCAAAAATTAAATCGAGTGCTCTCCTTTTTAACTGATGACGCTGGTGTTGGTGGCGGTACATGTCATATGTAATCTTTGCACCGATTAAGATCGAGGTGTTGACTATTTCAGCGCTGTGAGTCGCTTCCAATTTAGAAGCTGTTTACCACTTAACGGCAGAAAGCTGTTTCAAGTTAATGGCGCTGCTATAGAAATCCTATGATGGACGTCTCCAGCTGGCTTTACGATCAGAGGTGTTCAACAGATTTTACACACACACACGCGCGTGCGCACTCACACACATACATACACACACACACACACACACACACACACACACACACACACACACACATATATATATATATATATATATATATTAGCAAGTATTTAATTTTTAATGTAATGAAATATCGTATTAAATTAGAAAGTCTAATAAGAAGGCAGATAAAAAGATATGTAACAGAGTGGGGGTATAATAGAAAAATAGAAATGAAACTTACTCTTCCATCACTCCCGTCTTTCATTGCTGAATTTTACTTATTTAACTATTTAGTTAAATTAGGAAATAAAGAATAAAATGACAGTTATTTTTCTTGTTAATGGATTTCATTTAATATTCATTGAAGAGATTTTTGCTTATATTCATTAAAATAAAACCAAACAATTAGAAATCAATAATACTAAGCACATATTTAATAAAATCACATTTTTAATATCAATATGCAAATTAGCCTTCCCATTCACACTGTAAACCGCTATTTTTGTATATATAAATACAATTGCATGTTATTTGTATGTAGATATGGACAACACTAATAAAATGGTGAAGCAATTTCATTAATAATTGAGGTTTAAATATAAATAAAATCATGGAGAATGTGATGTAAATTACGAAGGGAATTGTGACTTGAGTAGTAATATAGTTTCGGTTACAGACAGAAAAACACACAATCTCCATTATGATAAGATATATAATCAATAATAGTAATGATAATATAGATGATTTAAATTCATAACTTTAAGTTTCATGCTTACGCAATCTTCAGATGAGTCAAATGATTGGGATTTTAAAAATCAGTAGTTGTTTTTAGCGTTTACATAAACGTGAAGTGTTTTCACGTGATGTAATGTTATAAATATAATTTTTTTTGTGCATTTTTTTAAAACTGTGGCTTGTTTAGCGTTTATGTGCCGTGAAGCGTGTTCACGTGATGGAATCTTATGACGCTAAATATGTGTTAAAAAAAAGATAATAAAACAAACTTGCTTTGGTCTTAATGCACGCGGTGTCCAGAGGAGTGCGAAAATTAAGGAATTAATTAGTATCAGGTGGTAAGTGACACAATACAAATTTGTTCAAATGCTTGCATTTCGAAACGTGTTTACTTCTCTCATATATATATATATATATATATATATATGTGTGTGTGTGTGTGTGTGTGTGTGTGTGTGCGTGTGTGTGTGTAAAGAAAAAAATGGAAGTGAATCCGACGGTATGTAAAATATTGAAAACATTTGAAAAAAGACAGGTTCAAATAAAATAAGTGGTATTTATTCAGCCAAAGTTGCAGTGTTTCAATCTGTTTAGTAGATCTTCTTCAGGACTTTTGTTGGTATAAGGAAAAGTACAGTTTTATCACAGAATAATAAGGAGGCTGTGATAGTTTTTGTTGATCAGTTTGTTTAAAATGTCTTGAATTGAAAATTAGCGCTCTTAGAATAGTTCGAAATTCATGGTTTTGAAGGATGACATCGAACATTCACTTACGTTGTGTGTGTGTGCGCGCGCGTGTATATATATATATATATATATATATATATATATATATATATATTAAAATATTGCGTAAATCCAACAAAATGTCGTTGAAAATAGAGAAAATATGCGGATAAAAAATCACAACAAAATTCAAGTGATATTTCGCCTTGGTCTCTTGGGAAGCTTTTTCAAATTTTTGAAATTCAAAAATGCTTCGCAAAAGACCAAGGTGAAATATCATTTGAATTTAGGTGTTGTGTGGTTCTGGAGGGGGTTTTCGCTGATGACCAACGACTAAGCTTAAAGTCAACGCTCTCCTACAAAATGGATGGTGCACTCTCTGACGATCTTTACATATATAAATATGCATGTATTTATCTGTTAAAATCCTAGTCACGGTCTTTAGATGTTCATGGTCAAGGGGTTAAGAAGTCTGACTGATGATAAATCGATCGGGTTTCCATCCGGCTGGAGGTAGCCTATAAATGTCTAGCCGCACTGAAGTGACGTGATTCGTCGGAAAACGGAGTCTCTGTATGACTATATATATGTGTTTGTGTGTGTGTGTGCTTGTGTGAGTTGGGGGCGGTGCGGCTCTAAAGCCAGTATAATAATTCATGTACCGAGGTAGTAATCTCTTCCACGGCTATAAACAGACTGTCCGTTATATAGAAATCAGATCTCACCGACAAGTTAAAGCGACAATTCTTCCAGGCCGTGGTGGTAATAGTGCTACTGTATGACTGTACCACTTGAGAATAGGCTAGTAATGTATTTATCTAGGTATTAAGAATGGGTAATTAGGAACTTTTGTTTAGTAAATTAGGGTGTCCCAGAAAAAACAGAACCCACAAATTTTGTAATAAAACTGTTGATTTTAACTAGGGGGTTTAGGGTTAGGATTTAGGATTTACAGTTTAGGATTAATTTAATGGGAAAATAAATAAATAATTAGGGTTCTGTTTTTCTGGGTCACTCTGTACAGGGGGACCAAGAAAAAACAGAACCCTAAACCTAACCCTAACCCCAACCCCAAACTTAACCCTAAACCCAACCCTAACCCTAAACGCCCCTAGTTAAAATTAACAGTTTTATTACAAAATTTGTGGGTTCTGTTTTTTCTGGGACACCCTAATTTACTAAACAAAAGTTCATAATTACCTAAGAATGTATGTTGTTCTTTCATAGCCAATGATGTAGACCCTTTTCTTACAAAACTCCCAGAATAATAACAAGATTTTATGTGACAATTTGTCAAAGGTATCTTGTGTAGAATCAGTCAATACAGAATTCTTTTGTTTTGTTACTTTATCTTGTGTTCAAAAGACAAAAGACTTTTATCTGATTGCCAACAGGGGAGATAATTGGGAACAGAAATCCCCGGAATGTTATGGCTTCCAAAGCTTGTATACTCCTCGGAAAAGGCCATTTCGAAAAAAAAAATCTTTGTAAGAAATAAATACTCTATCCGTTATAAAACGCACTTATGGTTCTTTAAGTTTGTAGAAACGCTGATACATTCTTTCTAATGATATTAACTGTAAAGAAAGTTTTAGGTTTCAACATAAATTACATAAAATTGACACTCTCCGTCACTGACGTAGAAACGTTTAGTAACGTAAAACAGTCCCCCTCTCTCTCTCTCTCTCTCTCTCTCTCTCTCTCTCTCTCTCTCTCTCTCTCTCTCGATCTATCTATCTATCTATCTATCCTCTCTAGTCTTGGAGGAGCAATCTTGGAAAAAGGAAACTGAATTCAAGTCCCAAACAAAAAAATGATACCACCCAGCCAAGTTTTCCATCCTTAGTGTTTCCAGCCGTGAACTTCAGCTCCAAGTACTTGAGTCTCTGTACATCTCTAGAAACTGTTCCCCAAACTGCTTCTTTTTGATACCTCAAGCCTGTAAAACAGCCCCCTCTCTCTCTCTCTCTCTCTCTCTCTCTCTCTCTCTCTCTCTCTCTCTCTCTCTTTCTATCTATCTTTCTATCTAGCTAGCTAGCTAGCTATACTCTCTAGTCTTCGAGGAGCGATCTGGGAAAAAGAAAACTGAATTCAAACCCAAAACAAAAAAATAAGAAACTATGATTTCAGTACCTTCTTCAGACTTGTCTAATTACTTAACTACATAGTAATTAAACAATCCTGAAGAAGATACTGAATCTGAAAACCGTGTCACCAAAATAAAAAGTTTTTCGTATTTAAAAAAAAAATGATTCAAATGATTTGCAGAATTTCTTTCTAATAAAATATTTAATTTTCTCCCGTCGGCCCCGTGACAACACTTTTCACACAC
>CM042159.1:25318516-25331016 GCA_023376005.1 Doryteuthis pealeii | reverse complement strand
CATCCAAAAATCTTATATATATATATATATATATATATATATATATATATATATATATATATATATTAGGCACTGGCAATTTTGTCATCTGCTACGAATTTTAAAAAAGAATTAAAAATAATTAAATCTATTATCTAAGGTCAAACTTTGTCAAAATCGCTAAGTAGAAACATAATAACCATCATTAAAAAAAGAAAAATATCATTACACATGCAGTTTATTTTTAATAGATTTAAAACTTTTTTTTTTATCAATTTCGACGCGATCCGCAATTTTGTCTATTTTTCAATGGTTTTATGCGCTTGGTTACATTATTTTTTTGTTTCTAATCATAACTTCTGTCTTTTATCTCATTATTTATGCTGTAATTAGTATCGAAAATGACAAAGTCGCAAAAATGTTAGACCCCCAACATAAGGGGGGTCAAAATTAAGTGACCTGAAAAAAAATGAGAAAATTTTGAAATAAAATGAATAATGCATTATGAAGAGCATTCAGTGATAAATAAACACTGAAAATTTCATTAAAATCCGATAATCCCCTGTCTTTTGGTAAATTATTTTCTGTAGGGGGGGGCTAAAGTCATTTTGTCAAAAACGCATTTTAGGCTCATTTTGCCAGTAGCTAATATATATATATATATATATATATATATATATATATTTACTAACAGGGCCTGTCGATATACCACAGTATGATAATGTAATTATTACTACGTTTGATCAGTCGGTAGAGCGTTGCCAACTCTGCGTATGGGTAGCACAGCGATCTGTGCAGGAAAGTGAGGAGCTGGTGGTAGGTGTGACGTTCCACCTCAGATGCTAAAACAATCTCCTTGGTCTAGCGCTAGTAAAAATGGGATAGAATCCCTAGCTCACTGGCTGATACCGACTTTAGGCCTCTCCGCCGACTTTACTTTTTATTTTATTTTATAATAATATGATTTACCTCCCTTTCACTCATTTTTTCTATCTTTTATTCTTTTCATCTTTACACTATGTTGGAACAGATTGGACTAATCGCTATCGATCTCCCTACTCTCTTTCTTTCGTTCTTTCTTTCTTTCTTTCTTTCGTTCTTTCTTTCTTTCTTTCTTTCGTTCTTTCGTTCATTCTTTCTTTCTTTCTTTCGTTCTTTCTTTCTTTCTTTCTTTCTTTCGTTCATTCTTTCTTTCTTTCGTCCATTCTTTCTTTCTTTCGTTCTTTCTTTCTTTCGTTCTTTCTTTTTTTCTGATTGTTATAATCTAAGAAAGGTTACTAAATGAGATGTAACTAAACAGAGGTTGTAAATTAAATGAATCTTTTTAATATTAACTAATACAATACTTGCCAGTGGTATGGAGAAGGGTAAACCATTACTAGTGGTATAAGACTACTCAGTCAGGATAATACTTTAGTATTATAAGCGATTATCGGTAATCATTTAAAGATTGTGTGAATATTCGAAGGGGAGAAGAGTGAGCAAAGTCAGACCACGAAGGGTCTTTTGAGGCAGACACGCGATGCAGGCTGAATTAGCCTATTGAAAAAAGATATTTCTTTCTATCTACCGCGCCCAAAGCTGATAGCTGACAGTGCGAGTTTCACCAGTTTCGTGTATCTAATTTAAGCGATTCTGTTATTGTAACATTTTTTCTGTCTCTCTTTGCGTCCATTACTACTACTGGATTGTCACGGCCAAAATTATCATTTGTTGACAATAGTTGCGGTCTTGTTTTTATTCGACACAGGTTACCACGAACTTAATTGAAGGGACGTTTTTTCACACAAGAAGAAAACGAGCTCACGCCTATAGAAGAACGAAAAGACACATAACCTCAGACCCTAACATGTATAACTTTTAGAATCATCCTTATATTTCGGAATGTAATTTTCTCTGTTGAGTCAACATTTTAATTCTTTGTTGTGTAGATCATTGAACGTACTGTATACCACCTGAAAAAAAATTATAAAAAATTGCCTATGATGAAAGATAAAGTTTGAATGCGGTAGTATAATTGTATGGGCTTCTTCGCTATTCGAATTCTGAAAATATTGATTCTATGCAACGAAACTGTTCTTGACACTTACTACATGAAGGAGGTAATTCTAAAGAGACCGCTAATTCCCATCATCCCAAACTGGTTACATGCCAACAGGATATTGCTACTCTTCATTCAGTAAATTAATCAAGTCTTTTACCAACATCGTGATATTCTGACTTCGTGTTCGACTGGACCGTTTCCAGACTTCAACCCTCCGAGAATTTGCGGAAAATAATCAAGCCCGAGCTTTGTTCAAGAGATTCCTGGAAAAATGACTGCATAATTTTCTCAAGAATGGAACAAGTGGGAAATTGATTTTTGAAGAACTTTCTGGTCGTATTATGGTTGTTATGTAGCCTTTTATAAGAATCTTATTCCAAGAAACAGTTTTTTAAGCAGAGATTAAATTCCTTATTTGCCACGTTTCTACCCGTAGTAACTAGGTGGCGAAGTAATCAGCCGTATAAAAGCAAACGCATCAAAGTCAAAATTCTTTTTCATTTTCTGGTCTAATTTATGGTTGAGTTCGTTAAGATTCTTTGGGGATTCATTCAACAATCCTGGAGATAAGCAATATTTCCCTTTCTCTTCATTTTCTCCATTTTAACATTTTTTCCGTAATTAGCTATTTATTGTCTGCGCCTTTAATTGTTACAGATATATTCTTTTTAAAACTATCAGTCGAAAGATACCCAATATATATATATATATATATATATATATATATATATATATATATATATATATATATGAAGGAATGGTGGATGGGTTTAGGATCCGACGATATGCTGTAGATAGAAGGAAAGTGGTCAAGAAGTGAACAACTCAAAACAAGTCACAGGGTGAAACGGTTTCGTCTGTGTTCACATACGTCATCAGTCATTTGTCTACATAGTCACAAATGACTGATGACGTCTGTGAACACAGACGAAACCGTTTCACCCTGTGACTTGTTTTGAGTTGTTCATTTCTTGACCACTTTCCTTCTATCTACAGCATATATATATATATATATATATATATATATATATATATATATATATATATATATTGATATCGTTATTGTCCCGGAGTGTTTGTATGTTTTGATATAGGATTTCGATTTCGGTGCTTTTGTTGATGTTCTTATATGGAATATAATAATAGAATAAATGCCAGTTTGGTCCTAAATTCTCAACTTAGGACCCAACTGCCATTTATTCCATGGATATAAGAATATCAACAAAAGCACTGAAATCGAAATCATATATATATATATATATATATATATATATATATATATATCATCATCATCATCATCATCATCATCATTGGCAATTCAGTCCCGAAAGACTATGATAAAAGTGTTTGTGTGCCCCTGAGGTTGCAGCGCCTCCTGTGACTATGAAGTCCTATGTTTGAGAAACATTCTCGACCACAGATTTTGCATTTGTAGGTTTTCCCTGTAGATGATGATGTCCCGATGCTTTGTTGCCGTTGCTTTCTTATGGACCTCTTAGCTTCATGATGTTGTATCAGGGTAAATTCTGACATGTACAGTCCTCTATGGAGATTCTGCCGCCACCGAGGGCGGTCTTGAGCCAAATTTTCCCAGCTGGAAAGGACAATGCCAAAGCACCTGAGATCATATATATATATATATATATATATATATATATATATATATATATATATATATATATATATATATATATATATATATGGGAGTAAATATGGAAATAAATCCGACAATATTAAGATATTTGAAAAAAACAAGTGTTCCAAAAATGAGATGAATTTATTTATCGATGCTTAAACGTTTCGGTTTAATTAAACCTTCATCAAGATATATTAAGGGATGAAGAAATTGATGCATGTTTTAAGGATGACAGGATCACGACTCGTCTTTCAAAAATATAAGGCTGAACAAATACAGTTACAAAAAAAAATTACAAATATTTTTTATCTCCTGTCATCCTTAAAACATCCATTAATTTCTTCACCCCTTAATACATCCTGATGAAGCGTTTAAGCGTCGATAAATAAATTCATCTCATTTTTGGAACTTGTTTTTTCAAATTTCTTAATATTATATATATATATATATATATATATATATATATATAATTTTTAACTAAATGATTTAGAAGCATACGCAAAAACTTAAATGATATACCACAATAACTCAGAACATTTATAAATTCGCTTTTTAATGACCTTAATTTTTTAATATAACTAAGAATATTACTTAGTATATATAACTTTTTCCCAATATGTCAAGTAACATAATCGATTATGTTACAGGGAGTGCCTATCACTGAGTGGTCATCGATTTAAAGCTCCGAAACCACGCTTGAAGGTGAGGTATCGATCTGATGAGACGGATTGGAAATCAGCACTTAACTTATCATATTCATAAATTTCCAAATTAAGAAAAATCCTAGGAGGATACAATTTGGAAAAATAATATAAGAATTTTACGTTTCCTGTAGAATTCGCCCAATCACAAATTAAAGCTATTAACAATTAACTATTTGCATATTTTTTACTTTGTTTCCTCACAAAATAAGTCCAAGGTGGACGCTTGAGATAACGGATTCAAATTATGTAATACATCTATGATGAATATCTATTAGTATATACAATTGATTCTTAAAATTTCATACGCTCAAAAAATTACGGTTAATTTAATATTATTGACAAAAGAAAATAACTTATTACTTACTATAATTTTAAATAATTTATTTTATTACATAATATCTGGTTTGAATGTAAGATATCACAAACAAACCCTTCACTAGTTAACTATGTTCATATTTTTACTTTGTTTCCAAAAGAAATAAGTCCAAGGTGGACACTTTTATGGTAACAAATTTAAATAATATAATATAACTATAATAATTATATTTATCTTTATATATAGTTAATTCTTTAAACCGTAATACCCTCTCAAACTGACGGTCAGTCTCGAGCTGTTAATATAAGGAAAAATAACACTTTGACATTTATAATTTAAATATCTAATTTATTATATTTAATCTATTTGAAATTTAAAAATACACATGAAATATTTTTTTCTAAAATCATTCATCAATCTTTCTAATATATAATCAAAGATTATCTTTTTATTTGTTTACTGATCTATCTAATTAATTTGATATATTTTATTTTATTTTACAACTGTAAAAGAAGGCTAAGTAAATAAATTCTTCTATTTGACCGTTTTTATTTTGAATTCAAGATAGTTACAATGTAGTAATATTCAACGGAAGTTAAACAGACAAGATTATATATATATATATATATATATATATATATATATATATATATATATATATATATATACAATTCAACCCCATTCACAACAGATATTACAATGGTAAGAGACGGATTTTATCTTCTCTAATAACTTATATTAACTTGATGCTTCAAAGGAGTTTAATAATAGATGAGGAAAAACTTTCTATTAGGGACCCCACTCACAAAAAGTGTTTTAATACTTTAGAGAAGGGTCCCTTGGGAAGGATTTTTCATTTATCCCCCTCATTTCATTCATTTTTATTTCTTCCATTCATTCATTTTAGCATTAATTTTTAACTATATATATATATATATATATAATATATATATATATAATATATATATATGTGTGTGTGTGTGTGTGTGTGTGTGTGTGTGTGTGTGTGTGTATGAAAAGGCCATGTAAATAGATGTACTAGATTTTTTGAAGCATAAAAGAATGAAGAAATTAAGTGGACTAACATTCAATAAATACAGCTGACTTACCTCTTTCGTTCATATTAATTGTGAAAATTATACTAGTATAAAGAGATTTATATGGTAACTGTTATTCGCTGAATCCCATTTTAGATATTTTGTTAGATTATTTTGACTTGATGCTAAAGAATATTCTTAGTTAATGGATTTTGATTAAAAAGTAGTTCAAGATGTATTATTTACTTTAAAGAACTAATAAGTTGTAATATAATGATTTAATTAAATGAAGTTTGGTGGTATCTAAGGAAGTTGTTTTTAGACTCTTGTAAAGAATTGGTGTTGGATAATTATTATACATACAGGGCAGTGCAAAATAGGTATACACTTTATAAAAAACACATACAATATTCATTGCATTTATTAAACAAACAAATGTTACATATACATATAATAACATTAATTATTAATTTTAATAATAACATGTTAATTATTAGTCACAATTAGATATGGCTAATGACACCAACATTTTACAAATGAGTTCACTTAAGATCATATGCTATTAATTTCAATTGTGTGATACTGTTGTAGGTAATTATGAACTTTTGTTTAATAAATTAGGGTGTCCCAGAAAAAACAGAAGCCACAAATTTTATAATAAAACTGTTAATTTTAACTATGGGGTTTTAGGGTTAGAGTTAGGGTTGGGGTTAGGGTTAAGGTTAGATTTGGGGTTAGGGTAAGGGTTTGGGTTCTGCTTTTTTCTGGGTGTCCTGAACAGGGTGACCCAGAAAAAACAGAACCCAAATTATTTATTTATTTTCTCATTAAACTAATTCTAAACCCTAAACACCAACCCTAACCCTAAACCCCAATCCTGACCCTAACCTACCCCGGAGTTAAAATTAACAGTTTTATTACACAAATTGGGGGTTCTGTTTTTACTGGGACACCCTAATTTACTAAACGAAAGTTCATCATTACCCTGTTGTATAACTACTTTTGCGCCATCGCTGTATATATATTTTGTATATTGAGTGATGTGAGTGGCGTAGACATTGGTGTAATATTACTGTGTGAGTTTTGGGGAATTGTAATATAAATAAGTGTTATATTCGTTGATCCATGATTTTATTTTTTCTAAATGTGGCAATTGTGAATTATTGTGTTGATTATCTTGACAGTGGGTGACTGAGGGTGACTGAGGGTGGCATTGTGCTAAGCTTTTATGTCCATTCTTTGATATATCCCGTACATGCCCAGCCAAACGAAACGGTCAATGATACGTTTCGTATTAGCTCATCTTCCCCGTGGGGTGAAAATCCATGAAAGCGTTGCAAGATTTGTTTGCATGACGATAGTGTTGCATTAGGCCACCAGGGGAATTATTGAATATATCATAGAGAACAAGTTTTATCTCCGGAAAGATCTTGTAATTCACGTAATCGGATTAATGGATGTTGAGCATCTTATGGTGAAGTTCCAGTTCTGGAGCTCTGGGGCGTGTGGAGTACCCCTTCATCGCCATTACTCCCAGGTCCAACCTGGCCCGGTGTGTTATTAACTTTTAAGGTCCTATCTATGAGTTATATAGAATAAAAATGCGTTTAGAAAAATGTGTTAAAAAATGAGTTTAAAAACAAGAATTTTCAATACCCTTTTAAAGAATAAAACAAAATATATTCGGCACAAAATAACCCAACAAAGGTTGGCATGCCGTAAAATCTATATGAACGATAATCTTTGTTTGTTTGTTTGGTTTGGTTTTGTGGCATATCAACCTCAGTGGGTTATTTAATGTTGATAAAGTTTTGAAATAAATCAATTCTTAATGGATAATACAATTTTATTTATCAACTCATGTTTTTCTATTTAACCCATAGATGGGACCCTAACAGGTACTACCACTGCGAGTCAGAGTGCACCAGGGAGCAATGGTGATTAAAAGGGTGCTCCACATTCCCCAAACCTCCAAACTGGAACCTCACCATCAGAGTTTAACGACATTCCCAGGAAATGTAGACCCTCAGTCACCGCCTTCTAGCACCCATATGATAAAAAGTTTTGGGGCTTGCATAAGGGCAATAGGGTTGGGAAAACCATATAGGTGCTAGGGCTTGACATGACCAGCCGATTGATCTCCGACCGCCCGGCTAGCCCAAGATAGAACGATAATCTGTCTATAAGCCTCCATATCTTGTACAATGTGTACTTTAACATCGTTTTCTGTAGATGTGATTTTACTATCTGGGTATGTAAACTGGTTTACTAATTTCGTGTTGTTATGTAACATAATAGGATGGAAAAAGCCAGAAATCCAAGAGATTACTTGGTTAACGTGGACATTTTTGATGACGAAGCACTAGGCTATTTATCGAATTCTGACTGGTTAGATAAATGTAGTGGGGAGAGTCAGAGAAAGTGAGAGGGAGAAAATATCTTTTGGGACGGAAGCGGTGGCAAGCGACAGTTGCAAAATGTGTGTCTGTTCCCCAAGGCATTTTTACTTGGGGATAATATAAGTCAGCTCATGAAGAAAAGAACGTCTTGTGTTATTATTAAAAACTGCAAATGGCACAAGGCAAGATACTCTCCAGCAAATCCAAGTTGGACCAGACACCAAAGAGTAAGAATGCCAGCTAGCCCAACTCCACACCCAACAACCAGATTCCAGCCTCGAAGAAGTAAAACAGAATAGAATATATATATATATATATTTACCTACCCCTCCGCACAAGTAGGATGGGACACAAGGTCAAATTATTAAGCGGAGTTCAACAGGTTTGAATTCAGAGTTTTCCTTCTCCTAGACCGGTTGCCTAACCAAGGTTAAATATTCCAGTCTGCCCTACTATTTATCCATAGCTGGAGGGATAATAGGATTCATACCTTTCCAAAAGGAATTAGCGCTAAGTGAAATGCAATTACCACGTCCAGGATTTGAACTCGGGACGACAAGTCCATTTTCCATGACTTTAACCATTACACTACGCCCTTCCTAGAGTATAAGTATATTACGATTACAATTGACACGTTATCACTCCTTTCAAATCAGAGCTGCAACGATACAGTTATGTCTGTATTTTTTTAGATATATAAGGCTTAAAATATGCATTTATTGTTATCTTCTTCAATAGTGTTTTAGTTTTTCAGACACTTGGTGTATGTGGTCACACTGTTCGGCCATATTTTCTTCTAGCGATTAATATATCATCGATGCATAAGAATGTGTATTGCCTCATCGATTGTGTGTAGGCAATGACTGTTCTGCGTTACGTAATCCGAATGGCATTCTTGCGAACTCATCTAATCTGAAGGATGCTGTAACGGCTGTGTTCCCTATATCCACCAGATTTTCCCTTCGTTTTTTTTTTATTAAATCTAATTTTGTGAAAAGACGTATTTCTTATAAACCAATGTCAAAACTGCACAGGCGTGACGTGGGATATCTATCAGGTGTGGTTTCGCTGTTAAGAGGGTGAAAATGTCGGCATGTACACGAAGCAGATGTGTCCAGTTTAGAAAAGATATGCTTACAGGATTTTTCGACTGGCGTATTATTCCTTTTTTTTTTCAAATCTGCATTTCAACTGTGTAGGAAAAGGCAGATAGAATAATTCTATTGATGTTACTAGTAAAAGTATGCACACCCTGGGCGCAAGTATTTAAGTTTTAAGGACAAAACTATCATATTAAATTGGAAAGACTAACAAAATAAAATAAGAAAGAATATGAAAATATTAAACTTGTCATTATTATCTTCTATAATTATCGAATTTTATGCGATATACGCATTGTAATTGCCTTCAAGCAAAAATACGAATAATAATATATACTTTATTCAACAATGCTCCTAAAAAAACATCCAAAAATCTTATTTCCTTCGCAGAAGAGCATAAGGCCCGGGTTTGTTATTATTCACTCAACGTCCCCTTACCTCATATGGTAGAGACGTATTAGTATCATTGACAGGTTAATTTCGCAAGGATTGTCCCATGCTGTATCTGGGCCGCAGCAGTATGGTTTCTGACTATCCTGCTGAAGTCCCGGTTTCGATTTCTGTCGGAGGGAAATCGTTAGTATACACCGCTGATGAGACTTAATAAAGTTGAAACAGTCTGTACGATATTCTACACACCGAATAATTCGTTACCGATATTCACTTGTCATTATCATCGAATTTTATGCGATATACGCATTGTATTTGCCTTCAAGCAAAAATATAGATAATAATATATTAAAGTTATTTTAATTGATTTCTATATGAAATATTATATAGGATAATTTTTGATACGTACTCTCGAACATATGAAAATAAATCCTATATTTAATTGCATTACTATTACAGATTTCGA
The DNA here is from genome assembly GCA_023376005.1 of Doryteuthis pealeii. Lineage (NCBI taxonomy): Eukaryota > Metazoa > Mollusca > Cephalopoda > Myopsida > Loliginidae > Doryteuthis > Doryteuthis pealeii. The sequence goes on along the minus strand of CM042159.1, from coordinate 25,320,945 downwards.
ATACTATTTATTTATGTATGAGAATAACATGATAGTATTAGAAACCTGAATAGTAAATACTAATTTATTAAACCCAGTTTAGTCAAAAACATCATGCAATTATTCCCACCGTATACTTTGTAAATCTTTATTTATATATAACAAAAATATCAGGATTTTAATTACATTAATAATATTGGCAGTATTGCGGCAAATCTAACTCAGATAGATTTTAATAGAATTATCGTTGATAAATAAGATGTTAATTAAGATTAAACAATGACTATTTCATAATCGTTGAGAATATAACTTATATAATTAAAGAAATTGTGATGGCAGTGATGAAGTATTTTCGGTTATAGATGTTGCATAATTTTTGTGGTAGCATAGATCATTGACAAAGAGCCCATTGACCTTCAAATCAGAAAGTAGGCGCGCAGGTTTCCGTGGAAAAATACAGACGTTGGTAAAGGCGGGAATCCCGCACGTCACGGGATTTGACTAGTTAGGTAATCAGTTTCAGCCAAAATGCGACGCAGAGCAGACGTACAACTGCAGGGCTGAACTTAGACTGCGCGATGAGTTAGAAAACGGACAGTAAAGCTTTGATCGAAGACGAACAAGACTTGTTAATTATTTGCATGGGTTTAAAATAACTAATCCCTTACATAGAATAGACAAAGAAGATAGAAAAAAGTAAAGAAGCATATAGACGATCACAGATGGCACGAAAAAATAAGGTAGAAAGTAACAGACAAGAAAGTCACTCGACTCTATCTATCTATCTGTCTGTCTGTCTCTCTCTCTCCCTATCACGAGTCCACTCTCTCCATGTATATACCCAACAAGGGTATATAACAATAGACAGGCATTACATAATCTCCATTACAATAATATGTAAGTCGAATTGGAGTACTTCTAATAGTACGTTTGTAGCACAACGATGGCCACGGTACAAGAACGGTGTTTGTCGCATAGGCCAACTCAAGTTGTAGTAGTAGTCGTCGTTTGTAGTAGTAATAGTCGTTAGTTTAGAAACAACATACACGCAGGTTGTATAGTCCCAATGGGCTGTGTATTTATTTCTAGGCTCGTGGGTTCTTTTTCAGAGAGAAGGGAAGACGGAGAGAAAGAGAGAGAGAGAGAGAGAGAGTATCGTCAAATTATTATATCTTCTAACATAGTATCATGTTATGTACTGCTGTCTCACACCCATACAAGGGACCGGGACCAACGTCTGAATCTCTCTAGAGCCAAGGGTCAAGAAGCAGATTTTTTCCTCTCCCGTTTCTCGTTCCGATGTCACACTCGTTTCCGCTCAAAACCCGGAATTTCCGTTTTTATTTTTAAATCTATTTCCGGGGTCATTCTTCGGTCAAATTACTGGCACCCCGCTTAGTGTTTACTCTTCCAAATTTTAACCTTTTTTTGTTCTTATTTCTTTTTCTTCTCTTTCTCCTTTCAATCCCCAGACCACACTAATTACGCTACACCATCATATAATCTTGTATAAATAATTATAAAGGTTTTAAATGAGAAATTCGTTAGAAAAACACTATAGACCACAATAATTACGCTACACGTTTAAAGGATAAACTGTATGGATATTCGGAAACGTTTAAATGATTAAACGTGTGGATTATCCCTAGATTGACATTAATCCCAGGTTTACGGGGCGGTAGTATCTGTTATAATCCCATCAATGGGTTAAATAGAAAAATGAGTTTGAAAAATGAGTTTGAAAAAATTGAATACCACCAAGAATGAATAAAAGAAAATATCTTTTGCATCAAATAACCCAACAAGGATTGACATGCCGTAAAATCCAACCAACCAAAAATCATACCTAGATGGGCAAGAAAGAGAGGCTTCATAAAAAAACAGCCGTATTACGGCATCTCTCATATCACACAAATCATCCAAGTATGAGAGACAAGACAGCACACTGGAGAAGTAAGAACGAACTTGTAAGTGACGTTCTACACAGGGTCATGTCAGAGTGGGTCGACTAGTAAATAACTAAATCGATCTGTGCAGATATTTTATGTCATGATTGCCGAAAAATGTTCCGTGTTCTTTTCTTTCAATATGTCTTTACGTTTTTACTTCATTTTGACAAAAAATGCTCACTTTTTTTAAAAGAAAGAAACAGAAAAAAACAACACAAAAAAAACTGTTTTCAGAACATACAGTCTCCGGATTTGGAGAGGATCTGCAAAGCCAAAATCCCTAAATGGTTTGATTTGGTTTGGTTTGTTTTACGGCATATCAACCTCGGTGGGTCATTTAATGCCGACAAAGTTGTGAAATAAATTTATTCTTAATGCATAATACAATTTTGTTTATCAACTCATGTTTTTCTATTTAACCCATAGATGGGAATCCCTAAATGGGTTCTATAAAAACTTGGTAACCAAACACAGGAAACGCCTTGTTGGTGTGCTTGTCAA
>CM042159.1:25308516-25313516 GCA_023376005.1 Doryteuthis pealeii | reverse complement strand
ACCTGGATTTTTTTTATTAGTACTAGCAAATATATGCACCCTATGGGTGCAAGTATTTAATTTTTAATGTAATAAAATATTGTATTAAATTAGAAAGGCTAATGAAACTAAATAATAATGCAGATAAGATTTCTAACAGAGGGGAGGGGCATAATCGAAAAATACAACAATTGAAACTTACTCTTCCATCACTCTCGTCTTTCATTGTTATTTTTCTAATTTAAGTATTTAGTTAAAAGTGGAAGTAAAGAATAAAATGACAATTATTTTTTCTTGTTAATGGATTTCTTTTAAGATTTATTGAAGAGATTTTTGCTTATATTCATTAAAATAAAACCAAACAGTTAGAAATCAATAATACTAAGCACATATTTATCAAATTCTGTTTTTCTGTCTGTAACCGAAACTATTTTCCTACTCAAGTCACAATTCTCTTAGTTATTGACATCACATTCTCCATGATTTTATTTTTATCTAAACCTCAATTATTAATAAAATTGTCTTACATTATTAATACTGTTAACTATGTCTACATACTGACAACATGCAATTATATTTATATATACAACAAAATAGCGGTTTACAGTGTAAACGGGAAGGCTAATTTGCATATTAATATTAAAAAATCGAATTTAATAAATATGTGCTTAGTATTATTGATTTTTAAACTGTTTGGTTTTATTTTAATAAATATAAGCAAAAATCCTTCAATGAATCTTAAATGAAATCCATTAACAAGAAAAAATAACTGTCATTTTATTCTTTACTTCCTCTTTTAACTAAATACTTTAGAAAAAATAACACTGAAAGACGAGAGTGATGGAAGAGTAAGTTTCAGTTATTTCCATTTTTTAATTATACCCTCTGTTTCAAATCTTTTATTATACTCCTTCTTTTTTCAAATTTTTATCTGTATTCTTATTTAGTTTCATTAGCCTTTCTAATTTAATACAATATTTTATTACATTAAAACTGAAATACTTGCACCCGGAGGGTGCATATATTTGCTAGTATATATAAATTAATAAGTCATCCACAGACACGTGTTTCGGCGTTTCACGCCTCTTCAGTATGGCTAGACACAGCTATCCTTGGGTAGGGTCGAACTCAGACTGACCGCATGGTAGTCCGATATATTATCCCGTCGCCCACTGACAGCTCATGCGGGGACTGGTGTTTTTAAACTATTAAGTACATAGGAATGTATTTTACGGTCACCGAGAGATCAAATTTCCGGAGAAATGGTAATTGCTTATATATATATATATATATATATATATATATATATTATATATATATATATATATATAGAGAGAGAGAGAGAGAGAGAGAGAGAGAGAGATTAGAGAGTAGAGTAGATACTTACTTGTTGCTTCATTTCTTCTTTACTACTTCTAGTCGCCATGTTTCCTCCTCTTCTTCATTGGCCGTCATTTTGTCGTCTAGTCTACTAACTTCTTCTAAGGGCTAACTTTTTTAGTCATGCAATCAATTAACCACAAGACATTTTTTCCATTTTGATTTACAGCTAAATAGAAATAAAATATTTTTAAAAAGATAAAGACCATTTAAGTCTGCTTGATCCATAATTCATTCAGAGATATTATTTACCTGGATTTTTTTATTAGTATGTTATACAAGGTCGCATGGTATCACAGTGTGGGTACTACCTACCACATCCGTTATGAAACGTTAAGCTCATTAATTTCATAAAACACCAAGAAAACATCCGTTATTTTCAGCAATCATAACTCTTGTATGCTGCATTCATTATATTTCATTCGGAAAGCTACAGATATACGATACACAAATTTCATTTTCAGCTGTCCAGACATTCACTTTTCATCTAAAAACTAACAGTTTGTAAACAGAAGCTGCCAATTTTGGGGGTGAGGCAAAGATGTGTCATCAAGTTGGCTTCTGGTTAAGAGCTTGAAGATCTTAAACTCCCATCTGATGCAGGATTGGTCAGGTGTCAGATTGGCCAGACGGACGCCGGGAAAAAATTATGTCAGTGTGCGTTAAAATCCAGTTTGGAAACTCAATCTGAGACAGGTAGTTAATTCGATGTATGATAGCTTCGTAAAGGGTGTAAAACAAGGTATATAAGGTAAGTGGTAACATATAAAGTACATGGATGGATAATACACACATACACACATACACACACACACACACAGATATATATATATATATATATATAATATATATATATATATTATTATTATATAATATAATATATTATATATATATATATAAATATGAAAAATAAATCCGACAATATTAAGAAATTTGAAAAAACAAGTGTTCCGAAAATAGGATGAATTTATTTATCGATGTTTATATGAGCACAGACGTGATATTAAATTGGGCAATTTTCAGAACACCCTCCTCCAACATATGTCTGAAACTGATCATAACTTTAGTTTCAATGATGCCACAATATTAGCTCATATTCACAACAAAAGACTACGACAGATTTTGAAGCCTGTGCAATTTCGCTTTTGCCCTCCCTTAATAATCGACATGGATTTTTTAATATATCACCGTTTCTAGCTAAAATAGTTTTAGATAACTACAAAATACCAGGCTTCATTTAATTATTTAGTTATCATTCCCACTTTGTTCCCTTTGTTCTCCATTAATACTTTTTCTTGTCTTTTGTTGAATGCATTTCTTCGAGTTGCGTCACGCGTCATGACATCTTCGCGTGCGTGGATCACGACTTGTCTTTCAAAAATATAACACTGAACAAATACAGTTACACAACAAAAAAGATTTTATAAAGATTTTCATCTCCTGTCATCTATAAAACATCCATCAATTTATTCACACCAAGATACATCCTGATGAAGGTTTAATGAAACAGAAATGTTTAAACATCGATAAATAAATTCATCCTATTTTCGGAATACTGTTTTTTCAAATTTCTTAATATATATATATATATATATATATATATATATATATATATATATATATGTGTGTGTGTGTGTGTGTGTGTGTGTGTGTGAAGAGATGGAAGTGAATCCGACGGTATGTAGTATATTAAGAAAATTGAAAAAACACAGGTTTAAATAAGTTGAGTGGTAAGTTTATTGGCCGACGCTGCAGTGTTTCGATCTATTAATCAGATCATCTTCAGGACATTTATTGGTATAAAGAAGGTGATAATTTTTTTATCACAGATTAACGAGAAAAAAACAAGCGATAGTCCTTGTTTATCAGTCTGTTCAAAATTTGAAATCTGAAGAAAGGACGCTAAAAAGTGGACGGTTTGAAATGAGAGTGTGTGAGTGTGTGTATTGAAAAAAGGCATTGTGCATTTTTTAGGTGTTTTGTGTGTGTGGTTGCGCGTGTGTGTATAAATCTTATATATATATATATATATATATATATATATATATATATATATAAGTCATCGGGGTGGCCTAAAGTCGGTATCAGCCAGCGAGGGAGTCTATTTCATTTTCCCTAGCGTTAGACGAGCGAGATTGTTTTTGCGCCTGAGGTGGAGCGCCACACCTACCATTTACCGCACAGATCCCTGTATTACTCACATACTGTGTTGTCGAGGGCCGTTATAGGACCAGGAACCTTGTGGTTCCTAGTCGGACTCTCTACCGTCTGAGCTAAACCGGCCCCAATTTTTTTTATAGCGCTGCATTTTTTAACTATATTCTTGACGACATGGTTCAATATATATATATATATATATATATATATATATATATATATATATGTGTGTGTGTAATATAAAGATTTTTGAAGGCAATTTACAATGCAATATATGTTCGAAAATTATATTTATTTAACTTTTTTTTTTCGAATCTAAATATTTTCGGAAAGTAAAATTCCATCCTCAGAGTTATTGAAAGTACTAGGTGTTTTTTATAGTACTTATCCCACGGCGATATTGTAATCATCTGTTGTTAAGAAGTTGAGGAACGCCGTATATTTGAATTTTTTTTTTTTTCGGTTACTTCCGTGATGTTAAAAAAAAAAAAAACAATTTCAAATATACGGCGTTCCTCAACTTCTTAAAACCAAAGATGATTTATATTACACATACACACAATGCTTCAAAGATACTATAAAAAAAACTTTATATATATTATATATATATATAATATTATATATTATATATATAAGGCCCGGTTTAGCTAAGTGGGTTTGAGTTTAAATAACATATATATATATATATATATATATATATATATATATATATATATATAGAGAGAGAGAGAGAGAGAGAGAGAGAGAGATTGTGACAAAAAATACATTGTGGATACTTAGAGGATGTATACTTAAGATTTTATTTAGCAATAAATAAATAAATATCAAGTGTTGAAGTACAAGAACAGTTTTTATTATTACTAGCAAATATATGCACCCTCCGGGTGCAAGTATGTAAGTTTTAATGTAATGAAATATCGTATTAAATTAGAAAGGCTAATGAAACTAAATAAGAATACAGATAAAAAGATTTGAAACAGATGGGATATGATAGAAAAATAGAACAACTTTAATTTACTCTTCCATCACTCTCGTCTTTCATTGTTATTTTTTCTAATTTAAGTATTTAGTTAAAAGAGGAAGTAAAGAATAAAATGACACTTATCTTTTCTTGTTAATGGATTTCATTTAAGATTCATTGAAGAGATTGTTGCTTATATTCATTAAAATAAAACCAAACAGTTAGAAACCAATAATACTAAGCATATATTTATTAAAATCAAATTTTTAATATCAATATGCAAATTAGCCTTCCCATTCACACTGTAAACCATTATTTTGTTGTATATATAAATACAATTGCATGTTATTAGTATGTAGATATGGTTAACAGTATAAATAATGTAAAACAATTTTATTAATAATTGAGGTTAAAATAAGAATACATTCATGGTGAATGTGAAGTCAATTACTAAGGGAATTGTGACTTGAGTCGTGATTTAGTTTCGGTTACAGACAGAAAAACACACAATCTCCATTATAAT
>CM042159.1:25286016-25303516 GCA_023376005.1 Doryteuthis pealeii | reverse complement strand
TAAAACTAGAAAATATGAGGTTTCTTTTTTTTTAAATGACATTAACAATATGTATTGAATTTATTGTATATATCTGTCTAATTTCCTGTCTGGGAATAATAGTTAGGGTTATTTCCTAGTTGAGTAACATGATATTACAGGGTGACCCAGAAAAAAAAACAGAACCTAAATTATTTATTTATTTTCCTATTAAACTAGCCCTAAACCCCAACCCAACCCTAACCCTAACCATAAACCCTAACCCCCCTAGTTGAGTAACATAATATTACATGGTGACCCAGAAAAGACAGAACCCACACATTTTGTAATAAAACTGTTAATTTTAATTTTAATTTTTAAAAAGTTTAAATCCAACCAGGGTTAGGTTAGGTTTAGGGTTAGGGTTAAGGGTAAATAATAAAAATATAAATCCGTGCGTAAAATGATTTAAGTTTTAATGTAATATAATGTTATATTAAATTAGAAAGGCTCACGAACTAAATAAGAACGAATATAAAAAAATATTACACTTATTTTAATGTGATTGTGATTGTAAAGTGGCCAGTTTAGTTCAGTCGGTAGAGCACCAGACTAAGAATCACAGGTTCCGAGTTCGATACCGTTCGCCGCCAACTCAGCGTATGAGTAGCACAGATTGGCTAATCTTATCTGTGCAGTAAAGTAGAGACCTGACGGTAGGTCTGGCGCTTAACCTGAGTAAAAAGAAAATTCTCTCCCTGGTCTAGCGCTAGCAAAAAGGGGATAGACCCCATCGCTGCCGGCTGACACCGACAATAGGCCACTCCGCCAACAGCCTTTTTATATAAAATTATATATATATGATTTGTTTTAATAGGTTTCATAATAACACGATTGAATTAGGAATCAGGAACAGCAAATGATTATTAATCCCAGGTTTGTTAAAATCATTACGTAAATTATCTCCAGCATATCCTTTATAAATGTTTATTTATTTGACTTATTATCACATATTTCGGGATTTAAAATGCATTAATATCATTGTCAGTTCTGTGGAAATTCTAACTCAGCTACACTATAATTGAAACATCGTTAATATTTAAGATGTTAATTAATAATAAATAATGGCTATTTCATAATTGGTGTGAATATAACTTAAAGAACTAAGGAAATATGTAATGACGTAGTTTTTGTTACAGACAGAGTTACATAATCTCCCTTATAATAAGATGTAATGATTTTTATTAGACCAGGTTAAAAGCACGGTCAGAGTAGACCCCATTTTCAAATACAGCTATCATTTGGGAATATGAAAAAGTTTACCATTTAACATTGCAGACGACACAGACGACGATGTTTAGAAATACGTGGGGAAGTTCATGCGAACGCCTGGGGTGCCGATCTTTAACGTTACACCCGTTTACCAAGACTTATCACATAATCTATTGGTATCTGCATCGGAAATATAAGTCTTAAATATCTGGGCTTCGGTCAATACTTATCGCTAATTTATACCTAGATCAATCTTAAATTCGTCTGACGTTTACAATGATTTCAACTGCATATTGTATATCTTATTATAATGGAGATTGTGTGTTTATATGTCTGTAACCGAAACTATTTCACTACTGAAGTCACAATTCCATTAGTTGTTTATGTCACATTCTGCATTATGTTATTTTTATTCAAACCTCAATTATTAATAAAACTCTTTTCTGTTATAAATACTGTTGATCATATTAGGACATTTACCACGTACCCCACGTATATGGGTTAGGCACAAGGCCCTATTAAGGTGGAACCACCCACAAACCGAAGCTCATGGGTGGCAGGTGCAAAAAAATGCGTTGATCCCGTCGGCATTCCCCCTCAAGGGGCATTGGCACTGCAATGAACCTAGCCCTGCCCCTTTAAATTAACAGGGCATGTGTTGTCTGGGAGATGGCCCCCTAGGATCAACGATGTGAGCTTGTACGGTCCAGGGCCAAAGCTCCTGAAACCCTCCGGTCGAAACCGGAGTTAGATATGTTGGACATATCTACATACTAATAACATTCAATTGTATTTATATATACAATAGAATAGCGTTTTACATTGTGAACAGGAAATTCAATAATTTGCATATTGATAATTTGATTTCAATCAATATGTGCTTAGTATATTGATTTCTAATTGTTTGGTTTTATCTTAATGAATATGAGCAAAAATCATTTTAATAAATCTTAAAAGAAATCCACTAACTGGAAGAAATAAGTGTAATTTCTATTCTTTAGGGGCCGGGTTAGATCAGTCGGTAGAGCGTTCGACTACAAACCACAATGTTCCTAGTTCGATACCGGTCCTTGCCAACTCAGCGTATGAGTAGCACAGAAATCTGTGCAGTAAAGTAAGGAGCTGATGGTAGGTGTGTCGCTCCACCTCAGATGCAAAAACAATCTCCTTAGTCTAGCGCTAGGGAAAAGTGGATAGACTCTCTCGCTGATTGGCTGATTCCGACATTAGGCCGCACCGACGACTTTACTCACTTACTTCCAAATTTAACTAAATAGTTAAATCAGTACAAATCAGGACAAATTAGCAATGAAACACGGGAGTGATGGAAGAGTAAGTTTCAGTTGTTCTATATTCTTATTATACCACCCGCTGTTTCAATTTTTATTATCTGCATTAATAATCAGTATCATTAGCCTTTCTACTTTTAATATATTTTATTACATTAATACTTAAATACTTGCACCCAGAGGTTGCATATATTTGCTAGTGTAAATGACTAATAATTTTCTAGAAAACGATTCTCTGTCAATGTCAATATTATTTACATTCTCAGTGGTAGTTTTCTAAAAATACAAGCTCTAGAAAAATTATCAAAGAATAATTACGAGATCTCATTGCTGTTTAAGCATAGACTGAATAAATTAAGTTTACTATTATACTCAGGACACCCCTTTTTGAGTGAGACTTACCTCACTACATGGTATGCAGCCAACCTTATTATAAGCCCCGGTGATAGGACGATCATACAAACGTATAATACTTATCTTATAGGTACTGTCAGGATTTCCCACATCATCGGTATATTTGTTTATTTAGGTGCGTGTGTTGTTTCCTTCGAAGGCATCTTTGTGATTCAGAGTCGTCTTTCCTTTCGCATCTATTGGGGAATGTTTACCTCCTGTAGGTTTGAAGGCAGTTGTTGAGTGAACCTGTCGTGAATCAACCTGAGTATTTTGGACCAGGGGCCATTGACTCCATGGTTGCCTGGTTCATTCAACTTTGGAATTTTCTTAAGGGTTCCTCTTTGGAATTCAAGACGAAATTCTAATTCCTGCTTTTCTTACTTACCTTTTCTTTTTTTCGTTTTGTTCTTCCTTTTGCTCAATATTCTTCATGTATATCCCGTTTACTTATTCAAATATATATATATATATATATATATATATATATGTGTGTGTGTGTGTGTGTGTGTTGTGTGTGTGAGTGTCCGTGGGGGTGGGGGTGGGGTTGGGTATTGGGGCATTCTTTCATTTATGCATGTTGAATTTAACAAAAGGCCCATTTCCTGTTTAACAATTTATTTGTGATTTTTTTCAAGTTTTCTGGCCAACTGGAACACATCACCCCTGATGATGGCACTTATATGTGCCAAAAGTACTCGGGATATGAACTTTGGTGGATTAATCCGCGAATTCCACCCAAATATTAAAAAGGTGTCCAGAAAACTTGAAAAAATCACAAATAAAATTGTTAAACAGGAGATGTGTATTTTGTTTAATTCAACACACACACACACACACAAAACCACACACACACACACACACACACACACATATTATATATATATATATATATATATATATATATTGTCCCCTATCTGACAGACTATCATACTAAGAGGAACAAGACATGCTGGGCACTGCTGGAGAAGCAAGGATGAATTCAAAAGTGACGTTATCCTATGGAAACCAGCACATGGGCACGTCAGTTTGGACCGCGAGTAAAAGACCTATATTAACCAGATCTGTACGGATTCTGGATGCTGTGCAAAGGATCTTCCGGGGACAATGAATGATAGGGACAGTTGGTGAGAGATTGTTATGGATATCTGTTCTACTTACGTGACGATGAAGATGAATATATATATATATATACATTTTTTCCAACCGTTTTGGGACCGTTCCAAGTGTACCAATTATAATTTGTATGACTTTAATCCTCATATTATTATTATTATTATTATATTATATATTATTATTATTATTATTATTATTATCTACTCCCTTTGAGTTTTCACATCAGCGTTAGCTAATGGTTTCACTGGAGTCTGAGTGACAGCAAGTCTCCTCAGGTCTCCAGGACTCTTCTGAGTATTCTGGCAGATTGCAGTAGTGCAGTGTCCTGGATGGTTTCAATTCTTCCTCTGGTTTCCAAACTTTCCAAACCCTTTTCGAATCCTTTTGGGACCGTTCCAAGTGCACCAACTACAATTTGTATCACTTTGACTTTCATATTCCATAACTTTTTCAGTTCTCTGGCAAGGTCCAGATATTTGTCTATTTTTTCATTTTCATTTAGTTTCACCCTGTGATCCGCTGGAACTGAAAAGTCCACTAGTTGACAAGTTCTTTCTTTTTTGTTAATCAACACTAGGTCTGGTCTTCTTGCTGGGATAAGGTGATTCGTTTTTATTTCAAAGTCCCAGAGATTTTATGCATGTTGTTCTCAAGAACAGATTCTGGTTTATGCATATACCATTTTGTTGTATGGTCAAAATTTAATTTTCTGCATAATTCCCAGTGGATCACCTTCCCAACCCAGTCATGTCTAGTTTTGTACTCCCGTTGTGCTAGTTTGCTACATTCGCATAGGACATGGATTACGGTCTCATCTCTATTCCCACAAGTCTACATTCACTATTTTGTTGGGTCTTATCAATTATTGCCTTGATATAGTTTGTCCTTATGGCATTATTCTGTGCAGTAATTATTAGTGATTCAGTTTTTCTTTTAAGGTTTCCTTTTCTTAACCACGTCCATTTTTTTTATGTGCAACCTCTCCGATTTGTGTTTTGAAGTGTCCATATAATTGTTTTCTTCCCATTTTTGTTTTCTAGCTTCTGTTGTTTTTCTGTTTGTCCATATGTCACATTTACTATTGTTGGCCGCCATAAGTAATATATCTTTGCTTTTTTTTTGTGCTGTCTTCGAGTTGTTGGATTGTGGTTTCTACGCACTCCTCTATATTGGCAAGACCTCTTCCCCCTTCCTTTCTTGACACATATAATCTGTCTCTATCGTCTCTAGGGTGGAGAGCCTTGTGCATTAATTTTCTCGTCCTTTGGTCAATCTGTTTTATTATTATTATTATTATTATTATTATTATTATTATTATTATTATTATGTAACAGTGCCCATGATTGTGTTGATTTCATTGTTTTTCCTGCAATTATCAAGTCTTGAATTCATCTTTAAAAACAAACAACAACCAACAGAGCCTATAATCACTACCTTTTCCATGTGACACGCCTTACACATACCAAATAAACAACTAGAGCTCCTGAAAAGGAAGTACATGATGTTTTTAGCATAGAAACGAATACAATCAAGTCACAGAGCGAGAACATTTGATTGTTGACAGCAACAAAGAATCAACTAGATTCTGGTTGAAGGGGTCAAGTTCTTGGTAGAAATGACCCCGGTTTGGTCAAGAGTGGACATGATTAGTGTTTTCTGATACTGAGGTCCGCAAAGGCGACCAAAGGTTTTGCCCTCTCGCTATAGTTGGCTGCATTAGAGGGGAATTGATTTTTTTTCTTATTTTCCAGTAGACACAGCAGGCTCTTCATGCTTAAATAATGTCTCTACTAACAGCCGGGCATATCCTGTGTCCCCAGCAATTGCTAGTTGTCCAGATTTGTTATTATAGAATAATGAAGCGGTTTGTTTGTGCTCAATCCGTTTCAGCTTGGCACACCGCCCGGTCCGGCCCGGACGTTTTGGCCTGTTCTGCAGTGTCCACATTTTTATCATAAATCAACCGCGCCATTTTGAGTCATCCCACTCCGCAAGCATTGGATCCATTCCCGCCCCGATAGACCCGGGCGTAATGTAGGTCGTGAGGGCTCGATATTGGATTTGCAAGAGAACAGAACTTTCCATTTCAGAAAAATATTGGTTCGAAAATAAAGTACCGAACGATTAAACTCGCTGACTTATGTTTATTTTTCATTCGGTGATGTTATTGCAGTTATTTCATGAAATTGCCCAACAGCGTCTGCACTTGTTGTTTTTACCTCGACTGATTCGACTCATACCACCACGAATTATACAGAGTTACATGGTAAATTAAGTAAATTAATATATACTAGCAAGAATATGTGCCTTCCGCCGGGCGTAGTATTTATGTCGTAATGCAAGGAAATATATTAAATTAGAAAGACTAAATAAATTAGATATGAGCCCATATAAAAAGAATAAAAATAAGTATATTAAATTAGAACGATTAAATAAATTAAATAAGAACGCATATAAAAAGAATAAAAATAAACATATGAAAATTAGAAAGACAAACGAAATTAAATAAGAACGCATATAAAAAGATGACACTTATCTTAATCATATTTAAATTGGGTTCTATATAAAAATCATTCATAGAACTGTTTTAATAGGTTGGAGAATAAAACAATAATTTTAGAGATCAATAACACCAAGTAAATATTTATTAAGTCTGCTGTTGTTAAAATTAGTATGCAAATTAACAATACCATATATTATCTAAACCTTTATTTCATAATGATATATGACACACTGCAGGATTTTAAACACACTAATAACATGTTCGGTTTTGAGAAAATTCCTGAGGGTATTGTGACGTAAGCAGTGACCTTTAGGTTTCAGACAGACAAGCACCAAATCTGCATTACAATAAGATTAAAACATAGATGGTTGGGTTTGGCTTCTTTGTTTAATGGCATATCAATCCTTGTGGATCATTTAATATCAGTGCTATCATTTTTTTAAAAGAGTTGTGGTATTATTTAACATATAGCCGTGGGTGGGGGTCTATACTTCTTCCACACACACACACACACACACACACACACCACACACACATATATATATATATATATATATAATATATATAATATATACGAATCGTTTGTGAATCGGATAGGCGAGAAACTATTAAATTAGAAGAGACTATGATTTTTAGAGGGTTGCGTGTTTAGTGTATTAGTTATATATATATATATATATATATATATATATATATATATATATATATATATATATATATGAGAAGTAAATAAACAAACAATGTGTTTCGATATGGCTTTTTTATAGCCGACACTTTTTGGGAGAGTATGTGCTTAATTTAAGTCGTACCTAATTTTTGAAAATTAATTAATTAATAAATAAGTAAGATTTTTCTCGATTTGTTTAGCCTTACATTTGAATAGGTATGCCCGCCTAATTCCTTAGTTATTAATTAATTAATTTTCAAAAATTAGGTACGACTTCAATTAAGCACATATCCCCCCCCCAAAAAAAAAAAAAAAAATTATATATATTCGTCTTCCTTAAAAGTACTTCCGTCATCATCTTGCAACATCCTCTGTTTGAAAATAAGACCGTAGAAATCGTCCAAATGCAAAAATGCAAATCCTGGTTATCTGGTGATGCTTATCCACCGAATTCTTATTTCTTATGAGGATCGTCAGCTGAACTAAATTATAGACCATTCCTTTTTTATTATAAAGAAAAAGGAAAGAAAAAGGACATTCTACACAGAAAAATATAATAAGAAAGTATAAAAGAAAGAGAGTAGGGAAAAGAGAGAGATGGGGTGAACACGTGGAAGCGATAATGCTAATCTGTTTCAATCGAACATAAGAACAGATGAAAAAAAGGAGAGAGAAAAAAGAGTGGGAGAGGGTTAAATCAAGATTATTATGCCATATACATATACTATACTATGTATTAAATAACTCTTAAGTAAACATATCAAACATTGTAATAATTAATTTGTCATACAGCAGTATATTCACAGAACCCGTTAGTGAATATCAATGTAATAACCAAAAAGAAAATACAATCTCCAAGAACATATTGGTTTCCAAAGATAAAAAACAATGTAGAATGCAAAACTAACTGGATATAGTTTTGTGGAAGTCATATATGTAGTCTTAAAACCGTATAACATATACATTTTTCATCCTCTTCAAAGCTATTAGTTGGAATATCGCAAGCTATGTATATTACCATAATCATATCAACGCCAACATATATAAATAACAAGATTTAGAAGGTGAAGACATATTTAACTGAATAAAGCTACTTAGTCGCAAATAAATACTTAACAGACAATGCTATTTAGGTAGACTAGCAAATATATGCACCCTCCGGGTGCAAGTATCTAAGTTTTAATGTAATAAAATATCATATTAAATTAGAAAGGCTAATGAGACTAAATAAGAATGCAGATAAAAAGATTTGAAACAGAGGGAGGTATAATAGAAAAATAGAACAACTGAGACTTACTCTTCCATCACTCCCATCTTTCATTGTTATTTTTTCTAATCTAAGTATTTAGTTAAAAGAAGAAGTAAAGAATAAAATGACAGTTATTTTTTCTTGTTAATGGATTTTATTCAAGATTCATTGAAGAGATTTTTACTTATATTCATTAAAATAAAACTAAACAGTTAGAAATCAATAATGCTAAGCACATATTTAATAAAATCACATTTTTAATATCAATAGGCAAATTAGCTTTCCCATTCACACTGTAAACCGCTATTTTGTTGTATATATAAGTATAATTGCATTTTGTTAATATGTAAATATGGTTAACAGTATTAATAATGTACAACACTTTTATTAAGAATTGAAATTTAAATAAAATTAATATCATGGAGAATGTGATGTCAATAACTAAGGAAATTGTGACTTGAGTAGTAATATAGTTTCGGTTACAGACAGAAAAACACACAATCTCCATTATAATAAGATTATGTATAGAATAGTGGAATAGTGAAGACGATGAATTATTCTATCCAAAATATTATATAAACTTAACTTTTTCGCCAAAAATATAGCTCTATCTGCAGAGGGGTAAAAGCTTTTAGCTGTGGGGTGCAAACCATGATGCTTAAGGACGAAATCCTTGTGGCTGAGCTGCTGATTACATGCAACACTCCACTTTGACCATTACTTGGGTATGGATAGGGCTCCCTCTAATCAATAGACTGCTCATATGATCCCATGAGGACTGTAGGGACCATGGTTGTTTGGTGAGTGTTTAGTTGAGGAGTTGAAGAAGATCCGAGTTATGGGTCCCCACAATTCATATGTGTAAGACTACAGAAATGAAGTTTCCATAGAAAACAAAAGAAGAAGACAAAATTGATAAAGGAAACAAACTTTATATACATTAATTTAAAATTGCTATATCAAATTGTTCTTTCAGTGGTGTTGCAGACTGTATGTGTCTGTACATAGTTGTGTGTGACAAGTGTGACATGTATTGTTTATATTTGTGCGATTTGTTGTGTCAACATTGTAGCAGTTTTGTCTGTGATTGAAACTTGTGATTGAAATTTGTTGTTGTTGAGCGAGAGAGAAAATAAAAAAACGAAAAAATAAACGGACCTGTTGAGTCGTATTTTATGTTTTCGGACTGTGTATTCTCCCCATTGTGTCGAGTTGGGAGCATCAGCTCCAACTCTGTTGAGTCGGGAAGAGCGTAAGCTCCCCTTCTCTCTGGTCTTTCAGCTAAAAGGGTATTTTTATAATTCTCTTTTGTAATTGTCTACGTGATCATTAAGCTAAAATATTCATCAAATATCAGGTGATTTGCAATGATGCAATATCGAATGATTTTGGTATCTGTGGAATTCTGGTGACATAAATTATCGGAATAATTTAAACCATTGTTTCTATTGTTTCTAAAATATTTCTAAACTAATAGTCATTCGATTCTCTTTTTGTTTACCTAATTCTAAACTCGTGACATACCATTGTAAAACTAGTTATTTAAGAAAACTTAATTATTTTAATTTGGTCAATTCCACATGCCGTAAAAATATAGGGGCCAATCCCTATAGGACTAAGCTTTCAAATTGCCCTTAAAGTTTAAAGAATGATTTAAATATTTTCAAAATTATCTAGTTTTAACACCAATTACAAATATTAAGATACTGTATTATTTCCTGTCTTAATGTACATAAATATCGTTTGGTTCGGTTTGATGGATTTTACGGCATGACAACACGTGCTGGCTTAGTTTATGCTGAGGACGTTTTACTTTATTTCTTCTTGATTGTACTCAATATTTATCATTTAATATCTAAACACATTTTAAACTCATTTTTCTATTTAACCCATCGATGGAACCGGGTCACAGTGGAACTATCATTAATGGCGATGAAGGGGTACTCCACACTCTTCAGAGCTCCAAAATTGAAACATCATCATTAGATACAATTTAACGTCATATTCAGGATACCAAGACCTTCAGCCACCGCCTTCTAGTAAATACATAATAAATATGGTATGATATAAAAGCACATACATGATAAAAAGGGTATGCTATTTATACTAGTCTACACTTAACCATGGTATTTGTTATGACCTGTTTAAGGGTCAATAAATAATAACTCAACACGGGTATAAAATGTAGGGAACAGATTGTATTCAGCAATATATATCAACGTACAATGGGTTTCCTTGTTTCAGCTTACACGAAGAACTGTATTTGATACTACTCGTTTGAGTAGCTTTTCACTGTTAAATATATACCCTTTTGGGTAAGTCCATGTTCGTGTCATAGGTGAGTCACCTACAACAGTATTTTAGGATAATATATATCTAAATGTGATATTCGATTATTTTCTGTACTTGAATATAGTATTTCATGGTAGTCTGTACTTAAATGTTATATTTGCTACTGTTCTGTACTTTAATATGAGAGTGAATTCATAAGCGTAAAGAAGGTTTCATGTCATTTTGTTTTTATATTGCAATGGGTCTTTTAAAAATCTTGTATCACATTTCTTATTCTAAAGCCATATGATTTATTATCTTTTTAGTGAAACAGCAACGAAAGTAATCGAGAAAAGGTAAGAGAAAATCATGATTAGGAATCCCTAGAAAGTAAATTGAAATTGGGCAAGCATGGAATTTTTACACAGACCCCTATTGTGTAAGGACACTATGCAATATATATATATATATAATATATATATATATATATATATATATATATATTTGTGTATATATATATATAATAAATATCTATATATATATCTATAATATACATATGTGTATAATATATATAATATATATATGATATAATATACATATATATGTATAATATACATGTATAATATATAATATATATGTAACATATATATATGTATGATATATATGTATAATATATAATGTATAGTATATATATATATATATATATATATATATATATATATATATATATATCAGTCATTCACAGAGACGTGTTTCGAAGTTTACTTCTTATCAGTTTGGCTCGACTTTTTAACAGCTACCTCTCTCTCTATACATATACAATGAAATAAATACTAAACAAAACCTTCTAAGAAACGGTGAATGATATAACTACTATTACCACTACTATTACCACTACTACTACTACTACTCTAATAATAATACTAATATTTATACAAATGAAAACAGGAAAGTGGAATTGACAGCAAGAGGACAAAGCCTAACAGAGGTAAAAACCCAAAGAGGCATCTTCCCCAGGAGCATTCCACCGCTGCTGATTGTCATAGCAATGGATTCAATCAATTACATATCTGAGAAATGTACAAGAGACTATGAATTAATAAAATGACAGAGAAAATAAATCCCCTCGTGTACATGGACGTTATCAAGATATGTGCTAAAAATGTAAAAAAGCACTGGAAACCCTTGTATAGATTGTACAAATATACAGCCATGATATAGAGACACAAAGGTAATACAAGACTAGATACGAATTGCAAGTGAAAGGTAATATACTGGGAATTGTTGACCTTAGTAAAAAGTGGTTAATGTATAAACTACGTTCCATCATCGGCAATGAGACGCATAAAAGGATTTTGAGATGAAAACGGATAACCTATTCCCGGCCAGAAGACCCGATCTAGTATTAGTTAAGAAGAAAAGAGCCTGTAGTCTAGTGGATCTTTACGTTTCGGTAAACCACAGAGTGAAAATGAAAGACAACGAAAAGACAGACAAATACTTTGACCTTGCCAGAGAACTGAAGATGCTGTGGAACATAAAGGTCACAGTGATATCATTTGTATTTGGTGTCATTGGAACGATCTCACATAGCATGAAAATTAAACGAGAGAACGGATTATCAGAGTAAGTAACCACAGCACTTTTAAAATCACCAAAAATATATAGAAGACTCCTGGAGACCTAAGCGGACTTGCTGTCACTTAGACTCTAGTTAAAAACACTAGTTACAACAGGCGTGAAAAACTCGCAAGGAGTATAATGATAATACGTTGGTGGAATGTGCTACTGTCGGTATCAGCCAGACAGTAGAGAGTCTATCTTTTTTCGCTAGCGCTAGACCAGGGAGATTTTTATTACTGAGTTGGAGCGTCACACCTACTGCCAGCTCCGCAGTTTACCCCACAGGTCAGATTAACTAATATGTGCTACTCATACACTGACTTGGCAGGGACCGATATCGAATTCAGTACCTCGCGATTCCAAGGTGGGTACTCTACCGACTGAGGTTATTATTATTATTATTATTATTATTATTATTATTAATAATAATAATAATAATAATAATAATAATAATAATAATAATAATAATAGGACCTACAAAACAGAGACTACAAAATTTATAATGAGGAAGTGTTGTCCTCATATGTTATTATAATAATAAAAGATTAAAAAATACTCGGACCTTGCCACAGGACTGAGAAAACTGTGGAACATGAAGGTGAAAGTCGTACCAATTGTAATTGGTGCCCTTGGAACGGTCGCCAAAGCTCTGAAAAAGAATTTGGGTGAACTGGAAATCAGAGGAATTATCGAGACCGTCCAAATTCCAGTTCAGTTGGATTCGGCAGAAAATTCATGGAGACATGAGAATACTTGCTGTCACTCAGCCTCCCGTGAGGCAGGTGTGAAAACCTCATAATGATAATATGAAGAAAAATGTCCAAATTCAACAGAACCAGCCAAAGACTGTCAGACTTGGCAATAATCTTTTTCAAAAGAATGGAGATTGTTCCAATGGTACCAAATACAAATGATATCACCGCGGCATCTATCAAACTATTGTCTATCTTTTTGCTGTCTTTCATTTATTAAACGTCATTTTCTTGCTTACATTCTTTGATTTTGTGTTTGAATATTTTGAGTCTAAATTCTTTGGCCTATATTTTCAGGTTTACTTATTCTAAATTCCTTGGCCTATATATTCAAGTTTATTTATTCTACTTCAGTTTTTCATCTTCTTTATTACTATTGTCTATTATGAGTTGTTTTATTCCATTGTGCCCACGCTTGTTTTTCTTTCCTTTGTATATTTGCCCGTCCACGGAAGTTTTGGTATTTTTCCCCAATCTCAGTTCCATTTCCCCTTTGATTCTTTGTTCAAGATGTATTCCTTAAAGAGACGTTTTGTTGTCACCAACAACCTTTGCACCGGCATACATTATATTGTTCAATGGAATGATGTTCTCTATTGGGATATACTTTCGTAATTTATTCCTCTATCTCATTTCTAATTTTATATTGTTCAAGTATTGGTTCCTTAGTGACGGTATATGAATACTTCATTATATTCAGTCTGTACTTCCTTTATCATATCGACTTTTTTTTTTGGTGGGGGGGGGTCTTACTCTTTTGTTAAATGTGGTTTATCGGTGGGACAGGATTCCATTATGTTTTATCATTCAGAATATTGTGTTTCAGTTCCTTTGGGAAACTTTTATTGTTGAGTGATTTCTTCTCCATTGACCTGCACTTACTTGTCCTCATATGTTCAGAATCTCCATATCAAGACTCTGTTTCTCTGCCTCTGTCTGTCTGTCTGTCTCTGTCTCTGTCTCTGTCTCTCTCTGTCTCTTCATCTCTCTTTCTCTCTCTCTCAATCGTTTTCACTTTCTCGTGCGGTTGTTAAATTATCTTGAGATATGTCAAAGTGGTGGATACATGTAAAACTCAATTTTCTTGACGTAGAAAATTATGCAATCAGGCTATTGCTCACCTCTCTCTCTCTCTCTCTCTCTCTCTCTCTCTCTCTCTCTCTCTCTCTCTCTCTCTCTCTCTCTCTAGGTGTCCGGGGTATGACGGTATAACTGTACCTAATGGTGAAGTTTCAATTTTCTGTGGAATGTGGAGTGCCAATTCATCAACAGTGTAAGTCGTAAGTGTGTATATGTGTGTGTATATGCACACATATTCACATATACGCACACACACACACACACACACACACCACACACACACATATATATAATATATATATATATATATATATATATATATATATATATATGCGTATATATATATATATATATATGCGCTCCATTTCCGGCTCTGGTCAAGGTCAGAAATTAAACGTCGCGCCAATTGTTGGGGGAAACATCGAAACACAAATACTGAAAGGTTAGTTGTTTCGTTGTTTGGTTCGTTTAAGACATGTCAAACCTTGTTGTCACACCGTAGTCAGTTTAACATTAACGCTTTCCAATTATATATGATACAAAAATATACAGTATTGGACAAAAACACTTACAATGAAAAAAATTGAACATTTATTTTAAATATTTACCACAAATTTTAACCAAACGCAAATGGCTTTAGCACACATAGGAAGTTATTATTTTCCTTTTAAAAGTTCTCTTAGTTGTTACGAAAAATCCTAATTTACCAGGTCTTAGTACGGACTATCCTTCTTTATGGCTGTGAATTCTGGTCAATGAGAGTGGAAGACCTCCGCAGACTCGAAACATTTGATTACTATTGTTTACACCGCATCCTTCGAGTTTGGTGGCATCATTTTAAATTAACGTCACTGTGCTGTTATATACTGGCGTTTTCACAGTACCAAATCTATATAACGTTATATACCTTTCTTACTTCTTGCTCTGGTCGTCTATTCTTCTGGCCGGCTTTGGTTCTATCTTCTAACATCTTGATCTGGTATATCTTCTAAGGTCTGGTGTTGACTTTCTCGGGGACTTCGGGTCTGGTTTCAGTTAGGGATCACTCCTTATCAGAAGCCCTGTGTTATTGTTAGTTTTTAGGTAATAAACACAAGACTTCGATTTACGTTGATGTTACTTTATTCGTATATCCCCAGACCAGACAATCTGCGCAGATGAGGCTTACATGTTGCTAGTGCGTCTTCGGTTTGGAATCAACTCTGTTCATCAAGCTGTGGTTACGAGATGTCTGCACTGGCTCGGTCATGCTCCGTTTAAGAAATTGACTTTGTTTCACATCCTACTTGTGCGGATAAGTTTGGTAAATAAATATACAGACTTGTACCTTTCTATATTATAATCATCCTGATCATCATGCCGCACTGTCAGTATGGAATTTCCATGACTTTTTTTGCAAACTGTCTCTATTGATTATTGTCTCTTGCAATTATTCCACTCGGCATCCAGATTCCATACAGAGCTTATTTATGTAAGTTTGTGATGGTCGGCCTACACTTATGTGTCCATAGGAGAACGCCACTTGTGAGTTTGTCATTGTTTTTCCAACAGTGTCCAGCATTTCTAGTTAATCTCACATTGATTGTTTGTGTCGTAGGAGACAGGTGATTATGTTACATTATTATAAGATTCTTAATATTTATGTACAGTAGTGTAGAAATCAAAATGGCTGTTATAAGTTGCAGCCCACGGCCTTGAAGGATGAGTGACAAGGCTTGACCTCATCCTGATCCTTTCTGGTGGATACCGTGAGAACCGGTGGAGGAGACCCTCTTCCGGTTTAGATTAGAAATAGATTTTAGTCAGTCGGCGAGAAACCACGACTCGATCTGCGCAGGTAGTCTGGTGGGGATTTCGAAATAAAATGTGATCTAAGTAAATCGAAGTCTTGTGTATTTATCTAAAAACTACCAATGACACTGGGCTTCTGATAAAGAGAAATCCCCAATGGAAGACCAGACACGAAGTCCCCAAGAGAAGTCCAGACGCTAGAAGAGATGTTAGAAGAGACCTAGAAGAACTTAAGATATCAAGACGCCAGAAGAAGAATAGAAATAAGAAGTAAGTAAAGGGGTATACAACAATTATACGGCTCTTTTCTTATGGGATACTGCTTCCAGATTATTTTAAAATCATTATTACCTGTTCTGCCAGTCTTTGACTATTTCTGTTGAAACAAATACACAGATATGTAAATAAGAACATCCAATACTCGTAATTCTATGTTTAAAATAACCCTACACGCATTGACCATTAAAACCAATGAATTAATTCATTAAAAAGTTGCTTTTTATATTGCAATAGTAATCATATGGTAGGATATATATATTTATCAACCCCTTCGCCCGGACAGGATGCGATAACAGCTCAATTTCTTAAGCGTTGTTTAACAGGTTAAAATGAGAGTTTTCCTTCTCCTAGAATGTTTGCCTATTTAAGGTACAAGAGCTCAGTCTTTTCCATATCGCAAAAAAAGATTAAAAGATGAAAGTCCTTAGTCATAACTGATATGCAATTCAGTTCATTGGTTAGTTGAATTTTACGACATGCCAACCCTTGTTGGGTTATTTGATTCCGATGATATTTTGTATCAAAAATTGCAAATTTTTTATTTAACCTATACACGGAACCGTGACAGGTACTACTATTCTGGGTGTTGTGGTGATTAAGGGCACTCTATATTCACCAGGGGAAGCGCGTGGTGTAATGGTTAAAGTCATGGGAAATGGACTCGTCGCCCCGAGTTCAAATCCTGGTCGTCGTAATTACATTTCACTTAGCGCTAATACCCTTGAGAAAGGTATGAATCCTACTCTCCCTCCAGCTATGGATAAATAGTAGGGCAGACTGGGCTCTTTAACCTTGGTTAGGCAACCGGTCTAGGAGAAGGAAAACTCTGAATTCAAACCTGTTGAACTCCGCTTAAGAAATTGACCTTGTGTCACATTCCGCTTGTGCGGAGGGGTTGGTAAAAAAATATATATTCACCAGAACTCTAGAGCTGTATCTTAACTATCAGATAGAGTTTAACGTCATGCGGAGGACATTAAGACCCTCAGCCACCGCCTTCTGGCACATGTATGGTACAAAGAGTTGGGGCGTGCCCTAAGGGAAATAGGGTTGAAACAACTTGCCATTTCGGGGACTCATTACCCGTGCGATTATTTTCTCTAGTGATGATTCCGATAAATTATACCCCAAGAAAATCCAGAGGAGAGTAAAGATTTTCAATATCCCAGGAAGATATAAAACATCTTATGTACATGGATGATGTGAACCTTTAATCTAAAAAGCAAAAAATAAAGATAAAAAGGGATGGGAAAACTC
>CM042159.1:25276016-25281016 GCA_023376005.1 Doryteuthis pealeii | reverse complement strand
TTGAGAAATATAAACAAAACACCATGACTGAAGAATAATCAAAGTTCCAATTACCGTCGAATTGGGAAGACATGGCAACAAACGGTTGTAACCCAATACAAACCCGAATAGTCGCGAAGTCTACTGCAGAATGACAGGGTATTTATAAAACTACACAATATCATTGAAATCAAGCAGCTAATCAGAACTCAAGGAATGGAATCACCCAAATCACCCTAATTAATGAATGGATCAATTTTGATTTCTATATATACCAACTCTCTTGGACACTGCTTGAGTTGACTTAGTTAGCTGCTATTATTCAAACCAATAGTAGACTAACTGACTTCAATAATGACTCGGCTGAAATAGTTAGGAGGCATTAGACACATTAGAGTCCTTTGCAATAGGCTAGTTCAAAAATAGTGAGAAGAAAATTTAATACACCTAGAACTACACAAATGAATTCTATTACGAAGGATATCCAATCTCCCTATAGAAATAGTGAATAGGGAGGTTGACACTCAAATGCTATGAAGAAAGTACTAGAAAATTAAGGTTATTTCTTGTTGTCACTTGATCCGGTAATTATGAACTTTTGTTTAGTAAATTAGGGTGTCCCAGAAAAAACAAAACCCACAAATTTTGTAATAAAACTGTTAATTTTAACTAGGGGGTTTAGGGGTAGAGTTAGGGTTAGGGTTGGGGTACAGGGTGACCCAGAAACCAAACCCTAACCCCAACCCCAGCCATAACCCCAACCCTAACCCTAAACCCTAAACTCTATCCCTAACCCTAAACCCTATATTTACCGACCCCTCTACATTAGCAAAATGTGACATGGGGCCAATTTCTAAAGCCGAGTTTAACAGGTTTGGATTCATAGTTTTCCTTCACCTCGATTGCTTGCCTAACCAAGATTAAATAGCCCAGTCTGCCCTTCTATTTACCCATAGAAGGAGGAGAGTAGGTGGATGCATATCTTTCATAAGAGTATTAGGACTATGTGAAATGCTATCAGCCTCTAGCGGGATTTGAACTCACATTGATGAATCTATTTCCTACGACTCTAACCCCCCTAGTTAAAATTAACAGTTTATTATAAAATTTGTGGGTTCTTTTTTTCTGGGACACCCTAGTTTACTAAACAAAAGTTTATAATTATCCTTGATCCTCCATGTAAGCCACAACTCAGTAATGCTATAAGCGGGACTGCGATATCGTAGGATATGAGTTCGAACTCCAGTAACGCTGCAACGTTAAGTTTCGGATTCATACATAATATGAAATATCCTCAGCATCCCAGCCTCGGGTTGAATAGTACGCCTTCTGTAGATTCTACAATGATAGTTTTGGCATTAAATACCACCGGGAATTTGATATGCCCTTAAACAAAAAAGCAATAAAAAAAAAATAAAAAACAAACAAAGCAGAATAAAAAAAATAACCCAAGAAAAGTACACAAGGATGGTGTAAGCACCATCCTATAAGAAATCTGCTGTTCAGCCACCATCCACCTATCAGAGAAACGTAAGACGAACAAAAAAAATGAACACTTCTGGAGAAGTAAGGATGACCACATAAGAGACTTTCTCCAGTGGACACCTAAACATGGACACACCAGAGTATGGTGATCAGCAAAATCCTAAATCATTAAAAAACAACCAACCAACCAACTAACTGGTATAATATCTAGGTAAGTGCTGTAATAGGAAAGTTTAGAAGATAACTTAGAAGTCAAGCCTTTATAAGAACGGTTCAGCCTTATCCTTGGGGGATTGTGCAAACGGCTTAGAGTCGACAATATCGACTAATGTTATCAGCACGAAACAAAAGTTTCAAAGAAAGTAGGAAAAAGTAAATTACTTTGGGATTTTGAAATTCTGTCGTATCAACCGAACGAAAAGCTGAGAGAACAGATCTAATAATCGAAGGAATAAACAATACGAAAAGAAAAATACAATACAAAATATGCCCGATAATGGAAACTGGTGTCTCTGCAGAATAAAATGTAATTGAAAGAGTGGGAATATAAAGAAATATGTAGATATTTACTGAGGACGAAACATTCACTAATGTGAAGACCAGAATTTTACTTAAGGATGGAGCCCTGGTGGCTGAGCAGTCGATGACATGCAACATTCCACTTTATCCCTTAGTCGGAGGACCTGTTGTAATTATTAGAGTCGTAGGAAAGGTACTCGTTGACTCGAGTTCAAATCGTGAACGAAGATACAGTTCACGTAACGCTAATACACTTGGGAAAGGTAAGAATCCAACTACTACACACACACACTCTCTCTCTCTCTCTCTCTCTCTCTCTCTCTCTCTCTCTCTCAGCTATTGGTAAATAGGAGGACAGAGTGCACTCATTAACATTGGTTAGGCAACCAGTCTAGGAGAAGGAAAACTGAATTCAAACCCGTTAAACTCCAATTGGAGTGGTCACTACTAGAATAGAGTCAGTCCTAATTAATGATCTATTTCACTAATTTTTCCCTTATTTACACTAGACGGGCGGTTGGATCCCCCCCCGATCAATTGGTCAGTCATGTCAAGCCTCAGCATCTATATGATTGTCCCGACCCTATTGTTCTAATGGCAAACCCCTAACACTTTTTATCATATATGTGCTAGAAGGTGGTTAACACAAACACACGGAGGGAGTTGGTAAATATATATACATATATTCACCAACCCCCTGCGCACGCGTAGGATGTGACACAAGATCAGTTTCTTGATCGAATTTAACAGATTTGATTTCAGAATGTTCCTTCTCCAAGACTGGATCCCTAGCGAAATTTTAAAAGCCCAATCCACCCTATTATTTATGCAGAGCTGGAGGGAGGGTAGTTGGTATATATATATATATATATATATATATATATATATATATATATATATGTATATATGTGTGTGTGTGTGTGTGTGTGTGTGTGTGTGTGTGTGTGTGTGTGTGTGTGTGTTTGTATGCTTTATATATATGTATGTATATATATATATAAATATGTATGCTTTATATATATGTATGTTATATATATATGTATATGCTTTATATATATATATATATATATATATATATATATATATATATATATATATATATATGTATATAATGTATCAAAACTGGTAGTAAGAGATGATTCTACATGGGATCTTCAAAATCTCACTGTATAATATATTGCATGTTTTAGTAGGTGCAAATTCAAATATTGTTATATAAATCCCTAGAGAGCTCAATGTATAATAATCTATAATTTAGATTAAATACAGAGGAATATTTACGTTTGAAAGGAAGGTCACTTCCCCCCCCGCCCTATCTCACAAACCATCCGAGTAAGACGTACTAGATGCAGGACACTGCTGGGGAGCAAGGACAAGCCCATATTATAATATATATATATATATATATATATATATATATATATATATATATATACCTTTCAAAGGAAGGAAAAACTCCATAAACCGTCATTCTGTAATAAATTTATTTCGACCAAAACGTAAAAGACTTCAAAAATGTAAATAAATACATTACTAGAACTCTCTAAAAGTTCGGTCTTATCGTGCATAAGGCACAGATGAATTAAAAAAAAAATCTGTGCCATATTTCCGATGAGACTGAACTTTTAAGGAGTTGTAGAAATGTATTTATTTAAATTTCTAAAACCTTTTAAGTTTTGGTCGAAATAAATTTATTACAGAATGACGGTTTATCGAGTTTTTCCTTCCTTTGAAAGGTATATATATATATATATATATATATATATATATGGCTTGTCCTTGCTCCCCCAGCAGTGTCCTGCATATCTAGTACGTCTTACTCGGATGGTTTGTGAGATGGGGCGGGGGGGGCAAGTGACCATACAGCTGCTTCCTTGTGGGTTGCCGTTTTGACGACTTGTTCAAGACCGCACGCAGCATTCTTGTGCAGCTCCCATATAGCTTATTCTCGAGGCGCTTCGTTAGTGTCCAAGCAGTGCAGCCATACAGTAGTACTGACATAAGCACAGCCTTGAAGAATTGCCGCTTTAGCTTGTCAGTGAGATCGGACTTCCATATGACTGATAATTTGTTTGTGGCCGACCATGCCTTTGCTATTCGTGTATTAACATCGCTCTCTGTGGATGAGACATTACTGCCTAGGTATGTGAATTGTTCTACTGTCTTGTGTTAGGGTCTCATCTATGCGTTAAATAGTAAAACGTGTTAGTAAAAAAGAACGAGTGTCCATTAAGAATGACTTTATTTTAAAACTTTGTCGGCATTAATTGATCCACTGAGGTTGATAAATAAAACAAACAAAACAAAACTCGGTCAGTATAGCATTCGCCTATGAATCTCAAGGTTTTAGTTGCGATATTGGTAATTTAGTTCGGATTTCAACGTTTCAAAGAATCCTATTTTATTTATTTTATATTTGAGATTCTAGTGTGTTTACAGAGACGGAACTGGCAACCGCCTGATCGTGAGTCGTGGCTCGAAGTCAGACTACTCACCCTCGTTGGCGCGTATGCAATTTTCTACATTGTGATCAGTAGCTCGGAACATGATTGGCCCGGATGTGGGATCGTGGTCAGGACAGTCAATTATTATTTAAGGCCTGCCTTCCCACATCCATCCGACGTACATGAACTAGCCATCGGAGACGACGTTGACTCAGTAGAGAACACAAACTGGGGAGTTGAGCTCTCTCTAGAACTGCTGTGTTAGTGATCCTGTCCCTCCAGGTTATGCCCAGTATACGTCTAAGGCAGCGAAGCTAGAAGATATTTAGCCGCTGCTCTTGGGTGGAGTATAACGTCCATGTTTCATGTATTATATATCATTAAGAAATAAAGGTTTATCTAGCTATGGTGTGGTTAATTTGCATACAGATTTTAACAAAAACTGTGTTTGATAAATATTCACTTGGTTCTTATTATATTGTTTAATTCTCAAACATTCAAAGCAATCCTATGTTAGTTTTATCTTCGACTATGACTAACAGTGATCAGACACATCGTGCTATTCGAAATTCA
>CM042159.1:25238516-25263516 GCA_023376005.1 Doryteuthis pealeii | reverse complement strand
CGCACGAGCAGGATGCGACACAAGGTCAATTTCTTAAGCGGAGTTTAACAGGTTTGAATTCAGAGTTTTCCTTCTCCTAGAATGGTTACTTAGCCATGATTAAATAACCCAGTCTGCCCTGCTATTTACCCATAGCTGGAGGAGAGTAGAATTCATACCTTTCCCAAGGGTATTAGCGCTAAGTGAAATGCAATTACCACGTCTATACATATGTAATTACCACTTCTATACATATATATAAAGGACAGTTGTGTGTATATGTATGTCCGGAGGAAACTTCGAAAATAAAATAATTAACGACAAAGTAAATATATATATATATATATATATATATATATATATATGAATAAGATATAATGAAAAAACAAACGATGTTTACAACTGAAATAGGCTCATCAGAAGAGAAAGTGTGCAAACCGTTTCGGGGCCAATATTCCATATACACTTTTTATACGTATTTTACACTTTTCTATAACTTTACACCAGACTTTTTGGAGTCTTATTTCATTACTACAATGCTTCAGATTATTTTCAAAATTGAAAATGAGATTCATTTTATTTTTAAATAAAATTCATTTTATTTTTAAATAAAATTCATATTATTTTTAATGCTGACAGCACAATTTTATTTATTTTTTGATTAATTCCAACGTTTAACTAGCAGCGTTCTGTTTTTACTAACGGTCTTTTTCCCGTCTTGTTTTTGTTGATGACCGACCCACGTGCGGTTGATACATTATAATGCAAAGGGTCCTCATATTAGTTGAGGATGGGCCGAGTGTTGCTTTTTAAAACCGTCAAGAGAATTGGCCCCGAAACAGTTTGCACACTTTCTCTTCTGATGAGCCTATTTCAGTTGTAAACATCGTTTGTTTTTTCATTATATCTTATTCATACTGTCGGATTAATTTCCATTTTATTTTCATATATATATATATTATATATATATATATATATATATATATATATATATAAAATAATGAAGATTTGATTTATATTCGTGATAATTAGATAATTAGAGAAAAACATTAAATAGTAACAGCATGGATTTTTGGGGGGGAATCGACTATTTTAAATATTAGACATTATTTTTTTTGTCTCTGTGTATTTTTTTTCTAAAACCCCACCAGGCCGGATCAACGCAACATCTTTTTTTTACGTAGGGATTTTAATGGGGCATACTGTGAGGATCTAACACACGATTCAGTAATAATGGGTCTGCGAAACTAAAATTTTGCACCACAAACTTCTACCCAGGCGATGCCGGGTAGCCGCTTCTAGTACATATATAAAGGGCAGTTGTGTGTATCTGTAAGTCCGGAGGAAACTTCGAAAATAGACCAATTAACGATAAAGTAAATATATATATACACATTAAATATCACCAGTAAGATCTTTTTAATAAAGATCGAATAAAATATACTGAAATAACCTTTTCTGGTCGGTGCTTCATCGTCAGTAAATATAAATGATTAAAAGACAAATGGTGTTAAGAGGGAAATACTTAAAATGGAAGAGTATACAACAAGAGAGAGGAGATATATGCATATATATATATGTGTGTGTGTGTGTGTGTGTGTCTCTCTCTCTCTCTCTCTCTCTCTCTCTCTCTCTCTCTCTCTCTCTCTCTCTCTCTCTCTCTCTCTCTGTCTGTGTGTGTGTGCGTGCGCGCGCGCGTGTGTGTTGAATGTAAACATTTATATTTGACACGTAGTTTTGTCTAATTCATCAACAGATGTTTTCACACCAACGTGTTAAGTACGTTGAGAAAGAATAATAATGAAAACTTTTTAATTTGTTCTATAAACATTACTATTTTCAAATCTTGAAGATTTTCCCATTTCTTCTATTGTGTATCATACTAGCAGCGGCAACCCAGCGTCACCAGGGTAGACGGGGAATTTTTTAAAAAGTTAGTCTCGCCGATCCATTATTACTTAATCGTGCGTTGAATCCTCGTGTAAAAACATCCCTATGTAAAAACATAGATCTTGCATTAATCCAGCTACTCTGTAAAGAAATCTTAATGTCTACTATCTAAAATATGAAATGAAACAAAATCCATGCTGTTATCATTTACATTCTATTTTTTTAATTATCTTCAAGAATATAAATCAAATTTCAATTATTTTGGCTCAAAACCAAGCTTTGGCGATATTTAATGTGTGTATATATTTACTTTGTCGTTAATTGTTTTATTTTTGAAGTTTTCTTCCGGACATACATATACGCACAACTGCCCTTTATATATGTTTAGATGGGAAATTATGTCTACATGATCATTCAATAATTTACTTACTTTAATGTTTAGACTATGTTTATCAGTAAACATCATTGAATCCAGAAATTGTTAATTATGTTTATTACCTTTTGGTACAAGGGATATAATAAATAGAATAAAACGCGAAGTTCTTCAAGCAGCAGTATTGAATACTCTGTTAGCAAGACTAGCTACTACCTGACGAACACCCTCGTCTAGTCCATATCTTTTATGTGTTTCGATGGACGAGTCTAACTTTCCTGTAGGCGAAATATCCTCCCCTACAAAAATTAATGAATACTCTATTAGAAAGTCTAGCTACTACGACTAATCTCGTCTAGTCTGTATTTTATGTCTTTCGTTGGACGAGTCCAACTCTCTTGTAGGGGGAATATTCTTCCATACAACATCTAAATATAATGGTGATTCGGTGTCTGTCTGTAAATTAAGTCCTTCCATTCGTCATAATTCCTTCAGGGATTAAGTTTATCAGAGTGTAATTAATTTATATTAAAAAGCATTACTATATAGAACAAAGAACGACTCTGTGTTATACATACTTAGGAATTAAGCATGCAAAAAACAGTCTATGTTGTTTGTTAAAACAAGTTTTAATAAATACATGCCAGGAATCATTGATTTATATATAGTTTGTTTTCTCTTATATCGCTCACTATGCACAGAAAGCTAATGAATGTAAGTTTCCATAGGATAAAATCGTGTTACATAATTATTAGATTCCTAATACTTGTGTACAGTAGTGTAAAAACCAAAATGGCTGTTATAAGTTGGAGCCCACGTTCTTGGAGGATTGAATGACAAGGCTTGACCTCATCTTGATCTTTCCGGTGGATACCGTGAGAATCGGTGGAGAAGACCCTCTTCTGGTTTAGATTAGAGAGAGTTTTAGTCAGATCGGCCAAAGCCACGACGGTGGTAAGTCGTGTTATGCACGGTGCCGACTCAATCTGCGCAGGTAGTCTGGAGGGGATTTCAGAATAAAATATGATCTAAGTTAAATCGAAGTCTTGTGTTATTATCTAAAAACTACCAATCACACAGGGCTTCTGATAAAGAGAAATCCCCAATGGAAGACCAGACACGAAGTCCCCAAGACGAAGTCCAGACGCTAGAAGAGACGCTGGAAGAAGCATAATAGAAGTAAGAAAGTAAGGAAAGAGAGTATACAACAATCGTTTGTGAGTTGATCTATGTTTCTCTAACAGTGCCAAGCATGTCTAGTTTGTCTTAATTGGAGGGTTTGTGATATGGCAGTAAGTAGCCGTACAACTGTTGTTTTGTAGGCTGTTGATTCCAGGAAGATGATAAGGATCTCACGACAAAGGAACACGAATATGGGACTTTGAGATAAAGACGGATCACTCTATCCCAGCTAGAAGACCAAACCTAATGTTGGTTAACAAAAAAAACGAAAGAAAAGAAAACATGTCAACTTGTGGACTTTGCAGTTCCAGCAGATCACAGGGTGAAGCTGAAGGAAAATGAAAAGATGGATAAATACCTGCACCTTGCCAGAGAATTGAAAATGCTGTGGTATATATGTGGGAAAGTGATGCCAATTGTGGTTGGTGAACTTCGAACGGTCCCAATAAACTTGGAAAAAAAACTGGAGGATCTGGAAATCAGAGGAAGAATTGAGACCATCCAGACAACTGCATTGCTATAATTGGCTAGAATACTCAGAATAGTCCTGGAAAAGGAGATTTGTCACTCAGCCTCCAGTGAAATACCATCAACTAACGCTGGTGTGAAAAATTCAAAAGGAGAGAAAATAATAATAATAATAATAATAATAATAATAATAATAATAATAATAATCAAGAAGACCAGACCTAGTGTTGATGAACAAAAAAGAAAGAACTTGTCAACTGGTAGATTTTGCAGTGCCCGCAGATCACAGGGTAAAGCTAAAGGAAAATGAAAAAATGGGCAAATATCTGGACCTTGTCAGAGAACTGAAAAAGTTATGGAATATGAAAGTGAAAGTAATACCAATTGTAGTTGGTGCACTTGGAACGGTCCCAAAAGGATTGGAAAAGGGTTTGGAAAGTTTGGAAATCAGAGGAAGAATTGAAACCATTCAGAAAACTGCACTGCTGCAATCTGCCAGAATACTCAGAAGAGTCCCGGAGACCTGAGGAGACTTACTGTCACTCAGACTCCAGTGAAAGACCATCAGCTAACACTGATGTGAAAACTCAGAAGGAGTGAAAATAATAATAATAATAATAATAATAATAATAATAATAATAATACTGAAAAAGAATGGAGACCACCCAAACTACAGCATTGGCTAGAATATCCAGAAGAGTCCCGGAGACCTGAGGAGACTTGTTGTCACTCAAACTCCAGGGAAAGACCATCAGCTAACACTGATGTGAAAACTCAAAAGGAGTAAAAATAATCATAATAATAATAATAATAATATAATAATAATAATAATACGGATAACACACAACACATCAACTAAATTCAAATGATATTTCACCTCAGTCTTTTGTGAAGCTTTTTCGAATAATTTCTAAATAAATTCACAAAAGACCGAGGCGAAATACCATTTGAATTTAGTTGTGTTGTTTTATCCGCATTTTCCTCTATTTTCAAACACATTTTGTGGGATTTACACAATCCTTTACTCCTCATAAATACACACACACACACACACACACACACACACACATATATATATATATATATTATATATATATATATATATATATATATGGGGGATGTTTATCTCTGTATATATATAAATATGTATATTTGTTGATAAGGTGTGTGTCCTATTTTCTTATGATTAATTACTTTTCCAATGCTGGAATAATGTAGTTCTTTGTAGAATACATTTCAAAATAGATAACAACGCCAGAATGTTGTCTATGTCTTCGAGGAGCGAATAATAATCAGAATGCAGTTTATTAATCCGGGCATTTGATTTGCTGCTGGTCATGTTCCTTTTAATCTATTTCTGTCAAATTCATTTGCCTCGTTGCAGTTGGACGATGCCAAAGAGAGAGAGAGAGAGAGAGAGAGAGAGAGAGAGAAAGAGAGGAGAGAGAGAGGGGGAGAGGGAGAAAGAGAGATAGATAGATAGAGAGAGAGAGAAGAGAGAGAGAGAGAGTGTTTAAAACGACTGATGCTTCCAATTAACCACCAGAGAATACGTTTGGTTCCAAAGAGGAAACTCACAAGGACACACAGGGAAATATGCCAATTTATTTACACACACACACACACACACACACACACACACACACACACACACACCACACCCAACACCACACCACACCACATACACACACAAAAATACACACACGCGCCGAATATTCATGTCGCGGTATCTATATATTAATACTTGGGTTCCTTAATTGTACCGACCGTTATAATCTTGCAACACCTTTCGGCTTAAAAATGAGACCGTCCAAATCAACCAAGATTAAATGCAATCTACATATTAAAAAACGTGTTCCGTACTTGTATGGCCGTTATCATCTTGCAACACACTCTGGTAAAAAATGAGACCGTCCAAATCGTCCAAGATGAAATGCAATCTTTATATTAATACTCATATTCTTTACTTGTACGACCGTTATCATCTTGCAACATCCTCTGGTTAAACAGAGGCCGTCCAATTTGTACAAGATTAAACACCAAGAATATAAATCCTAATTATATGGTGTTGTCTATCCGCCAAATTCTTATTTCTTATGAGTGTCATCACCTAGCTAAATAATGGACCCTTCCTTTTTATCATAAATAAGGAAACGGTAAAGGACATAGAGGGAAATATGCCAATTCACTTGCACAAACACACACACACACACAAACACACACACACACACACAAACACACAACACCACACACACACATATACACACACACACATACACCCACACCCACACACATAAAACCTCAAAGAAGACGGTTCGCGTAATTGTACCGTAATCCTTGCAGTCTCAGGACATTTGCTTCTCATCCCACTTATGAGGGCGTGACACAAGGACATTTTTCTGTGGGCCACCCACAAGCCGAAGTTCATGGGTAAGGTAAGCTCAAAAAATTCGTCGATCCCGTCGGCATTCCCCTCGAGGGGGCGCCTCAGACGCTGGGCAATAAACCCAGCCCTACCCCTTTAAATCGAGGGGGAATAGCCTCCTTGGATCGATGCTGTTATTTCATTACCTCACCACTCCAGGGGTCGAAGCGCTCTGAAGCAGTGTCAGTAATCACCCCGATGTTCTCAGACAGCCGTGTATAAATAGTCTTTGACCAGCTCATTTACGCAAGGTATGCTAGGCTAGTCCACATCAGATATTTACGTTAAGATTGGTAAGTGAAATTATATCCCAGTTCAGTACAGAATAAAATATTGGATTTTTATGAGCCCATCTATTGGTTAAATAGTACCAATACTATTATTCTACAAGGATGAAATTTGGGGATGTCCTGCGGACAATACAGATTTCATCTTCATAGAAATTATATAGCTTTTTTATTGGTTGGTGTTATGGCATGATATTGCGAAAAAAATTTTTTTTAATAATTCGAGCAATACACGAGAATATACTGTGGTGGACCGGAAGTTCCTACTACGACGAATAAAAGTCAAGTGACGAAATTTAATAGTCTGCGCAAGGGATCGCGCAGCCTAGTAAAAAGAAAATTGAAATAAAAATATGTACATTTTCAACCAATCAGAGACGTTCGCGCCCAAAAAGAAATCTACCAAAAAGACCCAATTTCAGAAAAATTTATTCGTCAAAACGACTCCAGGTCATTCCAGCGTAAGATAAAATCACATTCACTTATAAGAAGGTATGAACATATATATCTCTCTTTATTTCTATAATCAGCAATTTACGAGATCAGCAATTTATTTGCACCTGACTGTTTAATGACTTATTACATCTTACCCTTTTCTTTCTCACTTCAAAACTTATAACATCTTTTTCTTACATGTTATAATGAAATTTACAAAAATTACATTTTTGTACAAAAGACTGATGAAAGAACTTTGCTCGGTATTCTGCATTACCTTTTGTAAACCTTTTCTCAATACAATGTGTTTGTTTTAAAATTGAGTTCTGTTCTCTATGCCATGTGCCTACGTTATGTGTTCGTTATGGTGTCTTTTCTGTATATTTAATGTTTGAACCCACAAATGTATACCTGAATTGTATACTAAGCCCTGTCGAGAGAATGGGATAAAAAGCTAAGAAGTCCTAGCGAATTTTTCTGTTTCTATCAAATATTAATCACATTAACACATCACGTGGTATAAAACTTTCAAAGTTCAATTGATCCGTGTCTGTGATTAAGAAAAAGAAAATGATGTCAAATCTATATATAAGGAAGGGGTCAACTTTGTCCAATTTCCTATCTGATAGGCCCTGTTGAACTTTCAAAAACAGACCTGTAACAACGAGAAAGGGACGTGAAAATTAATCGATATCAGACAGTTCCGAAAAAAAAAGTTTTCGCGTCGGAAACAGAAATAGTTGACCTCAGATGTCCGATTGTGATGAGAGGTCAATTATCAAATGTTGGCGGGAAAACTGCAATCAGTCCATATGTCAGCTGACAGAAAGTTCAAGTTCACAGAGAGACCATCAAACAAACAACAAGGTAACAAGGATTTAAGCAGAAGAAGAAAAAAACTGGAATG
Organism: Doryteuthis pealeii; assembly: GCA_023376005.1. NCBI lineage: Eukaryota > Metazoa > Mollusca > Cephalopoda > Myopsida > Loliginidae > Doryteuthis > Doryteuthis pealeii. Next base: position 25,255,570 of record CM042159.1, on the reverse strand, counting down.
TTTACCACTGAAAATGATGAACAGACAAGACAGATTTCAGTTTGCAAGATCTCATCAAATCAGGGCCGTACTGTCGGCTGGGAGAGTAGAATACGCCGACTGCATCTCTGCAAATGGTTAAATTCCTCCCAATGCGACCACTTGTTTGCCGTAGGTGGTGAAGCGCGATCTCAAGGACGGAATCCTGAAGACTGAGCAGTCTATAACAGGCAATACTCAATTTGGGCTCTTTCTTAGGTTAGACGGTCGGTCGGAGAGCCCCTCTTCGATCTAACAGAGGAAACGCGGGTCTTCCTACTTTTCCCAGTTTATTAGTCTGAAAGTGATTGCAATAGCATGATTGGGGTTTGAACTCATTTACTAAAATCAGACTACTACTCAGAACGTTAACCACTACGCCATGGAGACTCCACCGAGCATGACAGGTATTGAGAGTAAAGGGCTCCTTTTTTTTAAATATTTCTAGAATCTCATTGAATGCAACAAACATCTAACGACGGTCAGAAATTACAGCAACTGAAATGAGAGAGAAAAAACATCAAGCCCTAACACCTATATGCTAGTCCCGACACTATTGCCCTTATGGCAAATCACCAACCATTTTATCATACAAATGCTAGAAGGCGGTGGATGGGGGCCTCATCCAGGATTCGAACTCTTGTCACTGTGTCCCTTTCCTAATAACAACTTTTATCCTAAATTGTCCAATGTATAAGGAAAACGTAGGTTACACGTCACGTTATATATAGGGACCGGTTTAGCACAGTCGGTAGAGCACCAACCTAGGTATCGCAAAGTTCCTTGGTTCGATAACGGTCCCCGCCATCTAAGCGCATCAGTAGCACAGATTGAGTAATCTGATCTGTGCGGTAAAGTGGTCAGCAGACAATAGGTGTGGCATTCTACCTCAGCAAAAACAATCTGCTTTATATAGAACAACGAAAGGAAATAGACTCTCTCGCTGTCCAGCTGATACCGACAATAGACGACTCCAACTTTACTTTTTTCTTACAAGTCACACACACACACACACACACACACACACACACACACACACACACCACACACTGTGGATTTTAATAGAAAAGCTGATTTAATTTTTACTAGACAATGAAAAGATATTCATAAAATACTATATTTACCACGTGTATACGTTAGGAACAAGGCCCTATTAATGTGGACCCCACACAAGCCGATACTCATGGGTGGTAGGTGCAAAAAAAAAACGTTGATCACGTCGGTATTCCCCCTCAAGTGGGGCGCCTCAGGCACGGAGCAATAAACCCAGCCCTGCCCCTTTAAATCGACTGGGCAGGTATTGCCTGGTGGGATATCCCCTGGGATCAACGCTGTTAATTAGCAAACCCAGCCCGGAGGGCCAAGAAACTGCTGAATCATACCTCAACCCGACAGCATATAATTCTATTTATACTGGAAGTTTCTCTTTAAGAAGCAAATACAAACATTTGGCCATGTTTTTCAAACAATGCCGATTTCATCTTCATTTAAATCATATAGTTTGTTCGTTACTTCGTTTCATGGCATGACCATTCTTGATGTGTTATTTAATGTCGGTCTTTTTGTAATAAATTATGTGATTTCAAATAACTAATGTATTAACAATGGAGATCGGGTTGTTTCTGTCTGTAACCAAAACTACGTCACAGGTTACGTCACAATATTTTTAATGATTGCTAAAGCCTATTAATAAGTATTTTATTTATAGTCAAGATCGTTAATACATAGAATAAAAAAACCCTGTGTATATACACTCAAAATTTGAGTAAGCAACTTTAAAAATTGTTGTTTTTTGTTTTTTTACTCTCGACAATTATTTCAGTTACAAGAAGTTAACAAAAAATTTTACAAATAAATAAATACTTACGATTTTGTGTAAAATTTATGTGAAAAATATTCAAAATCATTATTCAATTAATAATTAATAGACGCACGGAAGATTTTATTTGAGAGGACAGAACTAAGTTTCCATTTCAATTTTTTTCATTTTTTTTACTACTTTAATATATTTGATGATTTTGCTTCCGTATGATACTAACCCTCTAACATTGAATTTTTAACCCCTCTCAGGCCATATCTTTCAAAGATTAATTTTTATACCACCCAGAGGGTGTTTTTGTTGCTAGTAAGAGGAGATAACTATGATTTATAAACATCTGTAAAAGTTTTAAAAAAGTCGTCGGGGCGGCCTAATTTTTTGTTGCTAGTAAGAGGAATGATAACTATAATTTATAAACATCTGTAAAAGTAAAAAAGTCGTCGGGGCGGTCTAATGTCGGTATCAACCAGACAGCGAGGGAGACTATCCCATTTTCACTAGATCAAGGAATTTATTTTAGCATCTGGTGTGGCGCGCCACGACTACCATCAGCTCCTCACTTTACCGCACAGGTCCATGTGCTATTCATACGCAGACTTATCGAGGGCCGGTATTGAACCAGGAACCCTTGTGATTCCTACCCGAACGCTCTACCGACTGAGCTAAACCGGCACAGCTGTAAATTCAGTTAATTATTCTTAATACTAATAACACGCGCACCGTTATGAGTTTTCAAGTATTACTAATACAAGTAATTTTGGAGGCACCCCTAGTGTAATGCTTATCGTCGTAGGAAGTTCCAATTCTTGACGAGTTTGGTTGCATTTCACACAACGCTGATACTCTTGGGAAATGTATGAATCCAACTATTAGCTCTCAGGCTATTGGTAAATTGTAAGACAGTCTACTATAACTCTTCAAACATTTATATCCAAACAATCTATGTGATCCTAATATGTGATTCTATAATTCCAAGTCCAGTTGAACTTCACATTCTTTAGAGCTCCAGAAGTGATAACCTACCTGCGAATATTATGAAGAGTTGTGGTTTAGACCAATATCTATTTGGCTTATAGATGCAGTTTAGATCATCACCTACGGCTAGACACAGAATCAGATGAACAGGCCGATTTCGTCGAGAAAGCACGTGTCAGGAAAAGATCTCGGTCGATAAATTATAATGATTATCGTCTTGCTATAAGCAACAGCTTTAAGTTAACACAGACTTAAATTAGAGAGAGGAGGTGCGGCAGCAAATTGTCAAAGTAGGGGCCTAGTTTAGCCTAAACTATATGGTTCGTTGTCCGATTAGAAGTCCGCCCTGTCGCCTGGGGCGTTAGAATGCACTGACTGCACCTCTGCAGAGGGGTGAGACTCCCCCAATGGGGCCACATGTTGGCCGTGGGTGGCAACCCGTGATGCTTAAGGATAGAGCCCATGTGGATGAGCAGTTCATGACATGCAATACTCCACTTTGGTCCTATCTTGGGCTAGACGGGCGGGTGGAGAGGCCCCCTCCGATCAATCGGCTGGTCACGTCAAGCCCTGGCACCTATATGATTTTCCCAACCCTATTGCCCTTATGGCAAGCCCCAACCCCTTTTTATCATGTGGGTGCTAGAAGGCGGTGTCTGCGGGTCTACATGTCCTGGGAATGACGTTAAAGTCTATCTGATGGTGAGGTTCCAGTTTTGGAGGTTTGGGGAATGTGGAGCACCCCTTCATCACCATTGCTCCCTGGTCCACTCTGACCCGGAGTGGTAGTACCTGTTAGAGTCCCATCTATGGGTTAAATAGAAAACATATATTTCTAAATAAATTATATTATCCATTAAGAATTGATTTATTTCAAAACTTTATCGGCATTAAATGACCCACTGAGATTGATATGCCGTAAAACAAGACAAACCAAACCAAACCGATTAGAAATCCGGATGAAAATGCTTATTCCTTTTAAATGGGTTTTGTCCTCTTTTATCTTGTCAGATCAACAAAACATTAATTAATCAAGTATGGGTTCTACTTGATATGGGGTCAGCAAAGATCAATCAATTCAATTACTGACACCGAAGCGTCATATGTCGTTAAACCTGTTTTGAAGTTGTCATGCGTGTTAACACGATGCAAAATAATTCTAATGCGCCCTCTTAACAACATGGGATTAAATGCCCGATATATATTGTCATAATCTTGTTCTCTGGCGTTAACAAGTAACAGGTTTTGATTTATAATTTTAAAAATTCAGTTGGACACATAGCCTAGTGGATAAAGGAGTTAGGTTAAAACAGTTCTAAGTGACAGTTATCGCTAGACTGCAGGTTCAATCCTGTCAAGGTCAGCAGTAACATAGAAAATAATTACCACAAGCTTAACATCGGTACCCCAGCTATGGTTAGTGGAATGATAACAGGATACCTCCGTGGACTGAATAAAGGGTTAGGTTCAAAGTTCCGTGATGGCTCCCGATTACGAAAAGAAGGTCCCCGATTATGACAAGTAGGTTTCCGATTACAAGAAGGTTCCCGAGTCCGACAAGAAATACCTGAAGAAAGCCGGAGGGCACATCGACCGAAACGTTGTACAGATAACAATGAAGATGAGAACAATAGTCCGAATAATACAAATAATACTAATTATCAAGCCTCATCTAAAAAATTCAGAGAAATAGTAAAAATATTTTAGCATCCATTACAATATTATATACTAATTGTCTAGAAATATTTACACTACTGAAATTTTAATGAGTGCGAATCCATTCTTTCTTTACCACCTCTCCGAGATCCACTCAGTTACAAGTAGTACCTGTTAGGGTCACACGTGTGGACTAGAATATTCCCTACCCCCAAGAACTAAGCGCATCCGTATATATATGGAGGGGGTGTAGTGTTTGACTACAGATATTGAACTCGCAACCTCTTCGTCAGACTACTGTCACCCCTGTTGAATATGCAAATCTCACACGGTTTGGGCAGCGCTGAGTGATTAGCCCGGATGTAAGATCTTGGGGAGGGCAGTTACTCATTATTTAAAGGGCTACCTTCCCACACCACGGCGATTTGTGTTTTGATCTTCTAAACGTGTAAAGAGACGTGCGTTGAACTTTTAGTGGATTGAGCGAGGGATACTGTACTATTGTTGCAGGCAAAAGACTTTGTCGTTGTACTTGTGCAGTTGGAGAAATTGATTACAGTGGTCGCTTTCGGTCGTCACTTCACACAAACAAGTTCAACACCAATGGGTCAAAATAAATATGTCTAAAACTTTTTCTTTCAGATTTTTCATCCTAACTCATATTTGCAATAATTTAGTTTTCTTTCAAAATTAGGCTAATAATGATAAATAAGTTTATGGTGGTTGATTAAGGTTGTTTGATGTATGTTGGGAGGTCACAAATTTAAGGTTATCTTTGTGTTTTCAAAACCTTATTATAATAATGAGAAAAGATTCATGAAATATTCATCAAAACATAAATCACACCATAAGAACATTTAAATCTATAGGCACAATGGCATAGAAAACAAAACAACTTGTATTAATATTAAGTTTACAAAAAGGTATTACAGGATACCGGGCAAAGTTCTTTCATAAGCTTTTGTTTTAAAGTTCTTGTTTGAAATTATTCATATTCGATAAGAAAAAAAATATTTAAAAAAACGGCACAAAAAGTAAATATAAACGCACAATGAACCATATTCCCTAACCTAGAAAACATTTACCCCAGACGGTTTGCCATGCCGTTAAATTCCAATCGAACGTTTATCAGAAGAGAATAACCAGAAGAAAGCTATATTGAAAATCAGTGAATTCTTTTTAAATAAAAATTATTTTGTCGTTGAGATGGAGAGATAGAATTTTGACATTTTGGAAAATTCATATCTTTTCGATTGTGTCAATCGTATATTTATCTCTAAACAGCTTAAAGAAGAAACATTTCTCGATTCACACACGACACCTTTTAAACATAGGCGCTAAGATTTTTTTATGCAGATGAATTGAGGAATAAAATATGTGTTTCTTTTGCTCGAAGGATATTACATTCTTGCACTTAGAGAATATTTTTACGTTAAAACACACCATTCTCAGGAAGGATTGTACTCAAAGATATTCAACAGAAAGATTCGAATTTTTTTTTAGCAAAACCTTTTTCGGTCACAACTGAGACGAAAATGACCTACGTCGTTTCTCATTGGTCACTCACTGATTTAAAGAAAAATAGCAGTGACGGTTGCATTGTTTTTGTCTGCGTGCGCAAGTGTGTCTGGGGGGGGGTTGTGTGTTTGTGTACACTGTACATTAATACGCTTGGTGAACTTTTGCTACGGGATCCCCAGTCGGAATTGTACTTTCGGTTGGGTCGATTGGAGAACGTGTATGATGTTGGAAGACCCGAAACTTGTTATGATCCTAATATTATCACTGGGGCGATCCTGAGCACTTTTTGGGTGTATGATTTCGAATATGTATTATGTGTTTTTTTTTTCAGACTGTTGTCTTCATCTTTATTATTATGTTAACAAAATTACGGACAATGTACCGTCTAGCCTTCTTCAGATGTTTTTTGTCGAACTCAGGAAACTTCTTGTCGCACTCGGAAACTACTTGTTGTAATCAAGAGCCTTCACGCAACTTCGAACCGAACCTTTATTCAATCCACCGGAGTAGACTGTTCTGATACCACTAACCATGACTAGATACAAATGTTAAGCTATGTTAAGTATTCTATGTTATTATCGCCCGCGGTCAAGATTGAACCTGCAACCTACCGAAGATTGTCACTTTGAATTGTATTAATTCAACTCTTATATGCGTGCGACGTGTGTCCAACAGTCCAGATAATCTAGATAATACAAATAATCAATTCCGCATCTCAAAAATTTAGTCAAGTTAAATACGTTTCGGCCGATATACCCTACGGCCTTCTTCAGGTATTTCTTAACTCGGGAACCTTCTCGGACTCGGCAACCTTAAAATAATTAATTAACACAACTCCTACCCCAGCTATGGTTAGCGGAATGAGAACAGGATACCCCCGTGGAATAAATAAAGGGTTAGGTTCAAAATTCCGTAATGGCTGCCGAATACGACAAGAAAGTTCCCGAGTTCGAAAAGAAGGTTCCCGAGTCCGAGAAGGTTCCCGAGTCCGACAAGAAATACCTGAAGAAGGCCGGAGGGTATATCGGCCGAAACGTTGTACAAATAACAATGAAGATAGGGACAATAGTCCGAATAACGCAGATAATACTAATCTTCAGGCCTCATCTCAAACATTCAGAGAAAAAGTTAAATTCATTTCTGTATTCAGATTCCTAGGAAAAATACACTAATTTGACGAAGCTCTATCAAGAAATACAAATAATAAATACTAAAATATCATAACTTAGCATTTATCAATAGGTTTTATTTTCACCAATTTCAATTTTTCTTCATAACAAAGTAGCCTGAATATTCCAAGTATCGTTTTCAGCTTCCATATTTCGTGTTCTTTTACAAGCAACCTTACTGTTATTAAGGGCTCCCATATTTTAAAAAGAATAATCATTTTCAGTATCATATTCCAAAACGAATTATCTTGTGACATTCTGACATTTATCTTACTTTTTCACTCGTCTTCTACTGCATTCCAAAAGGTTTTATTGGATTTCTAAAAAGGTCTCGAGAATTTTCGGATTTTCTTTTACTGTCACTTTCGAGACTCTTGGAGAGATGACAAGAATTGTCTAAAAAGGTTTCTTCTCCCTTTGCTGGCTATTACAGAATTTTTGGATTCTGGCCTCGATAATGGGATCTAGATGAATGTCAGTGTACAGGAATTCTTGTTTTTATTTGTTTTATTTATTTATTTATTTTTATTATTTTCTTTTGTTTTTGACTGTTGATCTTTTCTATTTTTGAATTTATTCGGACTGGTGTAGTATGAGTATCAATTACTCGCAGGGCTACCTGGCGTTACTCGGATTAAAAAAATGATAATAAATATAAATGCTTTGTTTATATTTATATGTTGGCAACCTTCCGTCTATTTAAGACGATGGCGTAGTGTCCATTTTTTTTATATTAATTAATAAAAATATTTTTCTATATGATTGTTTTATTATATTTTATTCTTTATATATTCTTGTTTTAAGTTGTTTATTTTTCTTCTTCTTCGACAGTCAAGCTAACCGTTACACTAGCTTGCCAATCCGACATTCATCGTTCGTTTTGAAACTTATTTATATTCCACTTTTTATTGACTTGCTAACATGACAGTATGAGGTTTCGAGTCACACCCGGAGCAGTCTTCCATGTCTATAACCTTGCTGATGAGACCTAATAGGTCGAAATGTACATTCAGGTATTGACATTTTCTCGATTCGTTTAGCCTTATATTTGAACATATATGCCCGCCTAAATTCATTAATTATTAACTAATTTTCAAAAATTAGGTATGACTTCAATTAAGCACATATCCTCCAAATTGTCGGCTTAAAGCCATATAATAAACTCATTTGTTTGTTTACTTAACCTCATATATATATATATATATATATATATATATATATATATATATATGGATGTATATCCAGAGTTTTCCTTCTCCCAGTCTGATTGCTTAACTATGGGTAAAGAATCGCAGAGGTGAGATTGTCGCTGTAGACGGTTTAAAGAAGACAAAGAGTTACCTAACCTTTGAATAGAATAAAAACGTTTTGACAAAACACAGAAAGCAAACCCTTATCGACTCTACGTCTGTGTTTGAAGAAAACAGCTCGCTTATTTCATGATGAACAGAGTGGTTAGCAACCAAGAAATAATAGAATAATAACAATATATCAGCTAACGCTGGTGTGGAATAATAATAATAATAATAATAATAATAATAATAATAATAATAATAATAGAACAGCAAATGTAGGGTGTGCGGAGACAGAGATGAGACGATCAATCATGTATTAAGCGAATGTAGCAAACTACCTCAACGATAATACAAGGCTAAGCACGACTTGGCTGGAAAGGTGATCCACTTGGCATAGTGCAAAATGAATTTTTTTGAAACCAAATGGTATATACTATTCTTGAGAAGGAAACGCATAAAATTCACCATATCTCAACCAGAAGATCAGACTTGTTAATTAGTAGAGTCTGCCGTTCCAGCAGATCACAGGACAAAGATGAAAGAAAACGAAAAGGTAGAGACATTCCAAGACTTTGCCAAAGAATTGAAAAAAAACAAAAAAAACTGTGGAACATGAGGATAAAATTTATACCAATTGTAATTGGAGCATTTGAAACGGTTCCCAAAATTTAGAAAACAGACCACAGCATTGTTAAGTTCGGCTAGAATACTTAATAGATTCATAGAGACCTGAGGAGTGTCACTCAGACTCCAGTGAAAGTCCACCAACTTAAACTAGTGTGTAAAATTACCCTATCGCAGCCAGGAGACCAGACCTAGTGTTGATTAACAACACACAACAACAAAGAGAACGTATCAACTGGTGGACTTCGCAGTCCCAGCAGATTACTGGGTGAAGCTGAAGGAAAATGAAAAGATGGATAAATACCTGAACCTTGCTAGAGAATTGAAAAAGCTGTGGAAAATGAGAGTGAAAGTTATACCAATTGTAGTTGGAACAGTCGTAATAAACTTTGAAAAAAGACTAGAGGATCTAGAAATCAGAGGAAGAATTGAGACAATCGGCTAGAATAATCATAAGAGTCCTGGAAAGCTAAGGAATCTTGTTGTCCCTCAGACTCCAGTAAAATACCATCTGCTAAAGCTGATGTAAAAAATAAAACTCAAAAGGATTAATAATAATAATAATAATAATAATAATAATAATAATAATAACATCAACACTTTTTATCAAAAGGTGAATTAAGGACAAGATTTAATGGCCGCTAAAATAATATGCTGTCTCGATTCCAATAAAAGAAAGAAGAAGAACACTGAACAAGGCAAGAATAATCCACTTCACAATGTCTCTTTAAAATAATCATGATAATGGACACTTTAGCGTCACAGGAAACTGAGGAGAGCTATGACCGTCTTTATATTGAAGAACCTGGTGTAACGACCCGCAGACAAAGACATAGAAAGACAGCTTGGCTGAATGGCAGACAGAGCCAGGCTTAAGTGCATAACAGTATATATATATATATATATATATATATATATATATATATATATATATATATAGAGAGAGAGAGAGAGAGAGAGAGAGAGAGGGAGGGAGAAGCGGACAGACAGACATAAAGAGACAAATAGACACAGAGAGACACAGTGTGTGACAGAGACTCAGAAATTGATGGGGTGACAGAAAGACAACCTGACTGTAATTCAGACACAGGCCTACGTGTATAACACACACACACACACAAACTCAACACACACACATACACACACACACACACATACACACACACACACACACACACACACACACATATATATATATATATATATATATAGTATTACAGTGTGTACAGAAATAACCTACTCGTGTTTCTTCAGGGTTAATTCCACTGAATTAATCAAAATATTGATTAGTTACAGTTAATTGCGGAAGTTATACATATATACAGGGTGTTCAGGGGAATTTTGACAGTTCCATAAGGAAAAAGAAGAAGTGCTTGGTAACTACAGAATTTAATAAATAGTAAAGAAATTCAACAGGCACGGAAATTACACTACTGTCAACAATCTTCACTTAAAATAACCACCATTAGAATCGATCACACCTCACTCCTGCTCCGGAACCTGGAGGAAGCTGATGTTACAGGTTCCCTGGGAAGGGTTTCAAAAACTACCTAAACTCTGTCGATTAACTGGGCTTTTGTTGTACTGGCTCGGTGATTGGTGTCTTTCTCAACAGCGCCACATACATAATAATCCATAGGGTTAAGATCTGGGGAGTTTGGAGGCCAAACATTGGTACTGGTGTAGTCGTAAAAGTTCACCGACAACCATTTTTGGCTTTTCTCAGGGGTGTGGCAGGGGGCCGAATCCAGCTGACATACATATGTCCTACCATTAGCTACTCTTGTTATCCAGGGCTTGTACAGTCTAACAACATAGATCTAAGTCTGGACAATTTTGATTCACATCCGAGGAATTCTGCTGTATACTAAATACAAAACGGCATTTTCAACCAGGAAATGATTTTGCAATTTCATTACATACGATTTCTGCCAAGATTATCAAAATATCTTGCGTAATTCACAATTTTAAAATTACAAACAGAACAAACACATAGATTTTTTTTCATTCCTTTTAATTTTACGTTGGGCATTTATGCGATGCAAGATCATTTGGAATATTTCATTTTTAAAATCGGGTGAAACAAAATAGCAAATCTGCATTAAGCGACACCAGATAATACGGATTTACATTTTTTTCATTGCAATTAGTGTTAAGTATCTTTGGCCAGTTGAGAAGGACTTAAAGCAAGTAAATAAGTAAGTCCTGAGCTATAGAATCCTTTGGTAAGTGAATAAGTCCTGGATTATGTAATCCTACGTAGTGTCAAAAGGTCCAGTGATACAATCCTGTGTTCCGTCGTCCACGAAGGTTCAAAGCAATGTATGTAGGTATGACCAGAACAGTCAGTATAAGTAACAATTATCAGCAGCAGAGCACTGCCAGTGATTGGACAAGAAGTTGGTCACATGGTTGTCGGCGAGTCTATAAGTACAAGTGGCCATCTGGCACACACCTTATATCGGGAAAAAACAACAATTTGGAAGGTATCATTTTTTTACCAGAGGGTACTGTAGGATGATAACGGACGGAAGATTTAGTAACAAACGTATTGATATATAGGTTGAAATGGTTAATAGCCAGGCACCCAGTCAGGAGCGATTCACCAGGTTATCAAATTTCTCCGATAAGTGTGTTAACCAATGCGCCATGTTTATGAATTAAATGACATATTGATAATTAATAACAGAACAGCAATTGTAATCGAACTTGTTATCGGTGTAAAATATGATTGGATTCTGTCTCAGACGACGCTGTAGTTATCAGGGGGTTTTCTTTTTTTTGGGGGGGGGGATTTTTTAACAATTTTACTGACTAGACAGTTATTGTCGTTATGGGAGTCTGAGTGGCTAAAATATTCACTGGATTTTATAAAGTCACATTTCAATGACCAAACACATGTGTCAAGATATTTATTAATGTGTCAGAGTCACTGATAAACATATCCACGCATTTCTCAAGAGTATAATCACTAGAGGCGTGTTGTGTAATGGGTATCGTCCTAGTAAATGCACACAGCAACCTAAGTTCATATTCTGGGCGAAGCTTTATTACTTTCACTTTCCATTAAAAAAACTTGGTCCACAACTAACTTACCAAGTGAACTAGTACAGACCATATATATATATATATATATATATATATATATATATATATAAGATGTGTCAAAAATAACGATTTTTTTTTTACTTTTTAACACGTTCCATTTATTGTTCATTTCTACCTTGGTAAATACAGCTTTAAACTTGGCACATTTATGACACATCTTATATATATATACATATATATACATCACATATATATATATATATGTATATATATATATATATATATATATATATATAGAGAGAGAGAGAGAGAGAGAGAGTGAGTGAGAAGCATCCAAATAGAGTACTATTTCGGTGTATCACGTCTCGTCAGGACGGCTAGACTTTGCAGGTTACGTTAAACCGGGATTGAGACTCGACCGATTTTTCAAGTGTCAGGTTCGTAAAGGAATTTTTTACTGATAAATACATACATATGTAAAGGCTGCTACCTTATACACAGACGAAACACTATATCTTTACTAACACACACACACACACACACACACACACACACATATATATATATATATATATATATATATATATACGCAGACGATGCACCATAACCTAACTAATGCACACACATATACCCACACCTACACAGATACACACACACACACACACACACACACACACACATATATATATATATATATATATATATATATATATATAAAGATGGCCCTACTTAGGTAATGAGCACTTTTTATTTATTAGCTTTAGTTTGGCGGTTTTGTATGAATATATATATATATATATATATATTATATATATATATATTATAAATTGTTTTTTCTTTTGGCCAAATATTGTACCAATAGATTATTTTTGGTTGGTACAATTATCTTGGTCTTTTCTTTTTTCCAATTTTTTTCCCCAGGTGATGTTTGGTAGTATATTTTTACAATCAAACTATTTTCTGTCTTTTTCTCACCGCGAGGATTTACCAAAAAGTGTAGTATATCATATTATATTATATTATATTATATTATATATTATATATATTATATATATATATATATATATATATATATATATATATATATTAGTTAGGATATAATGCTTCGTCTGGATATATATTTCATAATGTCTCTTAAATGACATATAAATATCCAAAATCCCAGAAGTTAATTTTTTTATATTCATAGCCCATATAAATTTATATGTATTTTGAAGTTTAATATATTTCACAATTTTTCTTTATTCATATTTTAAGTTCTGAATTCCAACTGAAGTTGTAAGTTGTGCCATATTTAATATTTTAAATAAGTCTTTTACTAAATCATCTTTGTTGATTTTACTAAGTTTATCTTCGAGAAAATCCAACTTCCTGTCGATTCTGAAGAAAGAAAAAAAAACACCTATATTGAAAATTTTCAAAAGTTATTTATAATTATCTAAAATGATAATATTTTCCAAAACCGAATCATTGATATTATCTACATTCTAATAAATAATTTAGTTTTATCTATTTGTTTAGAATATTGTCTAGTATTATTTGGTTATGGAAGAAAAAAAAATTCACTATTTCAACTGCGCAGTAACTAAGTCCGACTTTTTGGAATTTGTACCTGCAAACCATGAAGTAGCCATTATAGGTGTTTTAACTCATATACGAAGGTGAGTCAAAAGGTAATGCCATTTTGTTTAAGACAGGTATTATTACCAACACAAGAACATGTGTCATACATAGAAACAAAGGTCATCCTGTGTGGATCACATTACTACTTCTCTACTTCCTACAGAGTGTTACGGGGCAGGGATACATGCTCTCATTCGAAGGTGGAACATTACTATTGAGAGATACGGTGACTAGGTGGAGGGGTAGGGATGTGGTCCAGAGCGGATCAGTTTCATTTTTATGTATAATACATGTCTGTGTTTGTAATTATCCCTGTCCTAAACAAAATGGCACTGCTTATTGACTCACCCCCATTTTACTGGTCACAATTGTTGGTTTCTATTAAAGTTTTGGTACAAACGCACAGTAGCGTTCATGAGGTAATATCATTAGAATCGCATTTACGTATAAATAGCATTAGATGTCGAAAATTATTGAATTAGCCTAACCCAAACACTAACACTACTCTAACCCCTTAACGTCTCAAGGTTTTGGGTATTTCTCGAACGCACAATAACGTGAAAGAGATAATATCATTAGAATTGCATTTTACCTATTAATAGCATAAGTTGTCGGAAACCTAACCCTCACTCGTGCTGACCAAACTGGTTTGTTTAATTTCCCTATCATCAACACGGTTAGTTTTGGGCATAATTCGATTCGTTTTAATGCACCTAATTCTTGGAACACTGTTCAGTCGGTATTGTTTGATGAAGAAGAGGAGGAAAAGGTGAAGCTTGTTTCGGTAAATTATTTTGTCCTTAAAAAACTTTTGAAAAAGCATTTTATTGACTCTTATAAACAACAGATTTGCATTTAGATTCTCACACGGCTAATTTGTCTCATGATATATATCTATATGTTTGTGTTGTCTGGTGTGTCTTGTATCGTTTCCTGTAAGCGTCCAAGGGTGGTCATGTCCATGGGCTTAGCTTCACGCTATTAGGCATGGCCTCCCTTCAATAGTAGTTTAACAAAAATAAAGTGTTTCATTTACTTATTCTTTATAACTTGTACCTACTATTGATAAATAAATTTCTTATTTCTATTTTTTTCACAACCGTAACCCCTTACCCTAATCCTAACCCTAGTTTCTGAAAGTTTCGGGTATTTCCTGAATGCGTAATAGTGTGAAAGAGATAATATCATTAGAATCGCATGCTACGTATCGATAGAATTAGATGTTGTAAACTTCCGAAGTAGCCTAACCCTAACCCTAATACTACCCTAACCCTAACCAGAGCGTTTCAAAGTTTCGGGTATTTCCGTGAAACCTAATGCTTTTTATATGCAATTTAATGATATTAGTGTCGATATCAGCCAGTATCAGACACACCTACTATCATTTTCCAAATCTACTACGAAAATCTAAGATGTGCTACTCATGCGTTGCGGTGTCGAGAGCTGGTATTGAAACCGGTATCTGGAGTTTCCAAGGCGGATACTCTACCGAGTGAGCTCTCAAAAACTTGGGACACTCAAAAGTAAAGTTAATACTGTATATCATTAAAAATCAGTGACATCCTCTGTATATTTATATTTCAATAGATGTTCTAACCGTGAAATGTCTGTTAATAATTGAGATTCGGTTGCTATCTGTCTATAACAGATATTACGTCACTTCTTACATCAGAGAACCCAACATCGTCAATACATAGAATAAAGAACAACAAATATTAATAAGATAAATAAAAGCTGTTCCTTTTAATACAACATTGGAATGTTTTCCATTGTGATAATGACAATTTAGATAAATAAACTATATATTACTTAAATAACGGAACTATTTATTAATAATGGAGATTCGTTTCCGGTTTTCGTCTGTAACAAAAATTATGTCACTGCTTACGTCACATTACCCAAAATCGTCATAACATAGAATAAAATGTATTCTATGTTATTTTGAGTGTATTTATTCAATGAATACACTGAAAATTTGAACATGCAACATTAGACAGTCCTCATTGTTTTTTAAAACAAGTTTTGATAAATACATGACTGGTATTATATATCTATATATAGTTTGTTTTATTTTAATACATATTTAAAGTCGCTGACATTGAATTTTTACTCCCACCCCTCAGTCTATTTTTACATCGCCCGGAGAATGTTTTTTTTTATTTTGTACTAGTATAAATAATTAAATTAAGTTAAAAAATTGTATTATTTCTTTAAATGGAAAAAAATATATTTGCGAAATTTGTAATCAATTTTTTAGATTATGTTTTACTCTCGCCTTTCTTTTCAGTGACAAGAAATTTAGCTAACAAGTTTACAAATAAATAAATCGCTACGATTTTGTGTAAAATTTAGGGGTAAATTAAACAAAATAATTACGTACTTAATAATTTATAGATATATTTTATTTAAGGGGGTCAGAACTAAGATTGCATTTCAAATTATTTTATATTTTTTTACTAATTTAATAAATGTAATAATTTTACGGACCATATGACCTTAAGGCACCCCTTTTTAATCTCGATTAAGAAAGGACATGTTTTTCATTTACACCGTCAATATCCGGTAATAGACGATTTTTAGATTTTTTTAATTATAAAACTAACCCCTAACCCTAACCCCTAACCCCTAACAAACAACTGGATATTGACGGTATAAATGAAAACATGTTCTTTCTTAATCGAGATCAAAAAGGGGTGCCTTACGGTCATATGGTCCAAATTTACTTACTTATGATACAAACTTTGACATTGAATTTTTAACTCCCCACTCAGGCAATATCTTTCAAACATGAATTTTTACACTGCCCGGAAGGTGATTTTTGTTAGTAAGATATAATGGAAAAGAGAAAATCCCAAAAAAAAGGAATCGTAGACTTTCATACGTAAAGACACGTAAAAGATTTTCACTTTACTTTATGCATTATCATAAGATTTTATTGGTGACCTGCCTGGCTATAAGAGTAATATATTTGATCTTTTAGTGCCGGGTTATATAAGGTAGTCCTGTGGCTGTTAAGTTAATTTTAGCCCACTGCATTGCCGTCTACGTTAAGGTAACTAGTAAAAATCAAACTAACCACAGTCGTCTGACAGACTAACTACCATATTATTATCTCGTGACTAGTGACAAGTTAAAAGAGGATTGGAAAGCGGTTTGCCAATTTTCTAATCTACCCTCACTTTCAACCCATCTCTCTCTCTCTCTCTCTCTCTCTCTCTCTCTCTCTCTCTCTCTCTCTCTCTCTCTCTCACACACACACACACACACACTCTCTCACTCACACACACACACACACAACACACTCTC
>CM042159.1:25231016-25236016 GCA_023376005.1 Doryteuthis pealeii | reverse complement strand
CCTTATCCAAGTGTCTTCGATGCCTGTTCCATCAAGAGACTCCTACGTGACGAATCACCTACCAAGCCGCAAGCATTTCGCTGTCCTCGGGGGATACAAGACGAATTTTTAGAAAGAAGCTACTTACCATTAAATAACACGGAACTAATCATTATTCTTTCTTCTTCTCTTATCATTCCCTAATTCTCTCTTGTTCTCTCTCTCTCTCTCTCTCTCTCTCTCTCTCTCTCTCTCTCTCTCTCTCTCTCTCTCTCTCGTCTATTTATTCTAACTATACCAAATATGTACTTAACATGGAGTCTTTATGATTTATTATATACTCCAAGTCTCTATGTAACGTGTCTTCCAAAACGTTAATACGTTTATCTGAAAAACACAAAACAACAAAAAAGAACTCACTTATTATCACCTTAGTGTCCTGTGACGTTAAACTGCATCTAATGTGGAGCTTCAGATCTGGAGCTCTGGAGAGTATGGAGTACCCCTTCATTGCCATTAATCAATGGTCTTTACTGGCTCGAAGTGGTAGTACCTGTTAGGGTACCATCTATGTGCTAAATTGATAAAATTAATTTAAAAATGTGTTTAAAAAATTGAATTTAACCAAAACTGTAATACTCATCAAGATGAATACAACAAAATCTCTTCGATATAAAATAACCCTACATTAGAGCTGCTGCTGCTGCCATTTCTACCACTGCTACCACTACGGCAAATTTCGAGAAGCGCAAGTAATGGCTTCATGGTTACAGCGCAAAAATCTAAGATGCAAGGTTCAAGTTTTTTTGGGTTTTTAAATTTAAAAAAAAAATATCTTATTGCATTTTTATTGAAACTAATTCTTCTTTTAGCATCATTACTAATAACTTATCTTTATATCTGACTATCACTGTGGCAAAAGGGGGGGTGTAATTAACTGTTTTTCAGACAAATACTTTTTTTTTTATCCTTGTATTGTGGGTGAATTTTTTTCAGAAAATTTGCAAAATAGAGAATATGTTCAAATAGTAATCATACAAGGTGTCTCAAAAAAGTATCGAATTTTTTTGTACTTTTTCACACACCTTGTATTCTGAAAATAATTAATTAGCCGTAAAATCCAACCAACCAACTTACACTTATTTTGATAACTATTTTCTACGTTTGGACGCCTACTTTGTAACTTATTTGGTTGCTTAGATTTTACGGATTGACAACGCCAGGGTTATTTTATGCCGAGGGTGTTTTGTTTTATTCATTAATTTTAAAAAATTAATTTATTTTTCACGCAGTTTTTAGCACTGTCCACGCATGAGCTTCGGCTCGTGTGTGACTACCACAATAAGGAAACCTTGTGTTTAACAAAATGGTTGAAAACGCTTGTGTATAAAATATGACATATTTTCTTCGCCATCGGGATCTCGATCTACGAAAAACTACTAGAAGATTTGAACGTCTACAACTGAAGATCATAAAGGAGAAATAGTCGTGGTCACTAATAATACCCGCACAACTGAATTAAAACCTCCCTAATTGTAGTAATACGAATGTGAACCTAAGATCGCAACTAGATTCCCAACTTGCTTACATCGTTCTTTTTCCCCCTTCTACCTAGATGACGCTGGGTATCCGCTTCTAGTAAATTATAAAGTTTCGATTTTAAGTATATGTTTGGTATAGTTTGACGTAACTGGGTAGTGTGACGTACCCATTTATTGCCATTATATCCAAGCCCATTTTGACCAGGACTGGTACTACCTGTTAGAGTCTACGGGTTCTAGCAGATCGAAAAATGAGTCACAGTGCTGTCATTATGCCACGTGACTCCCTCACAAAAAAGGAAATATTTACTAAGAAGAATAAAAAAAGCAAAGATATCATTATTTTGTCAACGGTAATACAAACCGAAGAAAATTACTGAATAAACATGCCTAGTGGTGGCTATTAAGTTTTTTTTTTATGTTTACTTTCATACTTCGGAGCAAACAAAATAAAAATAAAAAAAACACACGCACATGATACAAAATAGTCCGTGGTTATTCAGCGAGTTTTCTGGATTCCTGAAATATATTGAATAAATAAAATCATTTAAGGTAATTTGATATTTTCCGCATCAAGTCGATGAAAAAGAATATTGAATCACCAAACATGGAGTAAAAAAAAAAAAGTATGTATGGAACCATCGACACAAAAAAAAAGTGCAAAAGATAACGTGCTGTTCGTCTTCGAGCTCATTTGAGGACAGGAATTATTTACGACATGAGTTTCACAACAAAAAAATATTTATTTTCTATGAAGTAAAATCTCGGTAAATATCATACGTGGGGATTGTGAAATAATGAGAACGCTGACGTCAGCAGTGAGTTAACGTGTGATGCGTGCATGGCGAGAGTATGTGGAAATTGAAAGATTTTAATAATGAAAAAAAAAAGCAAAAAATAAAAAAACAGTGATACATATGAATAGCTGACCTTGATTTCTGATTGGACAGAATGAGATGAGAGCGTGAATGAGAGAGACAGTGAGAAATGTGGGAGTCTGAACGGACCATATATGGCCTTAAGGCACCCCTTTTGCGATTTCGACTCGTCGGGACACTTTTCTCATTTACACCGTAAACATCCGGTTGTTTTTTTAGGGTTAGGGGTTAGGGTTAGGGGTTAGTTTTATAATTAAAAAAGAAATCTAAAAATCGTATGTTGACAATTAACCGGATTTTGACGGTGTAAATGGAAAAGATATCCCCACGAATCGAAATCACAGAAAGGGTGCTTTATGGTCATGTGGTCCGTCTGAACAAAGTGTTTAAAGGAAACGGAGGGAGAGAATTGGCTTGTTTATTTGAAAGGGACAGAGGCAAGATGCGGTCTGTCCTCTCGTTTAATGCTCGTGGCATTCAGATGTGATAAAGAAAACGAATAAATACATAAATGATTAAATTAATTAAAATATAACAAATAATATAAATGAATGAATAAAATTTTTTAAAATTAATCATGATCGTATCACTGGTATAGGTGCCGACTAGTTATACACAGACATACAGAAATTGCCATTTAAGTAAAACCAAGTCGTCGGGTGGCTTAATGTCGGTATCAGCCAGACAGCGAGGGAGTATTTCTACTTTTCACTAACGCTAGACCAAGGAGATTGTTTTTACATCTGAGGTGGAGCGCAACACCTACCATCAGCTCCTTACTTTACCACACAGATCTATGTGCTACTCATACGCTGAGTTGGCGTGGGTTGATATCGAACCAGGAAGCATAAGGTTCAAAATCGAATACTCTACCGACTGAGTACCTCCGATGTGTATATTCCAAATGATGTTATTGTAGTATCGTTGCAATTTGTATCTCCTGTAGTTATTTGGTTTTTACATTGTATTCATAAGAAAACGTCCTGTATACCTTATAGAAGTAAATTCTTATCCTTGCATAATTTTATAAAAGGGTTGGTTTTTTTAATGATCGGTGAAAATATGCGGATGTTGCTTATATAATACGCATGGCCTATTTCCTTCTTAGGTCGTATAAAGACTATTATATTGAAATTAGCAAGACCTGTGGATATACCAGAGTATGATAATTTAATTATTACAACCTTTGTTATGTTTACTAAAGAGCTAATGCATAATAGCTCAATATGTAAAAAGTAAAATAATCTTGATTTAACAATCTCACACCCTCTTTCTTTCTTTCTTTCATTTTATCTTTTCATTATGTTCCATTGAAACACATTAGATTTATCGCTTCCGCTCGCTCAGCCCCTCCTTCTATCTTTCCACTAGTCTATTTCTTTCTTTCTTAATATATTTCCCCCACTCTCTTTCCCCTACTCTTTTTCTTTCTTTCTTGATTTATTTATTTCTTATTATATTTTTTCTGTTTAGCATGTCTTGTTTCTTCCCATTCTTTACAATGAAAGAGAAAGGGTCGATTATTTAGCTGAGATGACGAAACCCATAAGAAATTATAATTCTGTGGATAAGCCAAACCAGATAATCAGGATTTACATCTTTGCATTTCATCATGGACTATTTAGACGGTCTCGTTTTTAAGCAGCACGTGTGCAAGATGATAACGGTCGTACAATGATGACACGTGAATATTAATTTGTAGATTCTTGCGTAATTTCATGAAAAATGGTTTATTCGAATGATCGGTGAAAATACGGGTATGTTGCTTGTATAATACGCATGACCTATTTCGTTCTCAGGTCGTATATAGAGAATTAGATTTAAACTTACAATGTATGAGAAATCATTCATCACGACCTATACTTCTACGCCGATCATTCGTCTTCGTTAGGATGATTTATGAAGCACAACAACTGTGAATATTACGCGGGAAATACTTATTTATCTTATGTCACGTGATAATAAATTTGCAGAATGTCAGCCATTTTGCGCAATTATTATCGCATCTTGATTGTATGGAAGTGAAAATGAAGCACCTTTTCGGGAGGGATATCTGCGTTTTTCCTGGTACTTAATTAATACCAATAATAATAACATTAATATCGAGCTTCGAAACATTAAGCTTACAATTGTGGAATAGAACTTAAAATACAACAAAAATAGAAGAGAACAGGTTGTCCTGACCCGCCTTCACATAGACCACATCTACACCAACCATCATCATTTACTAGAGGGTACCGAATCTCCAATATGCACTACATGCCAAGAGAGATTTACAGTGAAACATAAACTGCTAGAGTGTGTAGGAACTTGACACGGGTTCAAATCCAAGACGAGGTTATCTGTCATTAATAGATTTCGCATATATATTACGTAACATAGGAGGCGTTTTTTGTGCAATGGGTATCATCGTAGGAAATGAACACGGTGAACACTTCAAATCCTGGAAGAGGCTGTCTGCTTTTGACATATTGCTGCTACCCTTGGGAAAGGTATGTATTCAACTATTCTTCCTCAAGTCATGGGTTGATAGTAGGACAGTCAGTCCTTTTTAACAACCGGTCCACGAGATGGAAGACCCTGAATCGAAGCTATTAAAATC
>CM042159.1:25193516-25226016 GCA_023376005.1 Doryteuthis pealeii | reverse complement strand
TTGTTACATATTGAAGGGGATTTTTTGTGGTTTATACGTGTTGTTACATAATTAAGAGGGTTTTTTGTGGTTTATACGTGTTGTTTGAAGAGTTTTTTGTGGTGTATACTTGTTACACATTGAGGAGGGTTTTTGTGGTTTATACGTGTTGTTACTCATTGAGGAGGGATTTTGTGGTTTATACGTGTTATTACATATTGAAGAGGAATTTTTTGTGGTTTATACGTGTTGTTACATATTGAAGAGGGTTGTTTGGTGGTTTATACGTGTTGTTAGATATTGAAGAGGGATTTTTTTTGGTTTATACGTGTTGTTACATATTGAAGAGGGTTTTGGTGGTTTATACGTGTTGTTACATATTGAAGAGGGTTTTTGTGTTTATACTTGTTGTTACACATTGAGGAGGTTTTTTGTGGTTTATACTTGTTGTTACACATTGAGAGGGGTTTTTGTGGTTTATACGTGTTGTTACTCATTGAGGAGAGATTTTGGTGGTTTATACGTGTTGTTACATATTGAAGAGGTTTTTTTTGTGGTTTAATACGTGTTGTTACATATTGAGAAGGGTTTTGTGGTTTATACGTGTTGTTACACATTGTAGGTTTTTTTGGGTCACATGTGTTGGTACACATTGTGGGGGGTGTTTTGTGGTGTATACGTGTTGTTACATATTGAATAGGGTTTTTGTGGTTTATACGTGTTGTTACAATTGAGGAGGGTTTTTGTTTTATACGTGTTGTTACACATTGAGGAGGGTTTTCTTGTTTATACGTGTTTGTTTACACATTGAGGAGGGGGTTGCTGTTTTAATAGCAATTGATATTTCAGCTGAAACAAAAGAATTAAAAACCAAAAATCACTGACAAAATAGATAAATTTCTTTTTCACAAAATACATCTTTCAGATGATGAGGCGGGGAGGTTTCAGTGATTCTTTGGTGACATATCAATTTTTAAAAAGCACCACACCTACCATCAGCCCCTTATGGTACCACCCAGATTACTGTGCTACCATAGGCTGAGTTGGTGAGGGCCGGTATCGAACTAGGATACTTGTGGTTTACTGGCAGGTAATTACATGTAAAATAAACGCATTGCTTGTGCATTCTTCAACGATTATTTGGTGACATATCAATTCTATAAAAACCACTCCAAAAACAATTCACTTCACAATACCTAATATCACAACTTGATTAGAGCATTTTTTAAAAAGTAATTATTAGAAAATAGTAGTATTGTCAGTATAAGCTGAACAGCGATGGAGTCAATCCTCTTTTCAATAGCACTTGACCATGAAGATTGTTTTTTGTGTCTGAGGCGTGGCGCCACCCCTACCACCAGCTACCGTTTTACCGGACAGATCCAAGCAATGCTACTCATACACTGAGTTGGCGAGGGCCAGTATCGAAAACAGAACCTTGGTACCTTTGGCTCCTCAGCTCATACGCTAAAATGATCTCCCGGGTCTGATAAATGAATCTTCAAAAATAGCCCCTCCTTAGTCTCGCATATCCATTACTATTGAATAAACGAGTTCGATCCAATCTGGATGCCCGTTACTTGCGACCTTGTATCATATCATACACTTGGTGAATGGTTTGGGTATATACCAACTATTTCTACAAAGAACAAGTGTTTCATAGTGGCGTAGTGATTAGCAGATACATTACAAGTAAATAACGAAATTTGTTCTATATGGATGCTCCATATATGCGAAATTATGTCACACCCTATTCGTGGCAAAGGAGTTGGAAAATACCTACCACATGTTGGCGATTCTAAAATTAACAGAAAAGACGAGAGACTGAGTGGTTGGTTGCAGGGTTTTACGGTGTACCATCTCTTTGTGGGTTATTTTATGCCAAAAATGTCATGATGGGTATGAATATTTTTTTTTTTTTTCTTTGTTTCTTTCTTTTCTCTCTTTTTTTTTTTTCTTTTTTTCTTTCTCTTTATTTCATTTGTTTGCTCTCTATGTTTCAAGCACCTTCTTTCTTTTTATTTTTTCTTAGTTTCTTTTTCTTTTCTATTTGGTCTTATTCTTTCTTTCTTTGCCATTTGTCATTCCCTACCTTCTTTCTTTCTTTTGTTTTCTTTTTTTTATACGGTTTCTTTTTTCTTTTCTTTCTCATTTGGCTTTTTGTTTTCTTTCTTTATCTTTCCTTCTTTATCTTTCTTTCGTTCATGCTCTGGTTTCGCTTGCTCTCTTTCTTTCATACATATTCTTTCTTTTTATTTTTTCTTAGTTTCTGTATCCTTTTCTTAGTAGAAGCAGAGTTAAAAAGTAACATCTATCATCTATCATCTATCATTCTGTCTCTGTCTCTGTCTGTCTGTCTGTCTGTCTCGTCTCTCTCTCTCTCTCTCTCTCTCAACACACACACACACACACACATACACACACCGTTCATATACCAGATATTGAACGAGTATATAACACTATCCCTCCAGCTCCGAGTGGACTTGGGAGTAATGGCTATAAACTGTACTCCAACCTCTCCAGAACTCAAAAATTGTTAATTTACCTTATGTAATTTAACGTCATACTAAGGATACTAAGACCCACAGCCATCTTGTGTCACATCCTACCCATGACAAGCGAGTTGGGTACATATCTACTTTGACTTACAGTTGTAAACTGAAACTATTTAGATGCTCATCAGTTTTCTGTGTGAAATACCTAATAACGTGATTATGAAATGTGTACAATTAATCTTCAAAGTTGGCTGTATGTCCTCACAGGGGAGCTTCGACGGTACCGATGCCTGGAATTACTTGAAAGGACAGTTTACGTGACAATTATATAAATGAGAAAACGCATACCCTAGCGAATGAAATAAAAGTTTACTTGTGTACGCCCGGAAGGTTACTGAATGCGGCTGGGACTACAACAAAACTACCAACAAACGATCGAGACATTTGGGATAAATAACAACAACAACAAAAAGAAAATAATTCTATGAACACGTCTCACAAATTTGAATTCTTTCAGGCAGTCATAAACGTAACACTATAATGACGCATTTGAATTTGGTGATTCTAAAATTAAAAAGAAGTGCTCGCAGATCTATTACTATTTAATAGCGAGTTCGATCCTTGCTTGATGCTCCGTACTCGTGATCTTATCTCATATCTTACCCGTGGCGAACAAAATAATTATATGGAAAATGAATTAAAAAACACGTCTCAGAAAACTTGATTGTTTCAAGCAGTTAAAAGAATACCACTATGTTCATGAATTAGTATTTATATCTTACTAGTTGACGATTCTAAAATTAACAAAACGGTCTCGCAGATCTATTACAATTAAATAGCAAGTTCGATCCTTGATTGATGCTCCGCACTTGTGACCTTGCGCCATATCCTACCTGTGGCGAACAAAATAATTGTGTGGAAAAGAAATTACCCAAAACATCTCAGAAATTTGAATTGTTTTAGGCAGTTATCAGAATAACGCTATATTCACGAATCTGAATTTATATCTAACAAGTTGATGATTTTAGAATTTTAGAAAAAAGTTCTCCCAGATTCATTACTATTATAGAGAGTTCGATCCTTGCTTGATGCTCCGCACTTGCGACCTTGTGTCATATCCGACCAGAGGCGAACGTTTTGGGTAAATACCAACCTTCCCCATAGGAATTATTGCATAGTAACCAGAAACAGCCTTCGTTAAGTTTCGAACCCATATTCCGCACCGTGTTTGACGTCTTGATAATCCTTACGCTACCTCAGAGAGATATTTAGAAAGGAACACATAAGGAAAGTTCGTAATATCTGCCATTTAATCTTAATCCCCTTATTGGGAACCCATTGTTGGGAGATACAATCCGATTTATACCATCGCTTAAAGATTTACCGCTTCTACAAAGAGTGTGTTGCATTCAAAGTCACCAAAAACCTATGACATAATGTACAACGGGCTGGGTGGGGGTCTAAGAGGCCAAACGGAACTATTTTTCGAATATGCTGCATGAGCAAAAGCAGTTTACATTTGAATACCTAATACCCACCCAGGGGCGCCGCACCTTGGTGTTATGGCTAACAAGTTATTATCGCAGATGTATTATTCGTTAATAGGGAGTTCGATCCTCGTTTAATATATTGCCTTGACCGGTAGTGAACCAAGCGGTTGAAGTTGACAGAAATAACCTTTTGTATATAGTCATCAAAGTGGCTACCGGAAGGCAGGAAATCCGAGGCATAAACACAGGAAATGTTTGGGTGTTACCAATGTAAAACAAGGATCTGCGTCAAATGGGAAACAAGCTCTGTGGACGATGAAAAGTAGCCACACTGGTTGCCACGGAGATTTAAGACTATATAACGTCTAGAATTTTGGCTGTAGTTCACTTTAGTTGACTGTTTCTGACTACCGACGGCGCATTTGTATGTGCGAACTCTCTACGTCTGCTCTACTGCTCCACACATGGGTCACCATCGAAAAATAAAAATATGATATTACATATTTATATATACGTGTTCCTCGTTGTTTGTCAAAGTTCAGCGGTGGTATACAACACTTTCTTGAATGCCCCATACTTGTAACCTCGTGTCACATCCTACCCGTGATGAATGGGCACGGTAAATACCTACGCAAAGACCACTTATCCTGTTTTTAAATATAAGGTGTGCGGTAGCCCACCACTTAAACTTATAAATGCTGCGTGGGCACGTAGATTACAGACAACCAATCATCACGTTCGAATACGTAGTTTGTTAACTATTTAATCGCCGATCTTGAAAGCCGTTCATTTGCACGTATTCGACACGAACGAATGGGTCTGCAACCGGGGACTCTGCTCAAGCAAAGGATTCTACAAAACACTGAGGAACACCGAGGAAGAACCAAGGGATTCTAATGATCACTAAGGAATATATTATTTAACACCTTCTTAAAAGTAACACATTCACCTACCATAATATATATATATATATATATATATATATATATATATATATATATATTATATATATATATATATGTGGTGTGTGTGTGTGAAATAAATGGAAATTAATCCGACAGTATGAATAAGATATAATGAAAAACAAACGATTTTACAACTGAAATAGGCTCATCAGAAGAGAAAGTGTGCAAACCGTTTCGGGGCCAATTCTCTTTTTAAAACCGTCAAGAGAATTGGCCCGAAACGGTTTGCACACTTTCTCTTCTGATGAGCCTATTTCAGTTGTAAACATCGTTTGTTTTTTCATTATATCTTATTCATATATATATATATATATATTATTATTATTATTATTATTATTATTATTATTATTATTATTATGGACTCTCTCGTCGATTTCGACGCATGAGGGTTCACACACACAATGAACACACACACAGAGATTTGTTTATAGTGGTGAAGGCTTGTGTTGGACCATCCACACTTTTTGGCACAGTCGATAGGAAAGAATTGGTGCATCAAGGGTTGCCACAAAGCCAATCAACGACCGACCTCAGGAATTTTGAATTCAGAGTTATCTCTATATATATAGTGCATTTGATATAGGCAGCAATATACTAAAAAATATCTTCAATGACTGAAACACTAATATTCGCAACCCTAAAAAATATAATAGACTCACCTAATTTTAAGGTGCAATAGAGTAGTAAACCTAAAACCCCTAAGGACGACGGATCAAAGCACTAAGGTATAGAGTATTGGATAGTTCCGTTACCACGTGGATCCTGATTTAAGAAGCATAACTAGATGACTAGAAAACCTAAAGATAAAGATCATATGATATATATATATATATATATATATATATATATATATATATATATATATATAAGGTGTTCGCTCTCCTGTGGAAGCCAACACATGGACATGCCAGTGTGGGCCGCCCAGCAAGGACCTATATCGACCAGCTATGTAAAGATGCTGGCTGCAGCGAAGAAGAACTCCCTGTGGCGATGAATGATAGGGAAGGTTGGCGAGAGATTGTCTTGGATATCCGTGCTGCCTGAGCGACATGATGATGATGATATAAGGTGTGTCAAAAAAGTATCGATATATTTTGTACTTTTTGACACACATTGTTTCTAAAAAAATTAACGTTCCATTAATTGATCAATTCTATCCTAGTAAATACAGCTTTACTTTCGATACTTTCATAACACACCTTGTTTTCTGAAAAAAAAATGTTTTATTCACTGTTCATTTCTATCTTGGTAAATACAGCTTCAATCTCGATACTTTTATGACACACCATATATATATATATATATATATATATATATATATATATATATATATATAAACCCCACCGCACGGGCAATATGTGGTATAATTTCAATATGTGACAGGTTTGAATTTACAATTTTAATTCTCCTAGACTGGTTACCTAGCCAAGTTTAAAGAGTCCAGTCTTGTCTACTATTTACCCGTAGCTGAAGGGCGAGTTGTTTGATGAATACCTTGACGAAGTATATTAGTGCTATGTGCCATGGGTGCTTTATTTAGAATAATAAAATAATTAACGATTCTTATTTGAAGTATTTATAAAACAAAACTTGTGCTGAAAATTGAAATTTTGAATGAAACAATGCGAAAGAAAAATAGATTATAGGAATTTTGTGATAAATGTTTTCTTTTTTCACATAAGTTTTTCTTTTATTCTCTTATCTGACACAACACAGCAAATCTTTCAACACCTCCTTAAAAGAAACCTGCGGGATATTGGGACATCTATTTCGTTACATTCTCTCCTTATCACTGGAGAAATCGATTGACCAAATGCTCGTATATCATGTGTGTCTCTAGCGACCTGACCGGTAACAATGACGTCTTTGCAACGAAAAGTTTGCCCGTGTGTACTATCGTTAGCCGTAAATGCTATTGCACAGGTTGCAACTGGAAAGACGTCACGCTTTTCGAAAATAGATGATATTTGACCTGACCCCTCTGAGGATATCTGACCGTATATGGAAAGTGCTATTTTGAAGACAACTCCGCAATTTGACCGGGTGGAGAATTAAAGTCAAAATGCGGTAGGGATTCTATTTTGTGATGTTCCAGGCATTTCCTATTCGCTTTTAAAGTGGAACAGTTAAATCATGTATTTTTACAAAAGTGTTTAACATATTCCTCTACCGTACTACAATATATCAGAGATGCTGAAAAGTATGTGCTCTGCGTCCCTGACGCACAAAAACTTAAAGGGACGCAGTAAAATCGTATTCATGCGTCCGATTGTTTTTCTTTTTTCTTCACTAATCATTTCAAGCGAACTGTAAATACATTTCAATAGTTTCTTAGAAACGAATTACACAGGATAGATTACAAGAATAGGTTAGACGGCTTTAGTTGGGACACATACATTTTCCCGGGGACTCATTCAAAGCAAATATGTGCGTTCCAGGACACATTAAATCAAAAAGCTATCAGCATCACTGATATATATATATATATATATATGGTCTTCCACAGACACGTGTTTCGACTTACCAAGTCTCTTCAGTGTGGCTAGACATTTTGTAAGCTACCTACAGCCGGAATTGAACTCCGTTACGGATGGGTGTCAGTCCGGCAACTTAACCATTAGGCTGTCTTCACTTACAGAATGGGAAGGGGATTTTAACTGCTTTAATACACACATCGCTTTGTGTGTAAAGGCCGTCACAGAGTGCTCCATTCAGAGAAGAGCGTTGCGTTTTACGCTTGAGTTGGCGGCCGTCAGCGAGATCCCCCCCAGAGTGCTCAACCCTAGGGGATGGGGAGCATTTATATATATATATATATATATGAATAATTTTTGTACAAGAAAATTTATAGAATATTACAAGTAGAGGAATCATATATATGCTTGGAGATCATACGAAAATGATGGATGGAGAAATAAAACGATGTTTTATAACAAAATATAAAATATGGGTGGGGGGTATGAAATACAAGGGCCCTTTCGTCCGTTCTTTTCAAGTATAATCACCTGCGGTAATCAAAAGTCAGATTATATAAGAAAAATATTCTTGAAACGAATGGAGGGAGAGTGGGGAGTCAGAGAGGGACAACAAAATTTGTAAAACCCTCATGTCACACAAGGATTGGAAATATCTCCCAGTAGGTATAAGGAGTGTCTACGTCTCTGTCTACAAAGGGCAGGACGTTGGAATAAAATATAAACAGCTTCAAAAATACTTAAATGCTGTTTAGATCTGGCTCTGTGCAAGTCAGAGAAACACTCATCTGTGTAGTCAGCCCTACAGGTATTTATAGATAGTAAGTGTTCACCAATGGCTGAATCATGTGCTATACCCACCGGTAAGAGACTTGACGAGCGAAAGTTCGTTCGGATCTCGAACCCGACCAGAGGTAGCTGCTGAAAAATAAGTATAGCTGCACTGATGAGGGGTAAACCCCGAAACGCGCGTCTGTAGATTGCTTTATATATATATATATATATGGTATTTGGGGAAAAGCTGACTTACCGGTGAAACAGGTCACAATGGTTAGTTGATGCAAATTCACAATGATAAGGCAGCGATATAACAAATATGAAGTGCTCAATACGTTAGTAGAACAAATTTATTATGATAATGGTACACGGTAATAACCTACTCGGGTTTCACCATAAGGATCTTCAGGGTTAACTACACTGGATTCATCAAGATATTGATTAATTGCAGTTGATTGCACGTGTGTATTTTTTGCGATATATATATATATATATATATATATAGAGAGAGAGAGAGAGAGAGAGACAGAGAGAGAGAGAGAGAGAGAGTGAGTGAGAGAGATAGAGAGATAGATTGATAGATAGATAGATATCCATTGATTTTGCAAAAATTATTTAAATCCCAAAAAAGGTTTTATTATTTTTCACAAATAACAATTTTTTGAAGAAAAAACAAAACCTGTCATATTAATTAGTTTCAGTTATTATACGTAAATGTTGTAAATTCATTTCGAAGTTTGTATTTCCATTAAAAATGATATGTAAATCAATTGGAAATGTTTTCTCTAGCAAACTCAATGTCTGTGTTTTCCCAAATGTCTAAAAGTTCAAACAAGCTGATATCTTTATATCATATGAAAATGAAATTGATCTTTAAAAGATAAACATATCAGAAATTTAATCAAGTCAACTTTCATGTCTGATAAATTTATTTCATTATTACATTTTATTCGTCTACAGAAAGAATCTATTGTTGTGTGCTAGAACAGCAAAATATCAGATGATAAGTTCTCTTTTTTTTTTCTTTTTTTTTTCTTTTTGGTAATCAATACTAGGTCTGGTTTTCTGCACTTATCCCCTTTTTTTATGCTTTTTTTTTTTTTTTGTAGTCCATCATTTCGACTTCACCAGTTTTCTGGTTTCTGGCCGGGATGGGGTGATCTATCTTTATCTCGAAGCCCCAGAGAAATTTATGTTTTTCATTCTCAAGAACAGATTCTGGTTTATGCATATACCATTTTGTTTTATGGTCAGAATTTATTGTTTTATTTTTTTATTTTTGTTTGGCTAATTCCCAGTGATTCATCTTTCCAACCAGTCGTGCCTAGCTTTGTATTCTCGTTGTGCTTATGCTATATTCGCTTAATACATGGATAATGGTCTCCTCTCTGTCACAACACGGTCTACATTTACTCTTCTGTTGTATCTTATCAATCTTTGCTTTCATATAATTTGTTCATATGGCATATCACCACCTTCACGTATTGTTCTTCTCTCGGTTGTTGGTGGTTCTAACTCGCCATGTCGCTATGTTGGCTGGGGGGATAAAAAGGGTTAAGAACTGCCCTGTTGTAATATTGTCGCCCGGAAGAGAAAGCTTCCGGCAAAAAGACAAAGAGAAATATAAAAATATATTTTTTAAAAAAAGAAGAAAACGAAGAGAGGTTTTCCGGTCAAAGAAGCAGAGAGAAGATAAAGAAATATATAACAAATGTCCGTTATCAGATCAAAAGATAAAAATGCGTAGGCATATTAGTGGATGTAAAAGCCAGATCAAAAGATAAAGATGTGTAGGCGTATTCATCAATATAAAGGCCAGAGGGTCGAGCCGACAATCAGAGACACCCCGGCCAGCAGCCAAGAGGACAACCTCGCGTCTCCCGTCAGCAAACACCCCTCGGGCACTCATTGTAAACCCTGCGCTCTTCGCCAGCCACCCGGCATTTTCACTCGTCGCCCTCACCAACCAATAAAATAAAGACGGTCCTATTTTTGTATATACGTATCTGTTGTTTATTGAAGTCCAATAGCCGGTAGTCAAGCGGTTATACAACATCCCCTCCCTATTGGATCCGCTTATTGGCCATGGCTGACGACCCATAATACTTAAAAACTGAATCTTACTGGTTGTGTAACCCATGACATGCAGCACTCCACTTTGGCCCAACTTAGGCTAGACGGTCGTTCGGAGAGGCCCCATCAATCAATCGGCTACTCAGGCCAATCTTAGTACCTATTAAACTATCCTAGACAGATAACTGGAATGAGGAAAAAGTGAGTTTGTAAAGCGAATTAATTTTTTTTTTCAAATAAATACGACCAGAAAATTAAAAAAAAAAAAACAACTTTAAAATCATTTTGTAAGATTTCTAAGAAAGGGAACGTTGCTGTTTAAACGTAACATAAAAATAAATTTCAAACTCTCCCATCTCTCTCTCTCTCTCTCTCTCTCTCTCTCTCTCTCTCTCTCTCTCTCTCTCTCTCTCTACTACACCCGGAGAAACTAACACATATAACGAGGAGATAATCAAGATATATATATATATAGAGGGCATAGTGATAGGCAGAATGAGAATTATGTGTCGTGCCACACCTACCATCATTTCCTTATTTTACCGCACATATCCCTATGCTACTCATGCGCTGAGTTGGCGGGGGCAGGTATCGAACCAGGAACCTTGTGGCTCCTGGGCGGACACTCTACCAACTGAGCTAATTTTATATATAAGTAGATTCTTCTTTAAAAAGTTAAGAATGGATTGGTTAAAATGTGATACAAATAACACAAATAAAGTTTTTGTTTGTGTTGTGTTCGATGACTAAAAAACTCTGCATAACAAAAGTATATATATATATTTACCAACCCCTACGCACGAGAAGGGTGTGACACAAGGTCAATTTGTTAAGCGGAGTTTAACGAGTTTGAATTCCAAGTTTTCCTTCTCCGAGATCGGTTACCTAACAAAGGTTAAAAGCCCAGTCTGTCCTAGTATTTATCCATAGCTGGAGGAGAGTAGGATTCATACCTTTCCAAAGGTATTAGCGCTAAGTGAAATGCAATTACCACGTCCAGGATTTGAACTCGGGGCGACCAGTCCATTTGCCATAACTTTAACCATTTGAAAGAAATAAGAAATAAGAAATAAGAAATTTATTTATCAATAGTAGGTACAAGTTATAAAGAATAAGTAAAAGAAAAACCTTATTTTTGTTAAACTACTATTGAAGGGAGGCCATGCCTAATAGCGTGAAGCTAAGCCCATGGACATGACCACCCTTGGACGCTCACAGAAAACGATACAAGACACACCAGACAACACAAACATATAGATATATATCATGAGACAAATTAGCCGTGTGAGAATCTAAATGCAAATCTGTTGTTTATAAAAGTCAATAAAAATGCTTTTTCAAAGTTTTTTAAGGACAAAATAATTTACCAAAACAAGCTTCACCTTTTCCTCCTTTTCTTCATCAAACAATACCGACTGAACAGTATTCCAAGAATTAAGTGCATTAAAACGAATCGAATAATGCCCAAAACTAACCGTGTTGATGATAGGGAAATTAAACAAACCAGTTTGGTCAGCACGAGTGAGGGTTAGGTTTCCGACAACTTATGCTATTAATAGGTAAAATGCGATTCTAATGATATTATCTCTTTCACGCTATTGTGCGTTCGAGAAATACCCAAAACTTTGAGACGTTAGGGTTAAGATAAGGGGTTAGAGTAGTGTTAGTGTTTGGGTTAGGCTACTTCAATACTTTTCGACATCTAATGCTATTTATACGTAAATGCGATTCTAATGATATTGCCTCATGAACGCTACTGTGCGTTTGTACCGAAACTTTAATAGAAATCAACAATTGTGACCAGTAAAACGAGGGTGAGTCAGAAAGCAGTGCCATTTTGTTTAGGACAGGGATAATTACCAACACAGACATGTATTATACATCAAAATGAAGCTGATCCGCTCTGGACCACATCCCTACCCCTCCACATAGTCACCGTATCTCTCAATAGCAATGTTCCACTTTCTAATGAGAGTGTGGCGAGCCGGAAGTTCATACTTCAACAGACAGAAGTCGAATGACAAAAATAGGTAGTTTGCGCATGGGAATTGCGCACCTTAGTAAAAATAAAATTTAAAATAAAATTCGTAAAATTCAACCAATCAGAGGCGTTCCTGCTTAAAAAGAAAAATTATCTAATGGAGCCTCGCGGAGCCTATCCAGAACTATAAAAAAGCCAACTTTTCGGATCCTAATTTGCCTAAGGGAATTCACGTCACCCTTTTTTTAAGAACATTTCGCTTACATGCTGAAGGTATCTATCTATCTCTCTCTTTGAATAACCTATGCTTTCGGAGATAAACTTTAGATTCATTCAACTTATGCCTGACTGCTTTTGAGTTGACTTTAAACTTTCACCTTTTCTTTCTCACTTTTGAACTGTGAAATACCAGCTTACATTTTGCATTTGAACTTTAAAAAAAACTTTTGGCTGAACCTTGCCCAGTATTCAATGCTACCTTTTTGTATACATTTTGTTAATACAATTTTGTTTGTTTAATCAAGAGTTTTGTCTTCTATGCCATTGTGCTTGATTGTTTTATGGTCTTTAAATGTTTGAACACTTTTATTAAATATTGATATCAAACAACCCTACTAACTACCATAAGAGCATGTATCCCTGCCCCGTAACATTCTGGAGGAAGTAGAGAACTAGTAATGTGATCCACACACGGTGAGCTTCATTTCTATGTATGATACATGTTCTTGTGTTGGTAAATTATACCTGTCTTAAACAAAATGGCATTACATTTTGACTCACCTTCGTATATTACTTAAAACAATTATAATGGCTACTTCATGGTTTGCAGGTACAAATTCAAAAAAGTTGGACTTAGTTACTGCGTAGTTGAAATAGTGAATGAAAATAATTTACCGAAACAAGCTTCACCTTTTCCTCCTTTTCTTCATCATTACATCACAAGGATACAAACTTATTACTATTTATAAGAGCAAAAATATATACAATAAACCAGAACTTCAAGGCCTCTCCCTACTACCCCAGTTAAACCTAGCAGGATTAGGAGTGAGGGGGGAAGAGGAGAAAGGAAAGACAGCAATTAGTCATACAAATAAGAGCAAGTCATTAAATAAAAGAAAAATAAGAAAAACATTTGAAAGCAAAGAATGGGGGGAAAAAAACGAAAAAACATAAGATACTTTGCTATGTTATTTTTACTGCTTACAATTTTTTTTTTTTTAATACAGAGCACATCTTTGGAAATAAGACATTCGGATATAAGGAAATAGAAAGAAAAAAAAATTCCAAAACAAAAGTATACAGATGATCATTTTGAGAAGAATACTGAACACTTCTTATATTTTGAAAAACAAGACGCTCCAAATATCCCGAATATGTTTTTCTGCAAAATTTTGAATATAGCTTCTGCATAGTTAAAAATACATACATTTAACTATTTGCTTGATTAACTCTTTTTTTTTGTCTTTCTCACGTATCTTATTGTTTCTATGATCGAACAGTGAAAAATACAATCGTCTTAAAACAATGTGAAGTACATTTACTTATTGATGAAATTACAGAACTGTTTTTCTTGTCTCATAAACTGTGAGGGCATGCTTATTTTCTTCTTTTTTTAGAGGATTGAGGAATTTACTTATCTTTTAGTAACAAACAGAATTCTCACTCGACACCTACATTGTAAATATAGGTAAAAAAAAAAAAACAACGCCGGATTTCATATGCAGAGTAAAAATATCTCGCGACAGAGAAAAAACAATTTTAAATTGTTTTTGTTTTTCAACTGTGTGTCAATTCGTCCGAATATCTAAGAACCGGAAGTCAGACGTATATCTCTCCATATCACTTAAATACGCTTTCATTTGCACCTTATTTAGAATAATAACACTTACCCTCTCTCTCTCTCTCTCTCTCTCTCTCTATATATATATATATATATATATATATATATATATATTATATAGTGTGGGATGGTCACTGTTTCAGCTTTTGCTGGAGTGGTGTACCGAAGGCAGAATAGAATAGAATATAGAGCTGTTATATAATATAATAAAATAAATATATAAAGGTTTTACATATCTATTTATTTAGTGACAAGGGAACATTCACAACCATATTGGTTTCATGCGAAGCAATCATCAGGTGAAGATGTTACAAATGCAAGGAAAATCGAAAAAATTTCAAAAAAATTCAGAAAATTCAATAGACATAGGCTTTTTATTATTGGATAAAGTGATATGCGTATGTATGTGGTGGTAATTTGAATGTATGTGAGTGTTTATGGATAGTATAAAGGTTGTGTATGCGGGGTAATTGGTCACACACATAATACATAACATGATATAACACATAATAATCATTTTATAATATATATTATATATATATATATATATATATATATATATATATGAAAGTAAACAAACAGGTTTTATAGTCTGTTTGAGATGTCGATAGCCGACAATTTGAAAGAATAAGTGCTCAATTTAAGTCATAACTAATTTAAATTTAATTAGTTGATAATTAATAAATTAGGTGAGCATATCTGCTTAGATATAAAGATGTAAACAAATCGAGAAAAAGTCGATCTCTGTATGTATATTTCGGCATATTATGCCTCATCCGCAGAGCTATAGACAGGAGATTGCTCTGTGTGGGTTTCGAACCCTGACAGACTATAAAACCTGTTTGTGTACTTTCATACTGCGATTCCTTGGTGAATGCTCTTTTGGGTGCTGTTGGGAGAAAATTAAATATTTTATTTAAAAAAAAAAGACCCGCAAAAGGTGGGCATCCTCTTGTGATGTATTGGTTAGCAAGTTAGCCTTTCAGATCCATTATTATCAGATAGCGAGTTCAATCCTCGTTTGATGCCCCATACTTGTGACCTCGTGTCAAATCCTACCTGTAATTAAAGGTTTGGGTAAGTTGCTACTTGTCGGGAGTCCGATTGTGGTGTATTGTTTAACAAGCTAGTCTCACAGATCTTTTACTACTGAATACTAAGTCCGATTCTTGCTGGATGCCCCGTGCGTGTGAACCTGTGTCCCATCGTAACTGGGGCGAACGGGTTGGGTAACAAGTGATTTCTCTCGTAGTGTAATGGTTAGTAAGCTAGTCTCACAGATCCATTACTGCTTCCACATTGTGTCACATCCTATTTAGGGCAAACGGTGCTTGGGTAAATACCTCCTACACTCAACTCTAAAAAAAACTTTAAATTTACAATAGAACTGTGCATTTATAGCAGGACCTGTGGATATACCACAGTATGATAATTACGCTTAATATGTTTACTTAAGAGCTATTGCTATTAGTTCAATGTGTAAAAAGTATAATCATTTTCATTTAAATCTTTCTCAATCTATTTTTTTCTTTTCTTCTTCTCATCTTTTCATTATCTTCGATTTAAAAATTTAGCCTCATTGCTTCCGCGCGTTCACCCCTAATCTCCTTCTTTCTTTCTTTCTTTCTTATTATAATTTTTCTGGGTAGCACGTCTTTTTCCTTCTCTTTTTTTCTTTATAATAAAAACGGAATGCTCCATTATTTAGCTGAGATGCTGACTGATAAAAAATAAGAATTCGGTGGATAATCAATACCAGATAATCGAGATTTACAATTACACATTTCATCTTCGACGATTTGGACGGTTTCATTTTTAACTAGAGTGTGTTGCAAAACGATAACGGTCGTACTTTTAAAGAACACTAGTATTAATATCTAGACCCTGTGAAAGACTTTCTCCAAACGTTAATTAGTTGGTCTCAACAGCAATTTCTGTTTATTTCTATATTTTTGTCTTTCCTTGAAAATCTTGCGTAATTAAAATTTGTTAATACCTAAACGATCCCAATTCCAAGCACGTGTGTTAGATGCCTCCAGAACCACCTGCGAATATTTGGAGTTGACGTGTGGTGCAACCGAGGTGACGAATTAAATATCCGCGCCCTTTGATTAGGGCCCCAATAATGGAATTGCAAAGTTGCCCTGCCATGCTCATTATCTCACAGTTAATAAGACCGAACAGTGATAGGACTTCTCAGTTTCACCTTTCCACATCCGTGACCCCAGCATGATTGCAATGGGCATGGGCACTTTTAAGGAGGGCGTCATATCATTAATGAATTTTAAGATTTTAAGATTTTTATTTTAATATTACAAGTTCCAACCGAGAACACGAGTCGAGTGGCGGGAATGAGGACTTACCGTATTCCCAAAGGAAACGGGATAGGCTTTGTTTGATGGGTAGGATTTTGATCGCGTCCTTCTGAATACAAATAAAACGATACTTGGGTGTAGTGATGAGGATTGAGTTGACTCAAATTCGCGTATGGTCAAACCAGATACCCGTATGACAGCTACAAGCACGTGAGCGTTGGGTTTATGAATAGACCAGCGGAAACCTAGGAGGGGAAGAGAGTAAAAAGCGCGTGTTACTAGATCAGAGAGACAGTAGCGATGAGAGGCTTGGAGGAGGAAGAAGAAGAAGAAAACAGAACAAGAAAAACAAGAACAAGAACAAGAAGTCGACTGCGACGAGACAGGAAATGAAAAAGAAAAAGGAAATGAAATATCAATCTGCCAATAAGCGTTGGACTTTATTTTTTGACGCCCCTCAACAAAGACTTTTTAAAAATTTTATTTTTCCCCTAACAAGAAAAATAATTCGAGACTTTTCGGTAAGTTATATATTTCTTCTCATTTATTCCAATTTTGGAGTTTTTCAATGTTGACTTTTTCTTTAGCATTATATGCGTTATTCGGACTATTGTCCCCATCTTCATTGTTATTTGTACAACGTTTCGGCCGATATGCCCTCCGGCCTTCTTCAGGTATTTCTTGTCGGACTCGGGAACCTTCTTTTCGAACTCGGGAACTTGCTTGTCGTAATCGGGAGCCATCACGGAACTTTGAACCTAACCCTTTTTTTAGTCCATGGGGGGTATCCTGTTCTCATTCGCTAACCATAGTTGGGGTAGGAGTTGTGTTAATTATTTTTCTAACTGCCTTCACTCAGGATTGAACTCTGGATCCAGAGATAACTGTCATTTAGAACTGTCTTAACCTAACTTCCTTATACACTAGGCCATGTGTCCAACAGGATACCCCCGTGGACTAAATAAAGGGTTAGGTCGTGATGGCTCCCGATTACGACAAGAAAGTTCACGAGTTCGAAAATAAGGTTCCCGAGTCCGACAAGCAATACCTGAAGAAGGCCAGATGGCATATCGGCCGAAACGTTGTACAAATAACAATGAAGATGGGGACAATAGTCCGAATAACGCAGATAATACTAATCTTCAAGCCTCATCTCAAAAATTTAGAGAAATAGACTTTTTCTTTATTTCAATGACCTTCAAACTCATGAAAGTTCCTACGTTTTTAAAGTTTATTTTCTGATAAGTACTAATTTGGGTGCATTTTCAGGGCACTGTTTGGTAGATGTTTCATCAACATTACCCCTAGGTCCACTCTGACCCGGAGTGGTAGTATCTGTTAGGGTCACAGATTATCATGTACATTAATGAAATAGATCACTAATTAGAACTGAGACTACTCTAGTAGTGTCCTCTCCAGGCGGAGTTTAACAGGTATGGATCCGTGTTTTCCTTCTCCTTGATTGGTTGCCTAACCAAGGTTAAAGAGTCCAGTCTGCACTACTATTTTACCCATAGCTGGAGAGAGAGTAGTTGGATTCACACTTTTTCCAAGGGTATTACCGCTATGTGAACTGTAACTCGGGTCCATGAGTCCATTTCCTACGACTCTAACCATTATACCACGGGCTTCCAACCAATATCAAATGAAAACAGCTTCCTCCAGGATTTGATCTCGAATCGACGACTCTAAACACGCCTCCATGATAAAGCGTGGTATAGTTCCGTTACAAATATTTATCCTTGGTTTTATACAATATAAACTATCTGATAGTGAGGTTTCAGTTTGGAGTTCTGGGGAATGTGGAGTACCCCTTCATCACCATTACCCCCAGGTCCACTCTGACCCGGAGTGGTAGTATCTGTTAGGGTCACATGTATGGGTAAAATAGAAATATGAGTTTGAAAAAATGTTTAAAAGAAAAATTGAGAACCCATCAAGAATGATTATTATAAAAACGTCTTTGGCATAAAATGACCCAATGATGTAAGTTCACAGACCTACAAAAATCACCCACTCACTCTCTTGATGTTAAAATTCTCAACAGAAAACTTGATTACAGTGTGTGGAGAAAGGTAGACAAACACGGGATGTTATAGAAAATGGATGTTTATTGTGGGTAGTGGTGTCGACGATGCAACGTTTCGGTCTGTTAGACCTTCTTCAGGACTTGGATATAGTACTTGCTTCAATGATGGGCATTTTCAAACAGAAACGTTGCATCGTCGACACCACTACCCACAATAAACATCCATTTTCTATAACATCCGTGCTTGTCTAATATATATATATATATATATATATATATATATATATATATATATATATACCAGCCCCCGCACGAGTAGGATGTAACACAAGGTCAATTTCTTAAACTCAAATAAACTCCTATACATTTTTGAATACCTAATTACCAATAGAAGTATTCGGCATAAAATAACCCAAGGGATTGACATGCAGTAAAAACCCAACCAACCAACCATACCCAATGGGTTGACATGCCCTAAACCCAACCAACCGCCAAAGTTTGATACAATATCAATGTCTTTCGTCGAAACGGTATCAGAAATTTAAGTTCAATTCTGCGAGCGATCCAATGTGTGTGTGTCGTTAGCATTATTATTTTGAGTAGTGATGGGGAAGGGAGGTAAATTTGTCAGCAAACAATTTTTATTTATAATTCGTGTGAAATGATTCTTGCACAAGATACGGAAACAAGTCTGACCGCTCAAATAACAATAGCTTTGCCCGAAGCTGCATTCAGATTTTTACAGTTGATATTTCGATTCCAATTCACAATGAAAAAACATAACTTGAAAATAAATAATGAAATAAAAAAAAGAATAGATAAAAAAAGATAAATAAATGAGTAAATAAATAAAACAAAACTTGGAAATGAATTTAAAAAATACCAAAAAATAACGCATAAATAATACAGACACGTCCATCTTTTACTTATTTATTTATTATTATTATTATTTCTTCTTGTTTCCTCACACTCATAAAACTTATATATCTTGTTTTACTTTACTTGCCACCTTTACAATCTGTTTATCTTCATCTTTATCTATTTTTTAAATCAGTCTCTCTTTACAGTCATTTTTTTTTTATCAGAGATCTCTATTAAAACCAAGTAACTTACATACACACACCTGCATGTAGAAAATAGCACGACAATCACATGAAAAGAAATTTTTTTTTTTTGTCTAAGCTTACATTAATCAAATGGAATATGTGCAGGTGTTCATTTCATGTCTTTTTTGGACCGTGCTGATAGAAACACACATGCTCTTCCTTTCTTTGAGCCTTGTGTTAAGAAATGCATTTGCTTATCTATATATGAATACTCGTCCTTTTTAATTGCACGAACGTTAATATCTTACAACACCCTCTGGGTAAAAATGAGACTGTGCAAATCGTCCAAGAGCAAATGCAAAAAAGTGAATCCTATTTATTCTTATTTCTTATGTCGTCAACTAAGCTAAATAATAGACCATTCCCTTTTTATTATAGAGAAAGAAATGGAAGAAAAAGGACACGCTACACAGAAATATATAATAAGAAAGAAAGAGTAGAAGAAAAAGGAGATGGTATGAGCATGCGGAAGTGATAATGCTAATCAGTTTCAATAGAACATAATAAAAAGATGAAAAGAAGTAGAGAAAGAAAAAAGAAGAGAGAGACACAGAGAGAGAGAGAGAGAGAGAGAGAGAGAGAGAGAGAGAGAGATTGGTATAATTTTACATGTTTTTTTTTCAAAATAGCTCTTAAGTAAACATCAACATTTGTAATGATTAAATTATCATACTGTGGTATATCCACTGGTCCTGCTAGTAGGGGTATATATAGAGTAATATAAAATAAACAGGTATGCCCACACACACACACACGCACACACATTGTTAAGAAATGCATTTGCTTATCTATATATGGAAATACGGTGAGGAAATTAATCCGACAATATGAGAAGAAAATATTTTAAAAATATAACACAGGATGTTATGATTAGGGGAAACAATTTTATGTGTCAATACTTAAGCATTTCAGTATATTGTACCATCTTCAGGACACTGTTAAGTACTACGTTTATGTGAGTGATAAAATGAAAGATATTAAGTGTATAGTGAATGTGTGAATATGACACATATGATATTATATGATATTCACGCATTCACTATACACTTAACATCTTTCATTTTGTCCCTCATATAAACATTATTTAACAGTGTCCTGAAGATGGTACAATATACCGAAATGCTTTAGTATTGACACATAAAAGTGTTTCCCCTAATCATAACATCCTGGGTTTGTTATATTTTTAAAATATTTTCTTCTCTTATCTATACATGAATACTCGTTCTTTTTAATTGTACGAACGTTAATATCTTACAACCCCATCTGGCTAAAAATGAGACCGTGCAAATCGTCCAAGAGCAAATGCAAAAATGTGAATCCTAATTATTCTTATTTCTTATGTCGTCAACTAAGGTAAATAATAGACCATTCGCTTTTTATTATAGAGGAAGAAATGGAAGAAAAAAGACATGCTACACAGAAATATATAATAAGAAAGAAAGAGTAGAAGAAAAAAGAGATGGTATGAGCATGCGGAAGCGATAATGCTAATCAGTTTCAATAGAACATAATAAAAAGATGAAAAAGTAGAGAGAGAGAGAGAGTGTGTGTGTGTGTGTGTGTGTGTGT
Source organism: Doryteuthis pealeii (assembly GCA_023376005.1). NCBI lineage: Eukaryota > Metazoa > Mollusca > Cephalopoda > Myopsida > Loliginidae > Doryteuthis > Doryteuthis pealeii. The sequence continues at coordinate 25,204,923 of CM042159.1, read as the reverse complement.
GTGTGTGTGTGTGAAAGAGAGAGAGAGAGGGAGAGAGAGAGAGAGTGTGTGTGTGTGTGTGTGTGTGTGTGTGTGTGTGTGAAAGAGAGAGAGAGGGAGAGAGAGAGAGAGAGAGAGAGATAAATCAAGATTAGTATAATTTTTACATGTTTTTTTTTCTTTTCAAAATAGCTCTTAAGTAAACATCAACATTTGTAATAATTAAATTATCATACTGTGGTATATCCACTGGTCCTGCTAGTAGGAGAATATATACAGTAATATAAAATAAACAGATATCTCTCCCAACCACACACACACGCACATACAAACACAAACACATAAACACGCATACACATGCATATGCTTATATGGGAATATATAGAGTAATATGAAATACCGAGGCACACTCACACATACACAAACACACACACACTCACACACACACACTCACACATATTGTTAAGAAATGCATTTGCTTATCTATATATGGAAATACGGTGAGGAAATTAATCCGACAATATGAGAAGAAAATATTCTAAAACTATAACAAACACAGGATGTTATGATTTGGGGAAACAATTTCATGTGTCAATACTTAAGTATTTCGGTATATTGTACCATCTTCAGGACACTGTTAAATAATGTTTATGTGAGGGACAAAATGAAAGATGTTAAGTGTATAGTGAATGTGTGAATATGACACATATGATATTATATGATATTCACGCATACACACACACACACAAACACACACTCACACACATTGATTTAGCTTTATCGCTTCAGCACGCTCACCCTTTTTCTCTCTCTTATCCCACTCTCTTTCTTTCTTTTTATATTTTTCTGTGCAGCATGTACTTTTTTCTTTATAATTAAAAAAGAATTGTCGATAATTTAGCTGAGGTAACGACACTATATAAGAAATAAGATTTCGGTGGATAAACAACACCAGATAACAAGTGTATTTTGGCAGCATTTTTTCTTTTATACAAGTTTCGTTAAACTGTACAGACAATTGCTGTCGGACAAGTTTTTCATTGATCCGTTCCAATTTTCGGGCCATCTTTCTAGTGTCGGGGTGTAACTGGTATAACAGTCCCCCAAAGATTTCCAAACGTGCGCTTTCGGCAATACAATTTGCCATCCTCAGGTGTGAAACGATGGTATGATTTCGTGTCTCGTTTTTAACGAAAACGAGTACTAGCAAGGAAATATATTATATATATATATATATATATATATATATATATATAATCATTCACATAACAAAAGATTCTATGAATTTCTTAATCGTAATCTATACATATATAAAGGGCAGTTGTGGGTATGTATGTATGGGTGTATGTCCGGTTGAAACTACTTACTTAATAGTTAAAATAGTTTTGTCTTGTTATTGTTTTAGTTTTAAATCAGTACTAAAAGTAAAGACGTCAGGGTGGCCTAAAGTCGGTATCAGCCAATCAGCGAGGGAGTCTATCCCGTTTTCAATAGTGCTAGACCTATGAGATTATTTAAGTGTCAGAGGTGGAGCGACACACCTACCATCAGCTCCTTATTTTACTGCACAGATCTCTGTGCTACTCATACGCTGAGTTGTCGAGGACCGGTATCGAACTAGGAACCTTGTGGTTTCTACATAGAAACCTTTTTTTTGTTGCTTTATTTCGTTTTATTATTTCCTTAAATTATCCAAATGCGAAATTAAAATCTCCTCAGATTATATTTTTGGTCGATACATACTTCTAATTTCCTTGCCTTTGTGTTGGGAAACATTCAGAACTCCAATTGTAAACACTACAGGGATTACATCCCTTATTTGCCACGGCTCCTTTATTTGACACTGGGGACACGAAAGGCAATTACCTCCCGTGTCTACCACTAACCCATAGGCGTCGTGGTCAACAAGGTGTAAAAAGGGACGCGCTAAAAGTCAAAGCCTCTTAGATCTCTTAGCGCTTTCTGCCTCGACAATCAAGATGCATCTCTGGCTTCCAATTGGAGATGGGATCACTTCACACCCCGCAACCTCGTGTCGCATGACATACGTTAAGAAATCAAGCAAACATCCTTAGATATCTACGTTATATACTCAATAATTAATTAGTAATCATTATTTAAACATAATTAGCATCTTATTTATCTCAGTCGGTAGAGTGTTCGGCTAGGAATCATAAGGTTCTTGGTTCGATACCGGCCCTCGCCAACTAAGCGTATGAAGTAGCACATGGATCTGTGCGGTAAAGTAAGGAGCTAAAGGTAGGTGGGGCGCTCTACCTCAGACGCAAAGACAATCTCCTTGGTCTAGCGCTAGTGAAAAGGGGATAGACCCCTTCGCTGTCTGACTGATACCGACATTAAGCCGCCCCGACGACTTTACTTAATTTCTTTCGTAAAATCTATCCGAAATATTTTTGCATCGGAACATCCCATGTTATTAATGCGATATTTACCACGTACCCCACGTGTACGGATTAGGCACAAGGCCCTATTAATGTGGGACCACCCACAAGCCCGTAACTCATGGGTGGCGAGTGCAAAAATTGTGTTGATCCCGTCGGCATTACCCCTCAACAGGGGTGGCTCAGGCGCTGGGCAATAAAAACTTCGAGCACATATACGATCAAAAAGTGCCATGAGGGCAATAGGGTTGAGACAATCATATAGGCACTAGGGCTTGGTGTGACCAGCCAACTGATCCGAAGAGGTCTCTACGACCGCCTGTCTATCCTAATAAGGGCCAAAGTAGATTGGTGCATCCTATGGACTGCTCGGCCACCAAGATTCCGTACTTAAGCATCATCGTCGCCACCAACGGCAAACAGGAGGTCCCATCACTTACTCTAACATGTACTACCACTCCGGGGTCAGAGTTGACCTGGGAGTAATGGCGATTGAGTGGTACTCCACACTCACCAGTGTTCCAGAATTGGAATTTCACTAAATGCCTAATCTGTTCCTACAATCTAAGCAGCAGAATTTATAAGTTCAAAAAGAGTTGATGACCAACAGTATATTTTGATCTTTGTTTAAGAATCATAATTTGGTAATCTGAACATTAACAACATAAATTAGAGTAACCTTGTTTCATTCATAACCTTGTTTCATCATTTTGAGGATCCCTTTTTTTGGTCGGCCATTTTCATTTCACCGTAAACAATACAACTGCTAGTTTTAACACGAAAATATCATAAGATGAGTTCTTAATATCAATTAAGTTCATTTCAAATAATTCACAAGCACAATTACGAACACATTTTATGATATTTTCATGTTAAAACATTAAGTTGTACTGATTCAAACAAATTCGTATTTTCAGAAAATGAAATGCCGACAAAAACAGACGGCTTCCTCAAAGTGGAAAAAAAAACAAGAGGAGGTTACTCTCATTTATGTAGCTAAAGTTCAAATTACCCATGATTTTTGTCTAAGAATCATGATAAGATAATACCAAGGAAACACAAACAACTTCGTCCAGAAATTTAACACAGCTTTATCTTTTCCTATGACGATAACCGTTGTGCTATGCGCGTCTCCTTATTATCAGCATATTCTAAGATACGTATTGAATTTTTACCTTTGATTCTATATTATGCGTATCTCAAGAAAATGAGTTCTCAGTTACATTCTCATTGGATGCTGTAAGAACATGACTCACTGAACAAATTAGTTTTATTCACTAGCTGCTCTACCCGCACTTTACTGCAACTATTTGTTTTTCAAATGATTTGTAATCGTGTCCAGGATAAAAAAAAAAAATTAAAAACAAACAAACAAAAGCAAAAACAAGCAAACAATCAAATAAGAAAACAATAACGAAAAAAAAGACAACAACAACAAAATACAATACAGAAAAAAGAAAACAAAAAAAGAAAAAAATGATCTGGTTCCAGTCGTATGTATTTACTTGTATTTATTTTCGCCACTGGTAGAATGTAACACAAAGTCACAATTATGCGCAGCCAGTGAGGTTCAAACTCACTATTCATTAGTAATGTATTTGTGAAACTAACTTGCTAAACTTAACACCATGATGGAAAGTTTTTATCTGCAGAGGTACAGTCGGTATATTCTAAAGTTCCAGTCGACAAGCCTTGAATAAAAAAAAAAATTAACGTTCCGTTCATTGTTCATTTCTATCTTGGTAAATACAGCTTAAAACTCGGCACTTTTGACACACCTTGTATTCTGAAAGAATTTAACGTTCCATTTTTTTCATTCTATCTTGTAAATACAGCTTCAAACTCGGCACTTTTTGACACACCTTGTATTCTGAAAGAATTGGGCATTTTTTGACATTGTATTCTGAAAGATTTAACGTTCCATTCATTGTTCATTTCTATCTTGGTAAATACAGCTTAAAACTCGGCACTTTTTGACACACCTTGTATTCTGAAAGAATTTAACGTTCCATTCATTGTTCATTTCTATCTTGGTAAATACAGCTTAAAACTCGGCACTTTTTTGACACGCCTTGTATTCTGAAAGAATTTAACGTTCCATTCATTTTTATTTCTATCTTGGTAAATACAGCTTAAACTCGGCACTTTTTGACACACCTTGTATTCTGGAGAGAAAAAATTAACGTTCCATTCATTGTTCATTTCTATCTTGGTAAATACAGCTTCAATCTCGATACTTTTATGACACACCTCGTATCAAACTCGATGGGTCATTTAATGCTGGCAAAGTTATGAAAGATTCGTAGCGATAGTTTCGAAAAGAAATTCTAAATCCAGTTTTATAAACACATTTCTATTTAACCCATTGATGGGACCCTAACAGGTAATACCACTCTGGATCCACAGTGGACCTGGGAGCAATGGTGATGAAGGGGTGCTCCACATTTCACAGACCTCCAGAACTAGACCTCACCCTCAGATAGTTTGATGTCATTCCTAGGACACCAAGAACTTCAGCCACCGCCTTCTAGCACCCATATGATAAAAAAGGTTGGTGCTTGCCATGAAGGCAATTGGGTTGGGACAATCTTATACAGGCTAGGGCTTGACATGATCAGCCGATTGATTGATGTGGGGCTACCCGACCACCCGCCTAGCCTAAGGGTCAAAGTTGAGTGCTGTTCAGCTAACAGGATTCCGTTCTTAAGCATCATGGGTCGCCACCCAGGTGGCCATATTTGGGGGTCTTACCCCTCTGCAGAGGTGCAGTCGGTGTATTCTAAAGTCCCAGTCGACAAGGCTACCCGAATTAGAACCTCGCCACATGATGTTTAAGACTATAGGGTAGACGAATATGAATGATAATAAATTTAATATTGCTGTCACGACTTTTTCTGGTGTAAAGTTTTGCCTTACTCATCTTATTAGAGCAAATAATATTAAAACAGAGACAAGATTCGCAAGTCTGCTGGAGGAAAAGATGAAAGGTGGAAAAAGAAATGATTTCGAATTTCTCGGCAAACAAACTTTTCTTTATTTACGTTTATATTTCCAGGAAACATCCGATGACAAATTTAGTTTATATGAGGTCAAATAAAAATATAAATAAACACACGTGTATATATATATATATATATATATTGTGAGTTCTACAAACAAACCACCGTCAAAGGTTTTCATCAATCAACATTTACACTTTTTTCAAAGGGAAGACGCTACTTTGAGGTTGAAAACTGCTGAGTCAACAACTTTAACTGAGTTAACATATATATATATATATATATATATATAAAAATTATGTGTGTGTGTGTGTGAGTGTGTGTCTGTTTTATATTTTTATTTGACATCATATAAACTAAATTCAGTATCTACTTCTAGATGATGATCTAACTTCTCTTTTTCTTTTAGTTTGATGATACATGATATCTACTGAGATATACTGCCTTTTAATATATATATATATATATTATATATATATATGGTCTGTTGGTTGGTTTTGAAGCCTATCACAATGCAAGTGTAAAGAAAAAGAGAAAGGGAGGTAACTATGGTGTTGTTTGTTAACCTATGATTTATACTTAATATTTGAGATAAAAATCTTTTCCACAGAAGATCCCCAGAACTGAAGTTGTTGCTAATGACTGTCTATTTCACTCTGTCTCATGCCTTCTAAAATCTCTCTGTCTGTCTGCCTGTGTGTGTGTGGGGGGGTGTTTGTTTATGTGTGTGTGTGTGTTCAGTTTTTGATCTGACTCGCCCTCTAAGCATATTTTTTTTGTTTACTAACAGGACCATCGCCAATCCAGAATTTGGCCTAACCTTTTTTTGTTGTTGTTATGGTGTCTATTCATTTATGGGCGTGTGTGTATCAAAATCACCCGTTGTCCTGTTGTAGTGTGTGTGTGTGTGCGTGCGTGTTCTTAAATCTCAACACCATGTGTGTGTGTGTGTTGTGAGTGTGTGTGTTATGTATGGTGTGTGTTTGTGGGTGTGTTGTTCGGTTTTCTGTGCGTGCCTTATTCATATACATTTATATGTGTGTATGTGCGCGCTGGATTTAGAAGCTTAGAATGAAATTGATTTTATCAAAAATTGTAATTATAGATTCTGCTAGATTTGATTTTATCTTTTTTTTTTTCGGAAAGACTGTCAATAAGCAGATTTTGACTCCATGTCCACGCTACCTTAACTCAAATGTAAACGGTCTGTAAATGATATTTAGCACTACTGCTTAGAATAGAGCTCGTATTATCAACAAAATGATATACGATGGTGTTTCAAAAAGTAATGCCATTTTCTTTATTTCATGTGAAGTATTTTATAAAACTAAGGCCTAACGAGGCTCAGAGCAAGAATCCACGAGTAAGACCCAACTTGCCAATTGACAATTTCCTTCTTCTGCATGACAATGCTCGCTCACACACAAGCATCAGGACAAGGGAGAAAATCGTCTCATTCGGGTGGACAACTTTAACATTCTTCATTCTCACCAGATTTAGCGCCTTCAGACTATCATCTCTTTGTCCTCAGGAAAGAGGATTTGAGAGGCAAACATTATTCCAGTGACGAGGAAGTGAAATCTGTAGTGAACAAGCGGTTCAAATAACGTCAACAGAATTTTTAGAGGGTTACATGCTCTCATTCGAAGGTGGAACATTGCTATTGAGAGAAATGGTGACTGTGGAAGTAGGGATGGGATTCACAGAAGACCAGCTTCATTTTGATGTATGATACATTTTCTATGTTGGTAAATATACCTGTCCTAAATGTGGAGAAATATAACAAACACGGAATATATATATATATATATATATATATATATATATATATATTATATATATATATATCTCTACTCTTTCTCTCTATCTTTCTCTCTCTCTGTCTGTCTGTCTGTCTCTCTCTCTCTCTCTCTCAGACTCACCATCCGTCCCTATTAGCCATCCTTTTTGGTAAGTCATCTAGACAACATCCAGTGCCCGTACAGTACTTATGAAAGTGAGTTTTTCCAAGTTGGTCATCATTGGTGTGTCCTATGTGTATGAGTCTATCAGAGAACCTGTCTTATGAGTTAGTCTTTATTCGACTGCAGTGACCAGCATGTTTTGCTCATCTCATTATGATGGTTTGAGTGATAGGAGGTAAGTGATCTTACAACATTTGTAAGCCCATAAAAGAGCATTACAAATGTATTGCCATTGCAATCACTTTAGAGAAAAGCAATGGATTACGTATGAACCTTTTTATATTAACAGGGACCATGTTCAAAAAGTAAAACACACTCAAGTTGAAGACCTTCTAACTTCCAAATAACAAAGATAATTAATGTTTTAAAGGAAGCTTTTTCCTCTGTAAGATAGTTGAACTTGTCCAACGAAACACTTATAAAGATAGGAATACGCGTGGTTATTTGTAGTCGAGTTACATAGAAGTATTCTAGTAGACTAGCTAGTCATACTCTCATATTAGAAAACTGCGCGTTGACTGTATTATTTATATTCATGTACAAAAATAATAACCTTTTTCCGGATGTTCAATGTTTTTAATTGATCAATTCAGTCAAAACAATTTAAAAAGTCCGGATTTACAAGAGCTAGATCAGTCTTGGAAAAATACAAAGTGGCAAATATCTTCTTTTTTTTTTCGTACACCCGGAACAACAAAATCACGAAAACAATCTAAGTTTAGGCCAAAATTCAGAAAAACAAAAATTTAGCGGTAAAAGAAAAGAGAACAAACGCAACTTTCATCACGTTTACAACTGCACGAATATCAAAACAATTCTTCATTGTGCCAGTTTTGGAAGAAGCAGAATTTATCTCAAAGATATTTGCCAGCGTAACATTGAAAGCCAAAATAACAAAACCATATTTTTTTCATTTAGGCTATGACAATAATTCGACCAATCAGGATCCACGGTACAATTAAATCAACAATAAATTCTTGCCTTGCCGAACAGCAAGGAGCCCTTGTCAATACAAATCAGCAACAACAACAGTATGGAATGATATAGCGCAACAAAAAAAAAGGAATAGAGAGATGAGAGAATAAAGATGAAAAACAAAGTGTAGGTTTAAGAAAACAGGAAAGACTCTCCAAGAAGAAGGACCGTACTCTTCAAAGCAAAGAAATCATTGTTGGCGCAGAACAACTTTAGTGGCGACCACATCGAAGGAATTCCCTTATAAAAGATGGTGACTATAGTGAATGAAAACAAAGAGAACCGCTTGTTGCGTTTTCTGAAGAGTAGAGACAGGGAATGCAACAAACCCGTTTTTCAAAACTGAGAGAAGAAAAAAGTCAGCGGGAAGGCGGAAACCGCACGTTTCAATAGACGATGGAGAATTGGAAAATAAAATAAAATAGAGCATCGTCACTGCAAACGAAAAGGCTCCATTAGAATGAAAACAGTATGGCGGACAGAGAAGCTTAGAATGTCTTATATACAGCAATGAAAGAAAGCGAAAAAGTAGACAAATTTAGGAAGCGCGTGGCGTAATGGTTAAAGTCATGGAAATGGACTGGTCGCCACAAGTTCAATTCCTGGACGTGGTAATTGCATTTCACTTAGCGCTAATACCCTTGGGAAAGGTATGAATCCTACTCTCCCTCCAACTATGGGTAAATAGTAGGGCAGACTGGGCTCTTTAACCTTGGTTAGGCAACCGGTATAGGAGAAGGAAAACTCTGAATTCAAACCTGCTGAACTCCGCTTAAGAAATTGACCTTGTGTCGCATCCTGCTCGTGCGGAGGGGTTGGTAAATATATATATATATATATATATATATATATATATATAACAGCAATGAAATGACAATAGCTACAAGAGTAAAGACAGAAATGTTAACAAAGAAGTGAAGGAGCAGGTATCATTTCAAGTGAAAAAAAAAACGGGTAGATTTTTGGTAGAATTGTTACATAATCTATGCGGTTGCATAAGATTATTGTCAATCCCTGTATTTCGAAAGGGATGGCCCTTTTCATATCACGGCGGGACTTTCCATGGAATAGTACAGAAAGCCCGCGAAATACGTGAAGTCACGTGGGACCTGGTCGGGTCCTCAGTTTTCAGTTGGACGTCGGGCAGAGAAGATGTGCTGCCTTAACTGGAACTCACTGCATACGCGCGCTATGTTAGTCAGATGTTAGTTACATGAAAGTTTAGTTAAGGAAATAAAAGTTTAAGAAAATTAACACGGTCTTGTGGTTGGTAAATGTCTTGGTAAACAGACTGAAAATGAAGAAGAAATGAGTTAAGTGCGACCGAGCACCAAGACGAAGTCCGGATGTTAGAAGAGACGCTAGAAGATGAACAGAATAAGAATAAGAAAGAAAGTAAGAAAAGGATATACAACAGAATGAAAAGAAAATCTCACTGATGTAAGTACCTTATTTATCTTGACACACATTTGGACATTATTAATAAGAAAATAACTGACTGTAAGGCTGTTGGAATTTTTTATATATATATATATATATATATATATAATATATATATAGTCCAGAGAAGAAATCTTCCTTACGACATAGGTTTTTTTATTGTCGCAGTTTGAGAGCTCAATGTGTGCTCTTATTGTTATCATTTATATTTATAACAAAAGACTTAGAGATCTTGCATTATAGACTATTCAGGGAGCTATGTCTAATACTCATCAGATGCGAATGTGTTGATTGCATCTTTTGTTATTTATTTAAATATATATATATATATATATATCAACCCCTTCACGCGAGAAGGATGTGACACAAGGTTATTTTTAAACGGAGTTTAACAGGTTTGAATTCAGAGTTTTCCTTCTTCTAGACCGGTTGCCAAACCAAGGTTAAAGAGAATAGTCTGTCCTACTATTTATCCATAGGTAGAGGGAGAGTAGGATTCATACCTTTCCCAAGGGTATTAGCGCTAAGTGAAATACAATTACAACGTCCAGGATTGAACTTGGGGCGACGAGTCCATTTCCCATGACTTTAACCATTACACCACCGTTTCCAATTTTTGTATATAAGGTGTGCTACAATACACCGCTTTAATCTATAGACTAAGCGAGGTCACGTGGTTTAAGCCTCAGCCAATCAACAGCCTGAATGTGTAGCTGGTTGACTACTTAATCACGGATACTGAGAGACGTCCATTCACAATCATTGACGAAGGACTTGCCAGACTGAGGAGCACCAAGGAACAACCAAAGGGTTATTTATCCGTAGATCGAAACTACGCTCTTTAACACAGATGATATCCGTTGGACGTGCGCTCATGCTTGAAACCTGAAAGATGACCCATAAAATTGTAACAAAGGCAAAAAAGAAAAATGTTTGCCCGATATGATATAATTGGTTGGTTGGTTGGTTTTTACGGCATTTCAACGCTTGTTGGGTGATTTCAGGCCTAAGCCATAGCACCTAAATGGTTGTCTCATCCCTATTGCCCTTATGGTAAGCCCCAGCCCTTTTATAATATATGAGCTAGAAAGCGGTGGCTGAGTCTTAATGTCATGGGTATGGAGTTCCAAATCCGGAGCTCTGTGGAATGTAAAGTACTCCTTCATCATCATTACTCCAAGGTCTACAATTACCCGGAGTGGTAGTACCTTTTGGTCTCCAATATATGAGTGAAATAGATGAAAAATGGGTTTTAAAAAATAAGTTTTAAAAAATTGAGTTTAAATAAAATTTCATATTAATAGACCAAAACGTTGTCGGCATAAAATAATCCGTCTAAGTTTGACATGCCGTAAAATCAAACTTAACAAATCAGTTAAAGAAATATACGTAAGCAGAGAAGTAAGTTGTAAGTAAAGTTGTTGGGCCGGCCTAAAGTCGGTATCAGCCAGACAGCCAGGGAGACTATCCCCTTTTCACAAGCGCTAGGAGATTGTTTCGGCGTTGAGGCGAGGCGCCAAACCTACCATCAACTTCTCACTTTATGCACATATCCATGTGCTGCTCTGTGTGGCGAGGGTCGGAATCGAACAAGATAAAATCGAGGTTCGCTAGCCGGACACTCTATCGACTGAGCTAAGCCGGCTGT
>CM042159.1:25166016-25183516 GCA_023376005.1 Doryteuthis pealeii | reverse complement strand
AGGTAGACTGCGTTTTTTAACCTTGACTAGATAATCAGTTCACAAAAAGGAAAACTCTGAATTCAAACCTGTTAAACTCCGCTTAAGAAATTGACTTTGTGTCGCATCCTGCTCGTGTGGACGGGTTGGTAAATATATATAATTTACAGTCCCCAATGATTACTGAATAAACGACACCTTCTTTTCTTCAAGAGTGTACACCAGATAGAATTGGAAGAATGGGTCAACCGAAACGTTGCGATAATAACGAGTTCAAAATAAAGAAATGCGCCCAATTGTTCTACCAAATCTGGGTAAGGAAGACTCAATTCTCAAATTTATGGACGGATGGTGACTGACATTCGGAAAGAGGGCGCCCATATTGGGAAACTGACATTACGGCGCAACAACCAGACTCAAGCCAGTTGATTCAACCTTTCAAATTGTCTTAAATCATTGACGCTACCTTCAATACACATTCGCTGATATGTTTCTACGTACTGTTATTTTGACAAATCATACACACACACACACGCACTTATCCACCAACATTGGTGCATAGTTCACAACCTCCTTTAGACACACTCCTCCCCCCACCAACCTGCATCTTGCTAAAACATCCGACACCCCCAAACACTTGCCCAGTGACGTGAAATGAATAGTAGATCAAAGATTCCAATGTCTATAGAAATGGTAAGAGATTTGTGGTGGTGGGGGTGTGGGTGAGTGTGCGTTACATTGTCACAAGTTAAGAATAGGCACGAGAGGACGAACAAGGCGGGAAAGGGAAAGGGGAACGAAAAGGGCGGAGAAGGGGTAACGTTGGAATGGAGTCAAATCTTGCTGACATGTCGAGTATGACTGATTGGCTGTGTATTCTGGCTGGAGGCCAGTGTTTAATCGGTCCGCTGTACATTTTGACGGCTTACTCTACTTGTAAATTTAAGAGCGAACGGCGTCTGAACCACCACATCAGTACAACAGCCTATTTGGAGCATTGTGTGGCAGACAATCGATAGCTGATGACAGTAATAAACTGCTGATCAGAGAATCGCTAAATAGAACCAGACGGTATCCAAGAAAGATACAGAATATTGTGGTTAATAAGGTTATTCAAAAAATACTTAAGTATGACGAAACATACATAAGAGAATAATTAAGAATTAGCTGGACCCGTGGATATACCACAGTATGATTATTTAATTACTACAACTTTTGATATGTTAACTTGAGAGCTATTGCTAATAGTCCAATAAGTAAAATGTATGATAATCTTGATTTCACTTTCTCTCATTTATTCTTTCTTTCCTTCATTTCATATTTTCATTATGTTCGATTGAAAGAGGTTAGCGTTATCGCTTCTACGTTATCACTCCCTCTCTCGACCTTTTCACTAGTCTCTTTCTTTCGTTCTTTCTTTCTTATTATATAGTTTTTGTGTAGATTACGTATGTTCACACTAGGAACAAGTCATGTATCCCGATTACGCATTGGTCGTAGAAGACTAACTCACTCCTATATACTCAAACAAGAACAACCACAATATGAAAGATCTGTTTGAAAATGTCAACATGGAGGATACTCTCTCTTTTTTTAGGGAAATAAAATTATACCATAGAATATAGAAATGAAACAAATCAATAACATACAAATTAATCCCCAATAATGCTAACACATTGTTAAAACCAATTACTAAAAAGTATAACTATAAATACACGATATGTATAAATTCCTAACCATTAGGCATGACATAACCCCAGACGGGTTGATGGCATATCAATAAACAATAAAATCAATAAACAAACAAACAAACAAACACTCTCTTTATATATGTCTCCTACTCTCTTTCTTTCTTTTTTCTTTCTTTATTTTTCAAAACAATATCCTGTATTCGTTACTAAGAACTGCCAATGTACGCAAGTATAGCCCAAGAAGAGCCCAAGTAATTTACAGTCACAAAGAACACAGAAAATGCCAAACCTACAACAGACCCAGAATACCAGATTTTCCGATTCAGAATTCCAGATATAAAGAATAGCAGATACCACAGATCCAGTTTGTTGGTTGGTTGATTTTTGTTTAATGGCATATCAACCATTTTTGGGTTATTTAATCCCACATCAAGTCATTTTGATATTCAGATAGGTACAATACCTGCTGTTGCCTAAATGTCACCCATTTAAGTATTATGTAAGCGCATCGCTGCTTAACTTCGGCGATCTACCGGGAACCGGTCCTTTCAACGCGACTTGACCGTCAGCTACTACAGATGCAGATAAGTATATACAGTACATACTCATTCTATTCAACGCCAAGTCACATATTCAGTTTGTTTGTTTGGTTTGTTATGTTTTACGGCATATCAACCTCAGTGGGTCATGTAATGCCGATAAAGTTTTGAAATAAATTCATTTTTAATGGATAAACATTTTTTTTAGAAATACATTTTTCTTTTTAACCCATTGATGGTACACTAACAGGTACTGCCACTCCGAGTCATAGTGGACAAGGGAGCCATGGTGATGAAGGGGTGCTCCGCATTTCCTAAATCTCCAGAACTGGAACCTCACCATCAGATAGAGTTTAACGACATTCCTAGGGCATGTAGACCCTCAGTTGCCGCCTTCTAGCACCCATATTATAAAAAGGGTTTAGGCTTGCCATAAGGGCAATATGATTGGGGCAATCATATAAATGCTAGTGCTTGATGTAACCAGCCGATTGATCGTCTAGCCTAAGTAAAGGTCTAAGTGGAGTGTTGCAGGTCATGGACTGCTCATCTTCCAAGACTCCGTCCTTAAGTATCACGGTCGCCACCCACGGCCAACAGGTCGACCCATTTGGGGGAGTCTTACCCATCTGCAGAGGTGTAGTCAGTACATTCTAACGCCTCAGCCGACAGGGCGGATATTCATTTTTATTACAGTTTGGCAATGAATGAATCTACAAACTCCTTAAAGGATACCACAATGATTTGATAACAAATGTTACAATAATAATTTTTAAACCATTTGTATGATTTCTCTTTAAGCGGCTCTTTTGCATACTCAGATAAAACTCAAGTTCAAATCCTACACGAGGCCGTTTGCATCTAAGTTAAAAATGCGAATGGTAAAATTTGTGGAAGCGAATCCAAAAATTATTAACACACAGAAGAAGAAGAAATTAATACTTTTTAAACCATTTGTATGATTTCTCTTTAAGCGGCCCTTTCGCATACTCAAATAAAACTCGGGTTCAAATCCTGCACGAGGCTGTTTGCCTCTAAGTTAAAAATGGGAAAAGTAAAATTCGAGGAATCGAATCCAAAAAATTATTAACACACAGAAGAACAATAAGAAATGAATACTTTTTAAACCGTTTGTACGATTTCTCTCTAAGCGGTTCTTTCGCATACTCAGAAAAAAACCCCTCCTTGCATTCAATAAAGATGCGTTTGACTAAGCTGATAGTATTTGTCTTTGGTGAATGACGTGATTTAGGTGTGGCGTTGGAAATGCGAATAGCGCTGTAGGGTGCATCTTTGATGCAGGACTTCATGGGGAGGCCAACGACGAATGTGGCTGGGGTTAAAGGAATGGATGTTTATTCAATCGACAAAGAGGCGTGTTTCTGAAACGTTTGGCAGGAATACAAAATAGAAAGGACATCAAAAAAGAAATTAAAAACAGAAACAGAAATTCAAATAGAGTGTCAATGGATTTCGTGTAGAAGAGAAAGCATTAATTCCATTTCAATTTCTGTGCGATAAGACATGTGTTTGTAAATACATAAATAAATACACATATATGAATAATTATGTGAACGGACTTACGTATCACGATATACTCATTAGTTGAACTAGTACAAAATAAAAAACACCCTCCGGGCGATGTAAAATAGATTTTTGAAATATATTGGCTGATGGGTTGGGAGTTAAAAATTCAATGTCAGCGAGTTTGTACCCTAAGTAAGTAAAATCATCAAATTCATTAAAAGATTAAAAAATAAAACAATTTGAAATGTAAACTTTAAATATATATCAAAATAAAACAAACTATATATAGATATTTATCAAAATTATTATTATATTTATCAAAACTTGTTTTAAAAAACAATGAGGACTGTCTAATGTTGCATGTTCAAATTTTGAGTGTATTTTTTATTCTATGTTTTGACGATTTTGGGTAATGTGACGTAAGCAGTGACGTAATTTGTGTTACAAACAAAAACCGGAAGCGAATCTCCATTATTAATAGATGTTGATCTGAAATCTTCTTTACATAATGTTGAATATATAAATAATATATTATATCTAATTTATATATATATATATATATATATATATATATATATATTGCATATGAACCACCTACGACTTCTCTCAACACCTAACACCTGTGGCATCATTATCAGAACCTCACTAGCTACACACCCCATCTGCAAAAAAACAACAGAACCCCAACTACCAACTCCTGCTAAGACAAATAATTGACCACCCCTTCCCTATTCACGACCTCTTAATTCCCCAGTATGAAAATGTTCGCCGTTGAAGCAAGAACTCAATCAAACATCCTGAAGAAGGTCTAACAGACCGAAACATTATAACGTCAACATCAGTACCCACAATAAACATCCATTTTGTAAAACATCCCGTGTTTGTATACCTTTCTCCACATATATAAATAGTTGGAGAAACTTGGAGTTAAAAACATTTGCAAGTGTGACACAACGAGGTACTTAATTTTGTTGGTGTTTACTAATTTTTAACGAAATAGGAAAAGTATGAAAATTATTTTCGTTAGTCACAGAAAATGTTTTCTTTTTTTTAAATGGAGAACATTAAAATCAAAATATTGTATAAAGTTTCAAAGAAGAAAAAAAACCACATTTCCACTAATCTCCGAACCGTCACAAAGACGAGCGGACCAAGTTGTGTTGATCCCAGTTTTGCTGATCAAAGAAAAAAAGAATGGACACAGAAAGCATCGAAAGTGCAACTAGCCAAAGGCAGATATGGTAATCACGGAAGTAAGTCATCTCATCAAATACCGCGACTAGCATAGGACAACACCAGCCGTAGTATATTGTTTATTATGTTTTTTTATGTCAGGTTATACACTGTGTTGCATAGTAGTTATAGTAGTAGTCGTTAGTAGTTGTAGCCATCGTTGGTTCAGAAACAACATACGCAAGTCGTATAGTCAGAAAGGGGTTGTTTATTCCTTTTTAGGCTCGTGGGTTCTTTTTCAGAGAGAGAGAGAGAGAGAGAGAGAGAGAGAGAGAGAGAGAGAGAGAGAGAGAGAGAGAGAGAGAGAGAGTCAAATTATTCTATCATGTTCGGTACTACTATGCCCCGTCTGCCCCTTGCAAAGGCCCAGCCGAAAAAAAAAAATTTTTTCTCTTCTTCAGTTTCTCGTCCCGGTTGTGGGAGGGGCATTCACTTCCGCTTCCGGTCAAAACCCGGAACTTCCGTTTTTATTTTTATGTCTGGTTCCAGGGTCATTCATCTGTCAATTGCTCGGCCCCGTTGATTTTTTACCCTTCCAAACATTAACCTTAGTTATTATTTATGTTTCTTCACTTTTTCCAGAAATCCGATAATCGTTTTCTTTTCAATCCCCATATTTCCCGTAGACCATGATAATTACGTAGCTGTACTTGAGAATGAACATTCATTTTATATCTTCATACTCCGAGATAACGAATGGTGAGAGTAAGAGAGAGTCGAAGAACTCAGACTGCATACAAGGAGTCGACGGGAGTTATGATAGTCATTTGTGTCACATCCTACTTGTAGCCAACGGATTGGGTAAAAAAAGGGCGCCCCATCGTGGTGTAATATTTTGCACGCTTTTTTCGCATATCCATCGCTACCAAAAAAACGAGATCAACCTCGTTGAGAAAGCTACTTCATCAGAGTGGGTATCTCTGCCGACTCAGCCAAAAGCTATGCTGCAACATTTGCGAGTGAAAAGATGGCGAAAGGGAACCTTCAAATGATTGATCGGGCTATGCTAGAAGAGTTGGGAATCCTAGCAATGGGAGAAGCCATGTCTATTCTTAAACAAGCTAATGAGACCTCTACCCAGACAAAAACAACAACAACAACAAAAAAAAACAGAGAGTAACTGATTTTTCTATCATCGCTAGCAGCCTGCCTTGGTCAGTGGTGACTGGACGCTAGTCACAGCCTTCCTGTAAAGGTGAGTATGATCTTCATTCTACAGGTGTATTTAATAAAGGCGTTCCATCGTCGTGTCATATTTTGCTGGCTTGTTTCGCAGAACGATCACTACAGATAAATAGCGAGTTCAATCTCGGTGGATGCCCCATACTTCGGAACTAGCGTCACATCCTAGCTGAAGCAAATGGGTTGGGTAAATAAGTGCGTCCCATCGTGGTGTAATGTTTCGATCGCTTGTTTTCAAGGTCCATCACTACTGAAGAGCGAGTTCGATCACGCTGGATACAGTATACATTCGAATTTGGGTCACATCCTTACCCGTGGCGACAAGATTGGGTCAATGCCTACATACTATCCGCTTGATTCTATAAAATCGTGAAATGAGAAATCTTGTTCAAGGTCAAAGGCGACAGTAACTTAGAATATTAATGAACACAGCTTAACACCAGTACCCCAGCTATGGTTAACAGAATGAGAACAGGATAACCCCGTGGATTGAATAAAGTGTAGGGTTCAAAGTCCCGTGATGGCTCCCGATTACGACAAGAAGGTTCCAGAGTTCCAGAAGGCTCCCGAGTCCGAGAAGAAATACCTCAGGAAAGGCCAGAGGGCACATTGGATGAAACATTGTACAGATAACAATAATGATGGGGGAATAGTCCGAATAATCCAAATAATACTGATAATTCTTAAATTTGATTAAATCTTTGATTTAATAAAATTTGATTGAAATTGAAATTAAAATTAAAATTATTATTAAACTATGATTAATAATAAGTATAGATAAGCCCATTGCTAGATAATTCCATTCATAATAAATCGTTAATGAATTATATTAGATATAACAAGCAAAAATATGCGACGCACTTTTTAAAGTTTTGATGAATAAAACATTAAATTAGAAAAACTACCGAAACGCATATAAAACGATTACACTTATTTCATTTTATTTTAATTAATTTCTTTATAAAATTATACATAAGACCAAGTAATTCTTTATCAAACATGATGTTGTTAAAACCAGTATGCAAATTATCGCACAATATACTATGTAAACCTTTATTTATTATTCATCTATAAAACACATTGCGGGATATTAAACGTATAAATAACCCGGACTCTTTTGAAACCAATCTAACTCAGCAAAGAGTTTAATAGAGAACTAAATAAGAAGCTAATTAAGATTGAATAATGATTATCTAATAATAATTGTCCGATGTCTATTGATGAGTTGACAAAACAACCACCGAAAGGTATCGGTGACATCGAGCCAACCAAACCCATGATAACACACAAAAATATGGTATCATACAGCGTCGCCCGTCCCGCGGATTCTGGTGTGCGTTCCCAGGTTCGAGCTCTGACCCGTGTGTCGATAAGTAAGCTACAATGCCCCAAAAACATCACACACACACAAACCGCATCACGCCCAGAGCAGACAGACAAGATACACCCACTACTAACGTCATAGTTCTGAACGAAATAGCTAAAAAGACAACCACAGAACCTAGATATCAAACACACCTACTAAGGTGTAAAAATAACGTTAAACTTAGCAACATTTAACGTCAGAATACTAAAATCGATGAACCAACTACTCAAGTTAACGGCATTTCAGCCGACAAAAATATAAACATAATCTGTGTACAAGAGCATAGATTTGATCATAGAGAATTAGAATTAAGATATCACGAAACAGATAATGGTTGGACGTTTGTGTCGGTATCTGCGTGAAAAAAAAAACCCACAAATGCCACCGTAGGAGGTGTAGGAATGCTTCTCAACCCTCGAGCTCCTAAGATCGCTAAGCAGCATAGAAAAAATCCAAACATGCGCTACGTTTAATGGGAATCCCTGTATGATAGTAGTCTCGTGCTATAACCCCACTAAAGTCAGCGAAGAAACGGACATCGCAGGAGTTCTACTATGAGCTATCCTCCACATGCAGACAAATCCTCAAATACAATATCTTGATTATTGGGGGTGACATGATGCGCAAAAACGAGAACAATAGATACTGCTTACACAGCATCCCAAATAGAGAACTTCTTGACGAGTTCTCTCTTGAGAACAGGCTTGCATGTTTAAACACCAAATACAAAAAAAATTTTTAAGCAAAGTTCAACAGGCTTGAATTCAGAGTTCCCCTTCTCCTAGACCAGTTGCCTGACCAAGGTTAATGAGCCGAGTCTGTCCTACTATTTATCCATAGCTGGAGGAGGAATAGGATTCATACATTTCCCAAGGGTATTAGCGCTAAGTGAAATGTAATTATTAAATCTAGGATTTGAACTCATGGCGACGAGTCCATTTCCCATTACACCACGCGCTTCCATAAATCTATACATAGATAAAGGGCAGTTGTGTGTACGTTTATGTCCGGAGGAAACTTCGAAAATAAAACAATTAACGACAAAGTAAATATATATACATATTAGATATCACCAGTGCTTGGTTTTTGAGTAAAAATAATAAAGATTTGATTTATATTTGCGAAAAGGATTAAAAACAAAATTTAACTGCTAACAGAATGGAATTTTTTTTTGCGTTTAACATTTTGAATAGTAGACATTAACGTTTATTTTCAGAGTGACTGGATCAATGCAAGGTCTTTTTTTTTTACATGGTGATTTTAATGGAGCATCCGACGATGATCCAACTCACGATTGAGTAATAATGGATCTGCGGGACTAACTTTAAGAAAAAATCCCCCTCTACCCTGGCGATGCCGGGTGGCCGCTTCAAGTCCTTAAATAAATATAAACTACTTTCTTATATTTCTTTGATCTCAGTTCTGCCTTCCGTTCCTTCGACAGACAAATTCCGAGTAAAATCCATTCGGAGTTTTCTTTATAAAACGCACAATACATTCATTGATCGCTGAATTTATTTATTAGTTTATTGCAAAAAGTTTCCAATATTTAATAAATTTTAATGTAAATCTAGTATAAATCGTTGTGCAAATAGTTTTCTCTAGATTTATTTGATTCGAATCTTCTTGCAGGCAAATTGCGTACATGATCATAAATATAGATTCTGGTTTAATTTGACGAATAAGCCGGCGGGAGTTTTTAATATATTGATATTTTTCGAATTGCCGACAACACAAGGTAATGCTGCTTGGAGGAAATTCAAAGATATTCTGATAGTGTTGGATCAGAAATACGAGTGTGAATCAAAAACTAATACCATT
Organism: Doryteuthis pealeii; assembly: GCA_023376005.1. NCBI lineage: Eukaryota > Metazoa > Mollusca > Cephalopoda > Myopsida > Loliginidae > Doryteuthis > Doryteuthis pealeii. Next base: position 25,174,178 of record CM042159.1, on the reverse strand, counting down.
TTCTTTATTTCATGTAAAGCTTTTTTTTTATATAAAAACTAAGGCCTGCATTGAGACTCTACGAGACTCAGAGCAAGAATCCGACGAGTAAGACCCAACTTGCCAATCAACAATATCCTCATTCTGCATGACAATGCTCGATCACACACAAGCATCAAGTCAAGGGGGAAAATCGCTACATTCGGGTGGAAAACTTTACCGCATAATCCATACTCACCAGATTTAGCGCTTTCAGACTATTATCTCTTCGGCCCCTGAAAGAGGGTTTGAGAGGCAAACAGTATTCCTACGACGAGGAAGTGAAATCTGTAGTGAAGAAATGGCTCAAAGAACAGTTAACAGAATTTTACGGGGCAGGGATATATGTTCTCATTCGAAGGTGGAACATAGCTATTGAGAGAAACAGTGACTATGTGTAGAGTAGGGATGTGATCCACAGAGGACCAGTTCTCTCTATGTCTCCCCCCTACTCTCTTTCTTTCTTTCTTGTTATATTTTTCTATGTAGCATGTCTTTTTATTACCTTTCTTTCTTCATAATAAAAAAGGAACGGTCCATCATTTAGCTCAGATGACGACACTCAAATAAGTATTTAGTCGATAAATAACATAATCAGGATCTACATTTTGCATTCATCTTGGGCTATTTGGGCGTTCTCATTTTTAACCAGAGGGTGTGGCAAGATGATAACGGTCGTACAATTAAGGTACACGAACATTAATAAATAGATTAAATTCGTTTAGTTTGTTTTGTTTTGTAACCTGTATGATTTGTTCCTCATTAATTTTATATATTATAATTTTAAGAAATAACTATCTATTATATCTACCTGTTATAGGATTTCTACAGGGGGACACACTACATTCTGACGCCTGCACAGTTACTACACTTTAATAATCCTGAGCACAAGTACCAATCCATATATAAATAGTCTGGTTATTTCCTATAACTCCAACCTAAAAAAGGGGAACCACTCTGAATGAATTTTATCTCTTAATTAATCTACCCATTATTTTCCAACCAAACTAACCCTAACCCCGTCATCTTTTATCCTAGTAGATCAATAAATAAATAAATAAATAATTTATCAGTCAATCAGAGTGGTTCCCCTTTTTTAGGTTGGTGTTATAGGAAATAACCAATAGTCCTATCCTTTTCTTTTTTTTTTTTGGCATGCACTATCCCAGTCTTACAATAATTAATAAAAAAAATGAAAATTGTTTGTTTGTTTTGTTTTACGGCATATCAACCTCAGTGGGTCATTTAATGCCGATAAAGTTTTGAAATAAATCAATTCTTAATGGATAATACAATTTTTTTATGAATACATTTTTCTATTTAACCCATAGATGGGACCTTAACAGGTACTACCGCTCCGGGTCAGAGTGGACCTTGGAGCAATGGTGATGAAGCGGTGATCCACATTCCCCAAACCTCCAAAACTGGAACCTCACCATCAGATAGAGTTTAATGTCATTCCCAGGACATGTAGACCCGCAGCCACCGCCTTCTAGCACACATATGATCAAAAGGGGTGGGGCTTGCCATAAGTGCAATAGGGTACACGAACAGTAATAAATAGATTATATTCGAAATACCCAGAGTAGAGGATGGTAATTTTCTTTAAATTTCAAAAGTGGTTCTGCTGGGCGTAACTTGTATGATTTGTTCCTCAGTGCTGTTAATGATTATGATTATTTCATAGTATGAACGGCGTTGACTAGATCTAAGTTACCCCATGAAAGGCAACACACATTACGTTATATTCATGAGATAATATTAAATGATTTCTCCACAAACTTTTGGTGATCCATTGTAAATATAAAACAGTGTCAACATCGTTATATGACAATTGTATAAGCGCTCCAAAACTGTAAATATAAAGTTTATATCATATTTTATATTAGTTCTATCATTATTAACTTCTCATGAATATATTTAATATATCACGTAAAGGTAAATACGTGTCATTTCGGTAGGATTGATTTCTCAATTTACACACACACACACACACACACACACAAAACACACACACACACACACACATACACCAAAACACATACACACACACATATATATATTAAGTTGTTTATGAGTACACGTATGCTTCTTTGACAGTATATCTGATGAATCTCTCTCTCTCTCTCTTTCTCTCTCTCTCTCTCTATATATATATATATATATGTGTGTGTGTGTGTGTGTGTGTGTGTGAATGTGTGTGTGTGTGTGTTGTGTGTGTGTGTGTGTATGTTTGTGTGTTTGTGTGTGTGTGTGTGTGTTGAAATAAAAATAAATGAAAATGAATCCGACGATATTTATTTATATTTCTTTCAACACACACACACACACACACACACACAACAGCGTTAACGATAGCGACGAATCAGGTAGGATTTCTATTGGATTATTGTGTATGTGTGTGTGTGCTTGTGTGTGTGTGTGTGTGTGTGTGTGTGTGGTGTGTGTGTGTGTGTGTGTGTGTTGAAAGAAATATAAATAAATATCGTCGGATTCATTTTCATTTTCAACTTTTACTCATATATATATATGAAAATATTTTGGTTGTTTTAGAAGCATGAAAAAATGAACAGTTGAAGAAATCAAAATTATATATATATATATATGCATATATAAATATATATATATAATATGCTCCCCATCCCCTAGGGTTGAGCACTCTGGGGGATCTCGCTGATGGCCGCCAACTCAAGCGTAAACGCAACGCTCTTCTCTGAATGGAGCACTCTATGACGGCCTTTACACACAAAGCAATGTGTGTATTAAAACAGTTAAAATCCCCTTCTCATTATGTAAGTGAAGACAGCCTAATGGTTAAGATGGCCGGACTGACACCCAACCGACCGGAGTTTAATTCCGGCTGTAGGTAGCTTGCAAAATGTCTAGCCACACTGAATAAACTTGATAAGTCGAAACACGTGGCTGTGGATGACTATATATATATATATACGTTTACGTCTCATCAGTGTAGCTAGATTCATCAGGTAGGAAACTGATGGTGGTATCTTCCGTGTCTCGTTTTTAAGGAGAACGAGTAGTAGCGTAGGAATTGGATATATATATATATATATATATATATATATATATATATATATATATATATATATATATACTGGTTTTTAACATGGCTATGTAATTGTAGGTGTTCTAACTAGACTGATATTTTTTTTAAATAAAAATTACTTATCAGTCGTGATAGAATTGATATTGTAAGTGATATTGAATTCAGGAGATATATACTGGTTATTCATTGTCGGTTAAGGAAAATGTAAATTTTTAGGTTAATGGATCTTTTTAGGTTTAGATTATTTTATGTTATCAAATCATAAATTTATTTCAGTTTTAAGCTTCTTCAGGTTTGAATGCAGAATGAATAGGCAGGAAGGAATGAAATGGAAGAGAATAATTTATTTTAATTCAAAAATATTATCATTGGGTTATTGGCGAATAGTGGTTAATATGAACAAATATCCGATGTAACCTTTTCAAAATAAACATATTGATTGTGAGGTGCTGCTATCCAATGGTGAGTAATATAAGTTTTAAGCAGTGTACAATAATTTATCTTGTAATTAACAAGTATTCAAATTGCATTTATTTTTTTCTCTCTTTTAATTGACTAAATTAAAACTCACTAAAGATCATAAAAATAAAAAATAAAATGAAATGAAATACCCGTCTTCTACACCCATTTCTAAAAATTGCCAATATTAAATAGCGATATCATCATCATCATCATCATCATCATCATCATCATGTCAAGCAATTAGCCCGGATATCCATGACAATCTCTCGCCAACCTTCCCTATCATTCATTTTCCCTGGGAGGTCCTCTGCGCAGCATCCAGCATCTTAGCATCTTAGCTGGTCAATGTAGGTCGTCGATGGGCGGCCCACACTAGCATGTCCGTGTGTTGGTTTCCACATTGCTTAATTCACTCTGTCTAAAACTAAACGTGTCCCCAGCAATTTGAGTCACGTGACATCCTTAACGAATCAGAATATCACGTCTATGTCAATAACGTGCCAATTAAACTACTGGTTATTTTCCATGAGTCTTCTGATGATTAATACCAGTTAACCTTTGAATTAAAACATGTCTACACTTCCTTACATAATGGATAAGCAACTGTCCTTTACGTAACACAATTTTTGAGAAATGTTCGTCAGAAATTGATCTTTTAAAATCGAAGTTTTCTGAAAACAGATTTCAAACTCAGTAAAATTCTTAAAAAGAAAAAGAAAAGAAAATGAAATAAAATTTAAAAAATACACGACTTCTATACTAAAATTGCTACCATTAAATACCGATAAAACCTGTTAAGAGAGAGAGAGAGAGAGAGAGAGGAGAGAAGAGAGAGGAGAGAGAGAGAGAGAGAGAGAGAATCGATATCACTTCATTTTTGGATCGATTTTATTTGAAATAAAGTCGATAACAAATTATAAAAAATATGTTGATTGATCACATATTGATAAGCAAGATAAACTGTGTTTACAGCGTCTCAATTTTCATAGTTTTGTCATTGATTAATTGTATGATTTTAACAGAATAGCAAACCGTCTAATATTTATTTTATGCCTAAAAGTTAGAGAACCCCTTTTCATTGGGCATTTATGTTTACATCTTTTCTGTAGCTTCTAAAGCAGCGTTTTATTATATCGAGAATTCCAAACTAGTACGAATAATTCTCATTGTGGCATGTTTCCCAGTATTCCTAACTAATCATACTAATTTATATCACGCACATATTAGATATCTTACCGGTTCAATATATGTTTTTTTCTGATTTACTAAAACTGGTGTGTCTATGTATGTCCAATGATGAGAGTAACTTATGAGTTTACCCTTATATCACTAGCTGTGTCCAACTTGTCCTGTTCGTCTTAATTTGATGGTTTGGGAGATTAGATATAAGTGGCCACACAGCTGCTGTTTTAATATTATGTATTTATGTATTATTATGTATTATGTATTTTATGAATTATTTATTTTATATGTATTATATGTATTTTATATGTATTATATGTATTATAACGCTGAATATATTTTCTATATTTATAATATTAAAATATTATATGTATTTTATGTATTTTATATGTATTATATGTATTTTATGTATTATGTATGTTATAAGTATTATGTATTATGAATTTTATATGTATCTTATGTATTATATAAAACATATGCAATATGTATTATTATTATTAATAAATTTAATATTATGTATTTTTAATCTTATGTAGAAATGTTTTGGGAGATTAGATATAAGTGGCCGTACAACTTCTGTTTTAAGGGTTCTACCTAAACAAATAAAAACAAATGCCATTAACAATGATTGCAATGGAAAATATAAAAATCATGACAGCATACAAACCAAGACTCCTTTTTACAAAAGTGCTTCAGCAGCAACCTACAGATAACTCATGTCAACTCTGTATCAAAGTAACTGCAGCAGGTGTTGAGAAGTCATACGAGAGTGTATAGGAGCAACGTCAACGGAAAAGGCAGCTAATTCCTTTGTCACACATGCAATAATGCTTGCAAAGATATACCGGAACAAGACGCGCTTCCACGGGTACTCTAAGTGAACCAAGAAGATGTATCCTGGTCATGGCAAAAAATAACCTCTTTAGTGTTGTGGCTTATACCAAAAATCTGGCTGACTTGCAGATATAGCGTCTGAAATCATCGCATGTGGCCGGACCTACAATCCGATGAAATGTCCGAAAACATCTAGAAACCAGTCATAGTGTTTATAATAAGAAAATGAGAAATAAATCAAATTTCAACATAAAATAACCCCCATGCAGTTAAAAACACACACTCACATATCACAATAAACTCATTTCGTGAGCATAATACATTATTTTCAATTCTTTTTCAGTTGGTCATATATATATATATATATGTTGTGTGTGTGTGTGTGTGTGTGTGTGTTTATTTATTTGTTAGCCATGATTTATATATTCACAGGATAAATAAAATTGAACAAATATCTAACAGATTTTCACGTAGGAGTTAGCTATTTATACACAAACAAAATTGAATATTAATTCAAGAAATATAAAACATATAAGATTAATGCATATGGAACAATGCGTACGTCTGATGGCTAAATTTGTTTTATTATTATCACTCTTCTTCTTCTTCTTCTTCTTCTTCTTCTTATTATTATTATTATTATTATTATTATTATTATTATTATTATTATTATCAATAATAAATAATAATAATAATAATAATAATAATAATAATAATCTATATTCACATATAAGGCAGGGGCTAACAGCGGAATATACGCATATATTTTGAAACATTATTATTTTACTCGACAGAGGAGATAAGATAATATCAAAGCGGTTTGTCAGATTTTCGCTAGCTCATTTATAAAACAATATATATATATATATAAACCTAAAACAAAATAAAACAGTAATATGTGTGTGTATTTAAAAGGAATACAATGCTTACTAGCTGTTCATTGATTGAGAGATTTGAAATGAGCATGAGGCTGTGATATATATATATATATATATATATATATATATATATATATATACGTTTAAAATCAAATTGTTTAAAATTACCGACTATAGTTTCTCGCAGTATCACTAATCTTCAGGGTATTTTTCGTCCAACCACCGGTCTGTATTTCATAACTGGGTGTGCCCATTTTCAATACAGTGGGTGTGCTACATAACCGCCTCCATCCCCTATGTAACGCCGGAACTTACTAGGCAGAGCCTATGCTTATTTTTATGGCTACATCTATTAGTTAACTCTGATTGCGAGTTCAATATCTTCTCTGGGTCACTTAATTCTGCTATTTTTAATTTTTATGCAGGCACAGGTTATCATTTCCTTTGTGTGATAGTGTGTTCTTAATAATTTTTTTATTTCACCTCTGGATCACTTTTATGCTTTTCTTTCAATGCCCACAAATGTTTTGCAAGTGTTGTCGTTTCGCTGTATTTTTTGCCCCTGAATGATAACCTGTGTTGAGCTCTTTTGTTTTTATAGGTTGCTCTGTAGCTCCTATATAAATTTTAGGGATTTTTTGTGGTTGGTGATATTACCACTGCTTCATAAACTACATCTGTTAGCAAACACTTTTTTGTACTGGGCAGGGTTGTGCCCTACAATTACAGGTTGGTTCATTTTTATTTCCTTCTTCTTTCGCCAGCACTTTTTTGTTGGGTTTGTGTTGTACCGGCCGTTCCTACAGTGGAGAACATGCACCGGTTCTCACTATAAATAGTGAGACACCGAGTGGAAAGGGAGGACTGTTCCCGTTAACGACAGGCTAGTCGTACATGTACCATTAATTGTAAATACACTTGTCTTATTTTACCCCATCTCGACTTGACTTCTTTTTACTGTTGGGACTAACATCACAACAGTTTGCTAATTACTTTTCTTATATTGTTCGTGCGGCTGTAACTTACTTTCAAATTATTCCCATAAAATATTTTTTATTTTAGCCAGGGTGTCCCAGAGAAGTGCTTATCGACCAGCCTTAGGAAAGTTCCTGCAATTTTATTTTTCACTGCCAAGTTGAACAGATGGGGGTGTTAAACCATATAATATTTCTCTGCCTGTTTCTGTTGTTTCTTATCGTTTCATATTTTAACTCCGCCTTGTGCCCTTGTTATTTTAAGGCCCTTTCATATTCTTTTGTTATTTTATCGAATATCCGGGCATTTGAGGAGTTAACACTTAGTCTATTCTCAATGGACTTATGCAAATGTCTAATCACTACAGGCGGGTGGTTTAATTTCACGTTTATATATGTGGGTTCAATTCTTGGCTTTCTCTAAAAGCTAATATATGAAACCAATGAATTATGCAAAATTATATATATATATATATATATATATATATATATATATATATATATGAGGATTGGAGTAAATACGTTAAAGAATAAAGGAAAAAGTGGACAAAAAGAGAGCAAAACTCAAACAAGAAGATGTAGGAGAAATATTTCGTTCTGCATTGAGCAGGACTTCATCAGCAAATTTTATTAAAATTGTCTGATGAAGTCCTGCTCAATGCAGAACGAAATATATCTCCTAGATCTACTTGTTTGAGTTTATCTCCCATTTGTCTACTTTTAGCTTTATTCTTTACCACACACACACAC
>CM042159.1:25148516-25161016 GCA_023376005.1 Doryteuthis pealeii | reverse complement strand
TGAGTAATAAATGTATATCACAAATCAACAACAAATATATCCCCAGAAAAAGTTATTATATTGATACAATTCTTTTTATGAGTCAATTAATAAGATCCTAATATGATCATATTTAAGGGGAATTTGCAAACCCCAATACAGCGTTAAAGAACAAAGACACACCAAAAACATCTTTACATGATTTTCCTGACGTATTACTTTTGCGTACAAAACTCGAAAGTAAAACACTCAAAATATACAAACAGAAGAAACAAAACAAAAAAGAAAATGATTAGACAGTTAATATTGCCAAAACCCAGACACACATGAAAGAACTTTACAAGATATTGGCATTCCCATCGTGACAGATCGCTCCAAGACGATGAGAATTATGATTGAAAAAAAAAAGAATATGATTAAAAAGTTATGAAAATACCTCTGAAGTTGATGTATATGAAATACTTTTTATAAAGTCACAAAATATATGAGAAAAAACGTGCATATGTGAAGAATACAAAGCACCCAAAACTGATGATAACCTTAATGAACTCGTATCGGTTCGTGTTATAATGTTTATCGTCTTCATATTTTCTTTCAAAGAGAACTAAAGTAATCCGGCTTTATTTCAAAGGAAACCAATGCATTGATTGGACAATCGGCCGTAGTTTTCCATAATAAAATAATGTGATAAGTTTTGAGCAGGACGTTTTTTTCCACACTTCTACTGTGTTGGTAGATGATGCTAGAGTACGAGAAACGGTGTGTTTGAAAGAACATTTCGGTGTTGGACGAGAATTCGTCTCCTGTGAACGGGTGTTCCGGCTTGTCTTTACTGGACTAGTGAGGAGAGACTCACATTTTACTAAAAAGTTTTCTTCAATTTGATTCCATAAACATACTTGTTAGATCATTCTTTAACTTGTTTTTTTTAAGTGAATCATTTAAAACACAGTGGAACCTTTTCTTTCGAGTTTAGTTGGTTCCACATGTAAACCAATTTCCTCGTATGTCAAATCAAGTTTCCCCATTGAAATAAACTTAAATTACATTAATCCGTTTAAGTCTGAACAAAAATCCCCCATATTATTTTGTTATGGTTTTTAAATAGGAAAACAAACACTGTATTGTATAAAAACATAACAGAATATACAGAATTATGTGTTAATGTTAATTTCTTTATGAATTACTTCCCTTTAGTATAGTAAATTAGGACACTTAAAAGTGTTTAGTGAATTTACTAATGTATACGGATCCGAAGCCAGATCGTAGTTTAAATTTTAACTCTCAACACAAAGCAAATAATCGAACGAGTGTATGGAGATTGAAATGAAATAAAGATAGAATAAAATGAAAAATAAAAATTTCCCAGGAGCACACAGGCAGGTAGTGCCCTTTGGGCATGAGCAGAAAAAGTACCTTCCTACCACAAATAAGATCCCTCGATCATTCCAAATGCAAACCTAACTGGGAACGCACGATACTGATTGGTTAGGTTTGTTTTGTCTTACGGCATATCAACCTCAGTGGTTCATTTAATGCCGATAAAGTTTTGAAATAAACCAATTCTTAATGGATAATACCATTTTTTTATAAATACATTTTTCTATTTACCCCATAGATGGGACCCTAACAGGTAGTACCACTCCGGGTCAGGGTGGACCAGGGAGCAATGGTGATGAAGGGGTGCTCCACATTCCCCAAACCTCCAAAACTGGAACCTCACCATCAGACAGAGTTTAACGTCATTCCCAGGACACACGATACTGAGTGTATCAGGAAAACACCCTCTTCACGAAATGGTTATAAACCTAGAAATAAAGTCTGAAACCTAAAAGTTTTTGTCGTTGTCTCTTTAATTCATTTTCAGCTCACCGACAAGCTGAAGGAAGAATATATACTGGGGTTTAAGAAAAGAATTCAGCAAAACGCACCAAATAATTAAAAGAATAACCCCACATAAAGCCACCACCTATACCCCATAAGTAAAACCTTGTAACCCGAAAAAATGGTGAGACATAGCAATAGAGTGGATGCATATATAAGAGATGAAAAGCGAGGTAAAGTAAGAAGAAATTGAAATATTATACGAACTGATAAGTGTCTGTAATATATAATTTGTATCCGTTCATATACTATGTTTGATTGATTAATTTGGTTATTTTGTTACAATTTATTAACAGTCATAAATTGAAACATACCAATAGTTATAATTTGAATTAGCGCCGAATTAACTTAAAATCATGGCGTCCTATCAAAAGACATGCAGCGGCGACGGTTAATAACCGTTGGCCCATTAAAAGGTTCGTCATTCGGCCCGTGGGAAATAGTTTCTAGTTTAAAGCAGACGCGACCTGGTTTCGAACCCGTAAATAAACGTGACACTGTACATGAAAACGAGTTGGTTTCATTAAACATTTTAAGCCAGAAGCTAAAAATGTGTTCATATTTCTCTACGAACAGGAAATAAAAGTAACACTATATAGGACACGGTAGAAGTTTATAAGAGGACAATTTACATTCACACAATTCTCGTATCTGCTCCCCCATAGCTAATGGAATATTAACAAATCCAGAATTGAAAATTGCAAGTTTGCGTTCCATGAATAACAGCTTAAAGCAAAAAGAAGAGGTTAAAAGTGCAGATATAGGAATTAATGAGGGTTTAATAAGGTGTGGTCATCTTAATATCCAGAAGAGACCGAATAACTACGAAAATAGTAGGAGGATCAAAAGCAATAAGCTATCATTTATCTCAGTCGGTAGAGCACTCGGCTAGAAACCACAAGGTCCCTAGTTCGATACCGCTCCTCGCCAAAGCGTATGAGTAGCACAGGGATCTCAGTGGTAAAGTAAGGAGTTGATGATAGGTGTGGCGCTCCACCCCAGATACTAAAAGAATCTCCTTGTTCTAGCGCTATTGAAAAGAGGATAGACTGCTGACTGGCTGATACTGACTTTAGGCCGCACTGACGACTTTACTTAGCAGATTCTAGCACTTTTCAGTCAATATTAGTTTTTAATCGACGAGGCTGATTGCATTTCTCCCTAACCCTTGGGAAAGGAATGAAGCAAAGTATTCTCCCTGCAGCTATGAGTAAATAGTAGGGAAGACTGGACCCTTCAAACTTGGTTAAGCAACCAGTCTAGGAGAATGAAAACTCTTAATTCAAACCCTGCTATACTCCTAGTAAGGAACTGACTTTGTGTCATATCCTTCTTGTGTGGAGGGGTTTGTAAAGATATATATCGTTATTTCTAATTCTTTGTGCGTACCGCTCATGTAGATTGAAATTCACCCAACCGGTTTGCTACAGCAAGAATGTGATATAAGATCACAAGCATGGGGAATCCTGCGAGGATGGAAATCGCTATTCAGTAGTAATGGATTTGCGAGACTAGCTTGCTAACCATTTCACCACGAAGGAACACCGTCTATGTACGAAAGTGAGAAAAAAGTAATGCCATTTTCTTTATTTCATGGGAAGTTCTTTTTAATAAAATTAAATCCTACATTGCGAGCTTAACGATGCTCAGAGCAAGAATCCGACGAGTAAGACCCATCTTGCCAATAAACAATATCCTCCTTCTGCATGTCAATGCTCGATCACACACAAGCATAAGGACAAGGGAGAAAATCGCTCATTCGGTGGACAACTTTACCGCATAATCCATACTCACCAGATTTAGCGCTTTCAGACTATTATCTCTTCGGCCCCGTGAAAGAGGGTTTATTTAATGGGAAGTTTTTTTTTTAATATAAAAGTACATTGCGTGCCTAACGAGATCCAGAGTAAGAATCCAACGAGTAAGACCCAACTTGCCAATCGACAATATCCCCTTATCCATGACAATGTTCGAACACACACAAGCATTAGGACATGGGTGAAAATCGACTCATTTGAGTGGACAACTTTACCTCATCCTCGTTACTCATCAGATTTAGCAGCTATGGATTATCTGTCTTTGGTCCCATGAAATACAGTTTGAGCGGCAAACATTTTCTAGAGACGAGGAAGTGAAATCTGTAGTGAAGAAATGTAACAAAGAACAGTGAACAGAATATTACAGGCCAGGGATACATAGTCTCATTTGAAGGTGGAACATTGTTATTGAGAGAAACGATGACTATATGGAGAAGTAGGGATGTGATTCACAGAGGACCAGCTTCATTTTGATGTATGATACATATTCTGGTGTTGGTAATTATACCTGTACTAAAAAAAATGGCATTACTTTTTTTACTCACCCTCGCAGTTAATTTTTCGGTAATTTATGAGGAAGTGCGTCCCGGTCTCCTGCCTCAGAAATTGCTACCCGGTAACTATTAAAATAACGTCCCCATCTATGTCGTCTCGGTGGTGTTACTTGAAAGAAAACAACCAACTTAGGGCGTTAAATGTATTTTAGAGGTGGGGGGGGCTTCTCTTTTTTGTCGAAATTCTTGTTAATTTATAGAAATTTCTGGTAATTCTTCTTTATTTATCGTAATTTGTCGTAATTCTTGTTTAGATATGAAGATGGATATATAGTTTGGAATAGACTGAGATAGATAGATAGATAGATAGAAAGATAAACAAACAAAATAATATAGATAGATATGAACAAATGGAGATGGGTGGATAAACAAAGTAAAAAATGAACAAATTGAGGTAGATAGATTGATAGATATATATCCATCTCATATCTAAACAAGAATTACGACAAATTTCTATAAATAAACAAGAATTACGACAAATTACGATAGATAAATAAGAATTACGCCAAAAACGAAGCCCCCCTTTAAAGTACATTTAACGCCCTAAGTTGGTTGTTTTCTTTCAAGTAACACCACCGAGACGACATAGCAGGGGACGTTATTTTAATAGTCACCGGGAAGCAATTTCTGAGGCAGGAGACCGGGACGCACTTCCACATAAATTACCAATTCTTCTTCCTAGACGTGGTTTAATTTGTGCGATCATTTTGTTTTTTCTTTATGATTTTTGTTGTCTTTATTCCTTTGTCTTTTATGTGTTTTTCTTTCAGTATGACGTCAAGTTATTTTTAAAAAGATCATTGCATTCTTTACTAATTAATTATTTTTCTTTTGTTTCTCCTTTGCGTTTATTGTTTCTTATTATATTTTTTCTGTATAGCATGTCCTTTTTCTCCCCTTTTTTTCTTGATGATAAAAACGAAATAGTCCATGTTGTGGGGTTGTTATGGGTCACAAATAAGACCAAAAACTGGTGAAAGTTGGCACAAGTGTATTGAACAGAGAAAGTAGAATTTACAGAAGGAAGGTGAAGTTACGTCCGACAATACAGTCTAGAACAGAATCGCGTCGCTTACCCCAAGCTACAATTGTCTCTGCTACTTATTGTAGTAGTTGGATCATTCCATTATGTAGATAGGTTATATCACCTATAACAGTCCATTATTTAGCTGAGTTGACGATACTCATAAAAAATAAGAAATAAGAATTTAGGAGATAAGCAACACCAGATAATTAGAATTTCCATCTTTACATTTCGTCTTGGACGATTTGAACGGTTTTATTTTTAACCAGAGGGTGTTGCAGGATGGTAACGGCGGTACAATTAAGAAATACGAGTATATATTATAGTAATCAAGCAAATCGTTATTCAAGTTGTTCCATGGAGAGTTCACAAAAATGTCCAGCTATTTTTTTCTCTGTAATTTACAACACCTGTTACTGGTTTATCAATCTCGTCTTTATTTAGCTTGTCACTAAATTATCCTTACAACAAATTACATCTTAGAATAACTATGGAAATGTAATTTTAGACGTCCACGAAAGAGTCCACTTTATTTCTCTCTTAACGTAATTCTCAAATGAATGGTTCTAAAAGTAAACAGTGCTTCTTTGTACACTGATTGGAAAAAGTCGGAAATGTTTTTTAGAATTTATTGAATGTTTGTTTGTTTAGTTTAATTTATTTGCTACGATTCTGTCCGGCATTTAGTTTAGTTCTCTTGTTAGTTAATCCAATGGTAGAAAAGGGTTAAAGTCACAGTAGCAGAATGTCTGTTGTATTCCTTGAAATCCTAGGTAGAAAAAGATGTAGTCTCAGTAGATACTCTTTGTGGCAGAACGTCTATTGTATTCTTTCTGCAAGGATAGCAGCTATTACACGGTTAGAGCCTAGACTGCTCTACTATTTACCCATAGCTGGAGGTAGAATATTTTGATTCATACCTTTCCCAGTGTAAACCACCCAATCTAGGACTTGAAATCCGGTAGACGAGTCCATTTTCTGCAACTCTAACATTACAGCACGCGCCTCCATTACAACAAAAAGCACCAGATTATCAGGACTTACATTTCACCTTGGACGATTTGGACGTTCTCAATTTTAACCAGAGAGTGTTGTATGATGATGGTGGTCGTAAAATTACAGAAAACGTGTATTAATATATAGATTGATATTTCTTTACAATGGAATTGTAGCACATCTTTGGAAAATTCTAAAGAAATTACAGATTCCTTACTCTTCTTGGGATGATTAAAGCATTTATAATAATTTCTCTATTCTGCTTGGCTGAGCAGCCAAATCCCTTCTAACCCAGAAATTCCGAATTTCGTCCGTTATTTTTAAGAAGTGTTTCCGGTTGGGGTCATATCTTCTTTGTTGGCTTCCAGTAATCAAAGCCACTTATACGCATGAGAGGAAATTACAATTCCTGCCACTCAATTCGTCTTTTAATTTTGTTTATTTAATGGTCTGCGAGTCCATTCGAAACGGCTACAAGATCTGAAGATTTCGGTGACAATCGTTACATTTCTATTCTGATATCCGTACCTAATCTGACATCGTCCTCATATCTAAACAAAATTCCTTCCGCAATCTGCCATCATGTATAAATCTCTTACATAGCACTTTTTTTTCCTAACGGAGGCACATCGTAGGAAATGGACTCAGAGATCAGAGTTCAAATCTATTAAGATGATGTATGCATTTCCTATACAGCTAATACACTTGGGAATGATATGAATCCCTCCAGCTATAGGTAAATAGCCGGGATTCCTCTTTAACTCTGACGGCAAACCTGTTTAATTCCGCATTAAGTAATTTACCATGTATCACATCCTACACGTGTATAAAGCTTTGTATATATATATATATATATATATATATATATATATATATATATATATATATATATATAATATATAAAATAAATATATAAAGATTTTACATATCTACTTATTAGGTGATAAAGGAACATTCACGGCAATATTGGTTTCATGCGAGACAATCATCAGGTGAAGATGTTTCAAATGAGCACTCTACCAATAATACTGCCTTTGGTACCCCATTCCAGCAAAAGCTGAAACAGTGACCATCCCATGCTATATATATATATATATATATATATATATATATATATATATATATATATATATGTAGATCAGGAACTCAACAGCTGGTTGGTGATCTTTTCGCGCCTATGTGATTTTCAGCCCAAACCAGATCACAAAGGCGAGAAGCTTTCAGTAATCAGTTGTTGACGCCATGTCCACTTTACCTTAACTCAAATATATATATATATATATATATATATATATATATATATATATATATGTGTGTGTGTGTGTGTGTGTGTGTGATTTTTTCTGTTATTTATTCGCAGTGTAAATATATTTCGTCAGGGTCTAGAATGTTTGAATTAAGTTTCAAAATTTCAATATGTTTGTATGATTGAATGAGAGACTAGTTTTTTACGGCATGTCAAACCGTATTTGGTTATGTATTACAGTCACAGGGAGTTCAGGGCAGTAATGTGGCACAATGTTGCGTATATGGGGTGTTCAGCGACGATAGAACTCTTAATTCAGATGCATTTGATCTCTGATACTATCTTTCCAACCGTCATACCATGAGGTGATTAGCTTTATTTAGCCAAACCGTTCAACACATAGCGCTAATACTCTTGGGAAAGGTATGAATCCATATATCATCCCACTCTCCTGCTATGAGTAAATAGTAGGGTAAACAGCTGTCTTTAACGAGGATAGGTAACCAAGCAAGGAGAGGGAAAATTCTTAATTCAAGCCTCTTAAACTCCGCTTAAGAAATTGATCCGCATCCTGCTCGTCCGGTATATATATATATATATATATATATATATATATATATTATTTTATATATTATATATAATATTACTTTTTGTACAGGGATATATATATAATAGTTAACGCGCAGTTCTCCAACACAATGACTAGCTACTTCACTAGAGTGACTAGACTAAAAATACTATTAGTTAAAGCCGACTACGAATTAGCTCCTGCATTAAGTATCCTGATGTGTGTACCGTTGAATGTGAAGTGGAATAACTTCCCTTACAATATTTACCCAACACGTTCGCCACGATTAGAATGTGTCACAAGAACACATATATGTGTCATCCAGCGAGGATCGAACTCGATATTCAGTAGTAATTGATTTGACCAACTTACAAACCATTACACTATTAAGTAGTAATTGATGTAACTAACTTATTAACCATTATACAATTCAGTAGTAATTGATCTAACTTACTAACCATTACACAATTCAGTAATAATTGATCTACATTACTAACCATTACATTATCCAGTAGTAATTGATCTAACTTACTAACCATTACATTATCCAGTAGTAATTGATCTAACTTACTAACCATTACATTATTCAGTAGTAATTGATCTAACTTACTAACCATTACACAATTCAGTAGTAATTGATCTAACTTACTAACCATTACACAATTCAGTAGTAATTGAACTGCGTGACTAACTTACCATTACGCTACGAGGAGACATCCTATCTTGACATAGTCGTATGCTCATCAGCTCACCTACTTTCTTCGACGTCTAACTGTGAGATACACAAGTGATGAGATATTTTTCAATAGATTTTATAGACCGCAACATACCGATATTAGCTTGAAGCATCAGAATACAGAGTAAATAAGAAAGTTTAGTAAGGTAACATTTGTCTACATTAGTGAAACTGATATTACATTACTGAAAGCAAATTCTGTTAAACAAAATGGAATAAAAGAAAGCGGAAGAGATAACACAGAAGAACACCGATGATTTGGGATACGTTTCTTCACAGTAGAAACCTTATAAATTACATAAGCTATTAAGCGCTATCCATAGTAATATGGTTTATATCTTATGTAAACAGGACTGTCGAACTTATATGTTTGGATCAGATATCTCGATCATTAATTACAACGTATAGATCTGCACAAGCCCCACACAGATATATTGAATATATATATATATATTATGTGAAAAGAGTCAGATAACTTACCATTATCAACATCATCATCATCATCATCATCATCATCATCATCATCATCTAATTGCTAAGTAGTTAGGTAGGTGGATTTTAACGGCATATCACAGCATCTGACCCTAAACCGGTCAGAAGGGGCTCTTTAGCCATAGCCGGCAACCCATCTTAGGATAATGAAAAGTCCGACACAAAATCTCCGCTGTTTAGCAGCTTTACCTCATCCCAAGGAAAGGCTAGGGGAGTAAACCCCGAATACAAATCAGGAGCCGGAGTCCCTAAGGTGGTGTGATGCTGAAATCCGGTGTTACCCAACAACTCTGCGGCATTGTGGAGATGAAATATTTTCTGCTTGGGCAACAGCTCATCCTCCATATGAACCCGCCTAGGCTAAAAAAGCACAGAATGTTATCTATATTGACTTTTTCAAATATATATTTCATATTATTTGCATAAAAAACGGCGTCGTCGTCGTCATCATCATCATTATCATCATCATCATCATCATCATCATGTGGGGCCAGCTGCACGGATATCCAGGACAATCTCTCGCCTACTACCCCTATGGGTCATCGCCACAAAGAGGTCCTCTGTGCCACATCCAGAATCCACGCATGGCTGATTGATGTAGGTCCTTGCTGGGCAGTTCACACTGGTATGCCCATGTGAAGGTTTCGGCAGTATAACGTAACTTATGAGTTCATCATTCCCTCTCCAGCAGTGTCCAGCATCTCTTGTTTATCTCATCTGGATGTTTTGTATGATAGGGGGCAGGTGGTCGTACAGCTGCTTTCTTGGGGGATATTGTTTACACGATTTTTAAAGACCGCAGGCAGCATCTTCCATACTACTATTTATTCATATCTAGGGGAGTAATCCTGTCCGTTTTGCGCCTGTAAGCTACATGAGTCCTTTGTATATCAAAATGTCTTGATTCGTAATTAAATAACACAAAAAGGGTTGATATACCGTAAAACAAAACAAAACAAATCAAAACAAAAAACAACCAAGACAGGTTACGGTAAAGTCACTCAGAAAGCATCGGTTCTCGCTAGATCACTGAAGTTTATGCTGTATTAAAAAAACTTCGTTTCGTACCTTAATTTTGCCTGATGTCAGTAACAGCCGGACAGCGAGGGAGTCCATCCGCTTTTCGCTATCAGAGAGATTGATTTTTTCTGAGATGGAGAGCCACACCTACCTTCAACTTTCAACTTTATTTTAGAGATCAGAGTACTCCACCTGTGCTGCACATTTTCTGAGTTGGCGGGGACCGGTATTGTTGGGGTATTTCGGCATATAAGGTGTGCTGGAACCCACTAATTAAACTTATAGACTCCGCATGGACGCGTCGATTAAAGCACGCCAATCAACACGCTCGAATACGTGGTTAGTTAACTATTCAATCGATGATCTTGAAATCCGTTCATTTGCACGTACTCGACAAGGACGAATGGATCTGCAACCAAGGACTATACTCAATCAAAGGATTCTACCTAACACTAAGTGACACCGTGTAACTTGCAACAGATTCTACTTAACACTAAGAAATGACAGAATGATTCTACTTAAGGAACACCGAGGAACAACCAAAGGATGGAAACAAGGAACAACAAAGGATTCTAGCCAACACTAAGGAACACTGAGGAACAACCAAAGGATTCTACCCAACACTAAGGAACTCCGAAGAACAACCAAAGGATTCTACCCAACACTAAGGAACACCGAGGAACAACCAAAGGATTCTACCAAACACTAAGGAACCCGAGAAACAACCAAAGGATTCTACCCAACACTAAGGAACCCGAGGACAACCAACGCCAACACTAAGGAACACTGAGGAACAACCAAAGGATTTACCCAACACTAAGGAACACCGGGATTCTACCCAACACTAAGGAACACGAGGAACAACCAAAGGATTCTACCAAACACTAAGAACAACCGAGGAACAACCAAAGGATTCTACCCAACACTAAGGAACACCGAGGAACAACAAAGGATTCTACCAAACACTAAGGAACACCGAGAACAACCAAAGGATTCTAAACACTAAGGAACACCGAGGAACAACCAAAGGATTCTACCCACACTAAGGAACACCGAGGAACAACCAAAGGATTCTACCCAACACTAAGGAACACCGAGGAACAACCAAGGATTCTACCAAACACTAGAACACCGAGGAACAACCAAAGGATTCTACCCAACACTAAGGAACACCGAGGAACAACCAAAGGATTCTACCCAACACTAAGGAACACCGAGAACAACCAAAGGATTCTACCAAACACTAAGGAACACCGAGGACAACCAAAGGATTCTACCCAACACTAAGGAACACGAGGAACAACCAAAGGATTCTACCCAACACTAAGGAACACCGAGGAACAACCAAAGGATTCTACCCAACACTAGGAACACCGAGGAACAACCAAAGATTCTACCAACACTAAGGAACACCGAAACAACCAAAGGATTCCAAACACTAAGGAACACCGAGGAACAACCAAAGATTCTACCAACACTACCGAGGAACAACCTACCAAACACTAAGGATTCTACCAGGAACACCGAGGAACAACCAAAGGATTCTACCAAACACTAAGGAACACCGAGGAACAACCAAAGGATTCTACCCAACACTAAGGAACACCGAAGAACAACCAAAGGATTCTACCAAACACTAACACCGAGGAACAACCAAAGATTCTACCCAACACTAAGAACACCGAGAACAACCAAAGGATTCTACCAACACTAAGGAACACCGAGGAACAACCAAGGATTCTACCAAACACTAAGGAACACCGAGGAACAACCAAAGGATTCTACCAACACTAAGGAACACCGAGAACAACCAAAGGATTCTACCAAACACTAAGGAACACCGAGGAACAACCAAAGGATTCTACCCAACACTAAGGAACACCGAGGAACAACCAAAGGATTCTACCCCAACACTAAGGAACACGAGGAACAACCAAAGGATTCTACCCAACACTAAGGAACACCGAAGAACAACCAAAGGATTCTACCAAACACTAAGGAACACTGAGGAACAACCAAAGATTCTACCAACACTAAGAGAGAACAACAAAGGATTCTACCCAACACTAAGGAACACGAGAACAACCAAGGATCTACCAAACATAAGGAACACGAGGAACAACCAAAGGATTCTACCCAACACTAAGGAACACCGAGGAACAACCAAAGGATTCTACCAAACAC